>CAWUFW010000575.1:1350000-1760000 GCA_963921515.1 Calotriton arnoldi
CGGCAGTTTGGTAGGCGTTAGGAAGCTGAACAGGTAACAGGCTGGCTTCAGGGGTATCTTTGTCTTCACTTCTGATTGAATGCACGTGCCTCCTCTCAGTCAAGAATCCTTGCACCTGTTCAAGTGCCTGCATGTTGCTGCTTGCCGGTGTTGCTCTTCGCATGTTGCAGTGCTGCATGCGAGAGAGCGGTCTCACGTGGCGTCACATTCACATGAAGAGCACAAACAGCCCCGAAATCGAAGCTAAAACTAGAACCAGACAACCAGAAGCACACCGTTGAAACACTAAACGCAATACAGTATTTGACTGAAAATAACACAACATTCCCTGAACTAGTTATGCATGATGTACGGCAATCAAAAGAAATTATCACAATGGAATATTTTAAATTGATACCAATACCAGCAAATCGAAAACAATAACCCATAAACATTGATTTCAGCGTAACCTATACGGTTTTTTATTCTTAAAGGCAATTGTTAATCACTTCTCTGACATGTTTATGGTTTCCTGACTAAAACCTAAAAAAACAATAAGAACTAACAATGGATAAATGCAGACTATCATCCTGCAGTTAAATGAAACCCATTCCTGCCATGCCCGCCAAGCCTCCCCCACACTAAATGTCTTTAGTCTGACGCCTTACTTTACTGCGAATTTCCACGAGTCAGTATCAGATCGGTAACCGGGGAGTCAGACATTGACTTTTCATTGCAGGCTCCCACTGGCAAAGAAATAGTCATGCTGCGTTCTGATTGGGCAACACTCTGATGATTCACAATTGGATAATGACAAGAGATGCTAGCTACTGATGGGAAGGCTAAAGGGGATGATGGCCACGATGATTCCTCTGGGAGCAATAGGACTTAAGATGACTCCTCACCCCAGTGGAATTCCTTCTTTCCTGCTTGCTGGGTTATAGACATACCTTGTTGGCAATATAACAGTATTGTAGTATTCATATTGCTGAAGATAATCACTATAAAGGTCCAGGAAGAAACTGATGATGATTGTAATTTCAAATCTTTTGTTTCAATTTGAGAACAGGTAGTGAAGAGACCACGGAGAGTGCAGGTTCCTGTCATCAGGAAGCCAGTGCTAGTGGAGCCCGTTTTTGATATGATGGACAATGATGCGCAGTTTGACCACAGAAGTGCCTCCTACAGTGAGCGGAGCTGGGCAGGTGGGATTGCAGGACGGAGTCGGGATCCTAGTCCTGACAGAAACTACAGAAGAGAGCCAGAGAAGGGCCGCAACTATGATCATATTAGGGACGTGGGTTATGACCTAGGTGGAAACCGTGGCCGGAGCATGGAGAGGGGACTGGATGGCAGCTACCCCACGGATCATGCCAGAGGTCGCAGTCTCGACCGGGGCTTAGATTCGGATTACCCACGGGATCGTGTCCGTGGCAGGAGCGTGGACAGAGGACTGGACCATGATTATCCAAGTGATCGGGTCCGTGGCCGGAGCGTTGACAGGGAGTTGGATCATGATTACCCAAGAGATCACAGTCGTGGTCGTAGCATCGACAAAGAAGTGGAGCCAGTACATCAACGGGATCGCAGTCGTGGCCGGAGCATTGACAGGGATGAAATCTTTGAACGTGGCTATGCTGATGATTACAGCCCAGATCGAGGCTACAGTCGAAAACCTGGTCCAGATGGCAGATATGAAAAGCAGGTTCAGAGGAGTCGCAGCAGAGACCGAATTGATTCGCGAAGCCCTTCACCTGACATCCGTCGCCAGTATGTCCCCGCAACCCATCCGGAAGGGGATGACAATACAGTCAGCGTTCTGCTGACAAAAAACAAATCTAATGAAGGTAAGTACACATGCATGACTATCTTTTTTGCATTTGAGCTTGTCCTGCATACATAATGCTAAGCTACATCTAGTTGACTGAAATGATTTATTTTTTGCCAAAATCAAATAATATACCTGTCAATGGGTAGAAATTTCAACTTCTTCTGGTGGATTCCCTATCTTTTACAACTTAACTGCCGAACAAAACTTCCTGACCCATCTTTAAAATGCCTGCTCCATGTTAAAATGCCTGCCATGTGGCACATTTATTCAGTACGAGTATGTTGTTCTGCAGGATTTGAATGCGTCTGATCATTATTTTTGTAAACTTGTTCTTGTGATCATTCCGCATTGCCTGGAAATTCATAAGGGACATTTTAGTATTTACTATCTTGACAAGAAGGTGAGATTCATGCCTCCAGCACAGGAAAGACACAAAGGTGGTTAGCCAGTTGAAATGGCAGAGTATAAGTGGTAAACACTTTTTGCTACAAATGGAGAAGGTTTAAAAGAACAAGAAGTCTGGAGTGCCAAGGATGAATTATGTAGAAAGAGAGACGTTTGGGGGGTGAGGCGAGTCCTGTCGATTGAATGACTTGTTCAGTGCAATACCTCTACTGGGTTCCAAATGCTTGTACTAAACAAAAAGAACATGTGTGGCCAGCCTAAAGGTCGCCTTCAAATACACGTGGGAGTTGGGGAGCTGCAGATAGACTCCGCGGCATTGGAAGACATTCTACCTATAGATGGATTGTCAGTAGTACTTGAAGATGATTGGGTAGTCTCTCATGCAAGCAGGCAGGTCGTCAAAATCAGGACACTTCGTTCAGCAGACATTTTGTTTCAGAATGTCTGTGTTCTATCTAGTTTTAGAATGCATGAGCTGTGAGAACCCTGCAGACCAAAGGTTTCTTAATGGCAGATAAGGAGGAACAATGGAATTCAGGTGCTTGAGAACTGGTTTCTTACAGAATTTGAACATGGAACACAGGATAGGTTGTATTTGATTCTCTGGTATATGGGAAGCCAAATGAATAACCTGTAGGGTGTAGAGGTGTGATATTTTCATGATAGTCCAAAACACGTCTGGTTCCTTTGGATAAGGATTGTTGCGGAATGCTTATGTAAATTGTAATATTTTCGTATCACAGCACATAGCCTATCACACGGGATTTACTTAACTTTGGCATGAGATAATAGGCATGGGTTACCTCATAGGTTTTATCCGATCTGCCTAGTTTTTGATCTTTTCAGTAACTCTAGGAGCGAAAGAGTAACAAACCAAATGTGACTCGTAGGTTACACCCTTTACAATTTTGCATTTAGCTTTGTGGAGACCTAACTACTTATGTGTATCCCAAGACTTGATTTCGGGAGCAGTAAGATGTCTAATTGATGGACGAATAGCCTGTATGAGATTTGTAGCTTAGCAGGAAGTTTCCAGCTGAAAGTTAAAACTATAGTAAATAATCAGGGTTGCCATGCCTTGTGTATGTTAAACATTAAGGAAGGGATGGCTGATTATCTTTGTGTACTCATTCTTATTTTGATGTCCTTTGGTGTTTATAGAGCCTTTTGGCAGCGGCGGCTCCTCCATTAGGGCAGAGGAGCACCGCCCCACTGCTTTCTCGCAGTGCGAGAAGCAGAAAATAAAATGGTAGTTTAAATACCATTTTATTTTCTGCTTCGCGCGCTGTGAGAGAGCAGAAGGCAGGGGTATGCCTGATTGGGGGCGGGCGGGAGGATATTCCTGGTTGGGGACGGGTGGGTGGGCGAGTCGGGAAAGAGTGGCTTGCACCACTCTGAGTACCCTGACTGTTTGGTCGGCCCTGGGGCCGACCAAAGCAGTCATGCGCACGCTACATTTTCTCTATGTAGGCTGCATGCAGCCTATATAGAGAAAATGGCCTCCCTACAGGTGCCCGGCTGGGCGCTGTCCGGGACTCCGCACCAATCACAACGCTGCCATTGCAGCGTTGTGATTGGCTTACAGGAGGGGAGGGAGCATGCCTGTTCCTGTTCAGGAGCAGGAAAACGTGGACCAGGAGCAGAGGCGGTGCGGGACCGGTCAGGTATGTTTTATTTTACCCCCCTCGCGCGACCACCGCCCCCTACCCGCGAGAATTGCGAGCTGCGACTGCCTTTTGGTCTGTCTGTATTCAGATGTTCACCAAATTCTTTTATACTTCACTGTATTTCTTTCTGCAGTGTAGTAAATCTTTACTAAAATATTTATTTTTGAAGTGATTCATGTTGACTTCTCTCACCTGGTGAGTAAGACTATATCCTGTCAAGGATGGTTTGAACCTTATAGTAGAGGTTAAGACCTTGCTCACTTTGCCACTGAATTGAAGCTAGCCTGGCTGATGAGGGGCGTTACCCCAAAACCGGTCCCAGGATGCTTGTTTCCGGTCCAGGGAAGACCTGGCTTGGCAGTTCGGGCTGGACTGGGGTGGGAAAGTGAGTTAAAGTACGATGATGGATTCAATCCAGATCTGTGACTGGGAGTGAGTGTCTGAAAAGTTTCAGCATTCCGTCCATCATCTCCTTGTGTTTGCATTGACCTTGTGAAATGTTGGAGATTTTGGGGTCCAGGGCTAATTTTGCTCCTCTTTAAGAAGCGTAGGGGCGTCCAGTTCCTAGAGGTCGCTAAATTTGGGCTTACTATTGGATCTGCAGGTTTCCTTCAGTGGATGTAGGTTTAGAATCTGGAAGGGCATTAGGTGATGACCTGGCCAGAAGGGTAGACAAACTAAAAAGTTTTTTAGGGAGAAACTTGTAACTAAGGTTGCATTGAGAGAGTGGCAGTTTTTATGAGCTGGGGCTTTGCTACAACCAGTAAAGTTTACATTGCTTAAGTGCTGAAGAAATGCATTCACATTTGGACAGTCCTCTTTTTCCACCCAAAATTTCATATTCCCAGGAAAGTTGTCTTTCTCTTGCAAGTAGTAGTTTGCTCGCAACGACCCCATTGACCTTGGTTTGATCTGTCCCTGTTGCGGGCAGTAGTCCCAGCCACACAAGTGGTGCCAAGCTTTTTATCTGCACAAGTGGGGTAACGCTGGATGGTAGGAAACTTGTGGATTCCTGCGGATTCCGGATGTTTCCATCACAGAAATGTAATAAAAATGTATGATTTCAGGCAAAGTTTGAGGTTTGCAGGGCATTGTGGGTGGACCCATGCAAGGCACACCAACATGGTATCCCCTAGTTGTCTAGTTTTCGAAAATGTCTGTGGTTCATAGGTTTGCATGGGAGGCACCCCAACATGCCCCCAAATACCACAGTGATCCACATTGCATATCTCTCAATGTAGTGCTTTACGGCCTTTTTGTGTTGTGGTTTGTGGCCCAACCACACAAGTGGGGTACTGTTCTTTTTGAGGGACAAGTGGGAACTCAAGGTGGTAGGAAATATGTGGCTCCCTACAGAATACAGAACATTCCATCACAGAAATGTGAGGAAAACGTTTTTCTTTTGTAAAAATTTGAGGTATGCAAGGGATTCGGAGTAAAATATCCCAGTGATAGCCACGCAAATCACCCTACCTTGAATTCGCCTGGTGTCTAGTTTTAAAAAATGTGCAAGTTTGCTAGGGTTCCATAGGTGCCGGCTTAGCTAGGGCCCAAAATCCACAGCTACCCACTTTGCAAAAAATGGTCAGTTTTGAGGGGAAAAATGTGATGTATCCATCCATGTTGCATTTTGGGCTGTTTTCTGTCGCGGACATTAGGCCTACCCACGCAGGTGAGGTAACATTTTTATTGGGAGACTTGGGGAATGGTGGGTGCAAGGAAGTTTGTGGA
Source organism: Calotriton arnoldi (assembly GCA_963921515.1). NCBI lineage: Eukaryota > Metazoa > Chordata > Amphibia > Caudata > Salamandridae > Calotriton > Calotriton arnoldi. Next base: position 1,355,614 of record CAWUFW010000575.1, read on the forward strand.
TCTATGCAGATTCCAGAACTTTCCATCTCAGAAATGTGAGGAAAATGGGTTATTTTTTGTTTTTGGGGGTCAAAATGTTAGATATGCAAGGGGTACTGGGTAAAAGAAATCCAGTGAGATCCACACAAGTCACCTGACCCTCAATTCTCCCAGGTGTCTAGTTTTCAAAAATGTGCAGGTTTGCTAGGTTTCCCTGGGTGCCAGCTGAGTTAGGGCCTAAAGTCCACAACTGCCCACTTTGCAAAAAAGTGTAATTTTTTAGTGGAAACATGTGATGTATCCATGTTGCGTTTTGGACAGTTTTCTGTTGCAGGCACTAGGCCAATCCACGCAAGTGAAGTACCATTTTTATCTGAAGATATGTGGGAGCATAAAATAGTACAACATTTGTTATTACCAATTGGATTTCACTGCATTTGTGCCTTCCATATTTAAGCCAGTGTGTAAGTAAGAAGACATATTGAAAAATACCCTCTAAATCGTATTCTAGTAGGGGTGCCCACAAATTCAGAGATGTACAAATAACCACTGCTCCACATCGTGTGCCCATTCCAGAAATACATAGGTTTCCCTGATACCCATTTTTCACTCTACATGATTTACCAAATGAATTTGTCTAAACTCAGTTCATAATGAAAAACCATTGTGCAGCTCAGTTGTTGACTCTGGGTACTTGGGGGTTCTTAGAGAACCCACAAACCTTGTATATCCCCTAAACCAAAAGGGTCTAGCGGACGTAATGATATATTGCTTTTGTAAATCTGACTTTGTGACAAAAAGTTACAGATGAAAATGTCGCAAATTGCCGTATTTTTTCCTACTCATTTGCAACGTCTCTTTATTTTAACAGTTAGTTTCTTTGAGAAAACTTCAAGGGATCTACACATATGACCTCTTGCTGAACTTGGAATTTAGTCTGTTTCAGAAATCTATAGCTCCTCTGGATCATCCATGAGTTTCATACTGGTCTCCACGACAAACTGGAAGTAGGTTGAGAGCTCAAAAAATGGACTACCTGTTTGAAAAATGCGAAAACTGTAGTAAGAAATTTGGTATTTTTATTCAGCTCTTTATGTCCCTGAAAGCTGAGGAGGTGGTAACTTTAGCATAGCAAGCCGTTCATTGATGCCATATTTAGGGGGGAAAACAGACATTTTCGTCCAGAGCACTTTTTTCCTATTTTTCCCCAAAAACTCAAAATATAGCTACAGTTTGCCTATTTTCTCTGTCTCCTCCAGGGGAATCCACAAACCCTGGATACTTTTAGAATCCCCAGGATGCTGGATAAAAAAGATGCACATTTAGTGTGGATAACTTATGTTGAAAAAAAGCTATGGAGACCTAAGCGCAAACTACCCCAAATATCCTAAAAAGTTCTCCGCACTGGGGGTGAAAAGGTCCAGCAGTTAAGGAGTTAATTACCATTTTGTGAGAACATTTAAACAAACACAATGCAGGAAATGAGCATTCAGGACATAAACAAAAAAATAATTCTGTAGAAAGGCCCCTAGCGTGGTCTCATTCGTATGTGATGATTATTTAATCATTGTGTTGAGCCTAAATGGAAGCTAGTTGAAAGCAGTAAACAACTTGGCTGCCACCGTCCAGGTATATTTAAATACCATAATACGTTATTTAGTCTAAAATTTAGTCCATGCCTCTGCATTATAATGACTACAAATCTGAGGGAAAATGGCAAACTTACAATATCTGTTGCACATGGAAACAATTCCAACACTTGCAAAATGGTGTTTTCCTTTTTTTTAATTTTTTTTTTAAGAAAAGCAGTTACCAAATTACTTGTTGCAACACTCCATTAACTCAATTAGCTTTAACTTGAGGTATCCCCAAGCTACCTAGGGACGCTAACATGCTGTTTGAGGCCACTTTCCTGTAGGTGTTCCCCTTCTTTAATAGAGGAGATGAGGGCTAATTGCCAGTCGTGGCTGCTACCAAAACAAAGTGGTGCGGCAGCACGTGGGGGGAGGGGAATAATATATTGAAAAAAGGACTTGCTGCCGGTGTCAGTGTCCAGCTTCTCCCAGGATCGTGCATACAGCATAGGCTCCCAGGCTTCTCACCCAGTCCAGATGCTGCTCTTATGATATTACCCAGCATGAGAGAAGCGCCGGGATTGGTCTGAGCGGCCTGGACTACGCCCGCACAGAGACAGGGAGCCTGTGCCTCGTCTCCCACCTGGCTGTACAACACAGCTGGGTTGGGGAAATGTAAGTGCGCATGTCGGTTCGGACATCCTAAGACGGCCGGCCAAACCAGCATGCGCACTTACAGTTCGCAACTCTCCTCCCTGCTGCCGTCATAGGCGATGGCCCAGCCCCGCCCTAAACTTGGGCACTTGGCTCAGTCACGGAAAAATAAAATTATAATACATGGTTTTATTATCATTTTATATTTATCTCCTGGCTCTGACCAGTAGGGCGACGCACCTCCGCCATAACAGAGGAGCTGCCCCTGCTAATGGCCAAAGCTGGCAACTTTAGAACTGTGCAACTAGGTTGGAGTCCCAGCATCAACTCACTGTCTTGTGATTATGGGCAAATCTTGTGGGCGTACTTGTGCCAAAACAAATCTCTTAAATCTCCCTGTGCCAAAAAAAATAATAATCTGACCTTTTGTAATGTATTCTGTTAAAGCACTCTAATAGCCTTAGGCCAAGTTTGCGCTGTATAAAATTTAGAAAAAACAAAACATTAAGATGTTCCCAAAGATAAGTGGCACAGTACACCTGTGCGTCTTTTCCTTTATTGCATATCTCCTTTTCCTTTGTTACAGTTAATGTGTAAATATATGCTTTCACTTTGTTTAGCAACTTTCTCTCTGTTAGTGCTCAGACAAATAAACAGCAGTCCAGTGCTGCTGTTCACCAGGAGTTTTAGAAAAGAGGCTGCCCAAAAACCTTTCTGTATAAAATTATTCAAATCCACAAATGACATTAAACTTTACAAGTATCGACAAATGAAAAAGAACACCATCAGTAGACTTCACGTATTGTTCTATTCTGATAGAAAAGAGGGGCTCTGTGCTCCAGTGAGAACCAATAGCAAAGTGCAATAATGCGTATAGTACTTTCAAACAATGGAATAATAATGCTTTGGCTGTATGCTTGGGTCCCGGCCCTCTGAGTACCACAATAGTTCAGTACAAACAGTGGAGGCTAATAGGGAATTGGGGGGCTTGAGGGTAGATGACGACAGGGGGGGAGGGTTTGAAAATATATATTTTTTTAAACCGCACTTTCCTTTTCTCCGCCGGTCGCATCGCTCCTCCGCTTCTCTACTATTTCTGCTCTTCCTGACTCCAGTCCGGAAGAAGCTGCAGAAGCTCCTGGGCACACCGGCTCCCCTGAGCCAACCAAAGCACTGCAATGCAGTTTTGTGATTGATCTGAGTGCTGGGAACGGCACACAGATCAGGACAGGGAGCCTGTGCATATTCCCTACCAGGCTGTCCATTACAGCCTGATAGGGAATATGCAAAGTGCGCATGACTGCTTGGCCAGCCAAAAAGGCCGGCCAAGCAGTCATGCGCACTTAGTTTAGTGTGCATAGTCCCCTCCTCCTACCACCCTGAGCCACCAGCTCCGCCCCGCCCTAACCCAGCCCGCAAAAACCAAAAATAAAACTATAACCTTGTTATTATCGTTTTATTTTACCTCTTTTCACTGCTCTAAAAGCAGTGGGGCAATGCTCCTCCGCCTTAGAAGAGGATCCGCCACTGAATACAAATAAATTCCAATTGTTCTTGTCAATGGTGTTTCGACCCTTGGAAAATGAAGGGTCATCAGGACAAAACCAATTTGTTGAAGTAAGAGCAATGGTTCGGGCAAAATACTGCAAATTGGACAATTTAAGAAGGCTGGAAAAATTCATGCCGATTTAAAAATGGAAATGCTTGTAAAATTGAGGTGCCCTACTGCAGTTTACTGGGTCACCTTGAATTCACGTGTGCCGGCGTCCTGGAGCCATAACTGCAGGAAAGGCACCAGGACTTCGATTCGCGGACTAGGTTTTCTGGTTTCACATTGTGCAATACAGTCGCTAGATGGGCAACTCTGTCCCTCACATATTTCACATCAAAAGTTAATGCTTTGTCTTTAATTCTTGGCGCATGAGGTTAGAGTGTGGGTGGCAGACAGGAGCCACACAAAGACTGTTTGTTTTGGGCTCCAGATTTCAACAGAACCTCGAGCTGAGCCAGGCTCAAGCCTTCTGTGGCTCGCCCACTTCTATCACATAATGGCTGTTATGGGGATAATGGCATAGGAAGGATATTATTTTCCCCTAAAAATAGCTCCACAACTCCCTGTTCACACCCTGAACATGCGTTGCTTCCCTTGTGCCCACCTTACACCACCTCCGACCCTCACTGCGCAATGCCGCCCTCAGACCATACTTTTTGGGCCCTTGGAAAATGTTTGTGATTCCCCATGTTTTAGCACAACCATGTTATAAACTGCAGATCCAATTGCATTTATACACATCCTGGTAAGTGTTTGTACTTCAAACTATTTTACTCAGTATTAGACCTAAACACATTTTTTAAGCCCTGGGTGTATGTGCACTATCATAGCATATTTAGGTTAGAACATTTATATATTGCCTTTAGGGCTGGGCCATTTTTAGGCTCTGGCTTGTACGTTTCCTTGAAGCTTAAAATGAGATTGTGCAATAAACTAAAATAGCTGAGATTGGAACGGAGATCAAATTTCTTTTGTTTTCTGTGTGCCACAGTTTAGAGGCAAACTTGCGCCTTCGACTCGCATCAAGACCAACAAGCATTTGCAATGCAATAGGTCTCGCATTTACGCGAGTTTAAGCTATTGGCATTGTAAATGACAATGCCTTTTATTTATGTTTTAAAAACAAAAACAAAAATAAAAGGCATTGTTTTTTGCAATGTCAATAGCTGAAACTCGCGTAAATCCGAGACCTATTGCATTGCAAATGCTTGTTAGATTAGTGAGTAGAAACGCTCCCTTTCGGCCAACGCGGTAAATTAATTAAATAAACAAGCGCGGCCGCTAAAGTGAAAGCAGACCGCGCTGGAAATAAAAAAAAATAGTGCTTACCGACTTATGAAGGAGACCGTGTAACGCCACAAGTAAAAGATCCAGTCCTCATGGGAGGTAACAAATGGCGACAGGGCGGTAACAAGGAGGGACTAACAAGCCTCATTATCAATCGTAAACCAGCATTTACCAAGGACAATGACACCAGCCAATCAAAAATATGGGCGGAGAGAAGGAGAGGCTTCCACAGCATACTCGACTATTTCATGCCTCGCAGAGCGAGCAGCACCTGCGCGGTGCTGCTAGGCTCCACCTAAACATACAGGGAACACCAGTGACAGGACAACCGGTCGTTGGATAACTAACTGAAAGGCTGGCTGTTGCTTTGGGGTCCATTTGGTCGCAGGGCATTGGTTCTCTCTGGGTTCCTCTACAGAGACTTCTGGAATGATGGGGCAATACAGCGTATGGACCTGCGTGGGGTCATCGGGCCCTTATTTCCATTGAGGCATAAACTGTCATATTATTTTTTAATATATTTACTTTTTCTGGGTAAGAATAGAGATGCATGCAGGGCATAACGAATTTGGAGCATTGTGACATAACAATCACGTCACAGAGAGAGCGCAATATATATATCTATAATTAATTAATTCTTGAATCTGAATTTACCAAAAGAGGGCATCGTTTTATAAAGTCGAACTATGCAAGCGTCAACTACGACCCACTGTGAACAAGCGAGGTACGTCATTACTCCTTCCTCAGAATGTCCTTTTGTTCATTTGCAGGCCGGGACTGCAATGAAAAGAAATCTGCATTTCCTCGCGCACGTTCCCACACTGTTTTATATGCGGCTTTATATGGAGTGTGTTTATTGGACGAGCTCATATATCCCAGAACACAATTAAAAAAGCACGCACCTGAGGGGCGTGGCTAAGCACCGAAGCGTAATGGCCGCCTAACGCTGTAGCTCCGTAAACCCTGTCCCCATACGCCTATCCGCCACACTGATCCGCTCCCCCCCGAGGAGGAGAAAAGGCACCGGAGGTATACCGGAGGCGATTCCTTCTGACCCCGAAACCAGCAGTCGTCTGTGCCCCGAGAAACCGGAGCAAACTGAGTGGGGCCTACCCGCAGCGCTGAGACCGGGGAGCACAGTGCCGGTGGGGCCGCGGCGGTGAGGGGGCGGAGCCGCCTTTCCCGTCCGTAGCCACGAGCCTGGCGAGGGGCCCTGAGATTCACCCGAGCTCCGCGGCGGCATCGGCGGAGTGGGCGTCAGGCGGCCCAGGCAAGAAACACCTGCAGCAGCCCTCACCGTCCCGAGGATCGACTCGGAGACCTGAGACGCCATTGCTCCGCGAGGCAAGACCGGAGCACTGCGGCGTGACCTGGAGGTGAGGCGGGGGGCCGGAGTGTCTTGGGGCGGTGCCCCCGAGTGAAATAATCGGTGGACCTTGTCCTCCCCTCCTCCCCTCGCTGAGGTGTCCGCAATCGGCACCGGGTCCTGTTCCCCCCCCCCCCTCACTGGCATACTGTGAGGTGGCGCCGGGGACTCATAGCCACAGCCCAGCCGCCCAGTCGAAGAGACAGGGAGAGTGTTTGTACCGGCCGGCCCTGCGCCTATCACCAGTGGGCCTAGGCATTACCTGGCAGGGTGAAGCGGGCGCTGGGCTCCCACATATGATGCCTCCTGAATCGGCGCCGCCGAACATAAAGTGATCTGGGTGCGCGTGGACCACACACCAAGATCCTACAGTCGTGGGCCCCTCCCCCGCCTACACAATTAGACCACTGGCCGGACACATTACCAGTCAGCACCCCCCTGACTACCGGGGTCATAGACGCCTTGTTTAATTCCACCGCAAGCCCTTTGTGCGGCGAGGAGCGGACAAAATGGAGAAAAGCAAGCCCCGGGAACGAGAGGGTCAAAACCAACACAGACCAATAAACTCGACCGATACACGATGCCCAAAGACATGCTGCAGGGCCGTCAATCCAGAGGTACACCCCTGGGGACCCAGAAGAAGAGGAGCGAGAACTCTCCCTCAAAGACGTCATGGAGGCCATCACAAGCGTCAAGACCTCTCTTGAACATAAAATGGACACTATCGCAATTGACGTGAACCTAATAAGAGCAGACCTAGCCACATTTAAGGAAAAGGTCAAACAGGTGGAAATTGCTACGACCAGCCTGACTGGAGACGTCTCACAGCTTCAAGGGGAGGTCTCGGACCTACAGAATTTCCGTAAATTCACGGAAATGAAATTGGATGATTATGAAGGGCGCCTACGCCGCAACAACCTACGCATTCTGGGAGTTCCGGAACGGGCGGAGGGGCAATCTCCGGACCTCTTCGTGGAAGACCTTATCCTAAAACACCTCCAACCCAAGGGCCTCAGCCGATTTTTTGTTATTGAGAGGGCTCACAGGGTACCGGGGGGGCGCCCGAAACCCGGGGCTCCTCCGCGCCCTATGCTGGCGAGAGTGTTGAATTTTCGGGACAGGGATGTAATTCTCCAGAATGCTAGGACAGGAGCTCCACTCCACTATGACAACGCAGATATCACCTTCTTTCCAGACTTCACCCAGAGGGTGCAAAAGATGAGGCGCACTTTCGTGGTGGTGAAGAGGGAGCTTCGAGAGCGCGGCCTGAGGTACTCCATGTTGTTTCCGGCGCGTTTGCGGGTCGAGGCGGAGGGACGGACGTGGTTTTTCGAGCACCCTGAAGAGGCCGCGGACTGGATTGAAAGCAGGAAGATCCCGGGCCCACCGGATAGTCATCCCAGAGAGGAGACTTCGCTGTCCCCTATCGGATGAGACATGGTGGTGGAGAGTGGATGTCGCTGGAACATTTTGGCCCTTAACCGATCTGGGTTAAGCACTGGGCGACTGCGCAGTTGACCTGGAGGGGACCTCTTCGTGACTGTTTAAACTCCAACCATTGAGGTGTGCCTTTTCCTTGGGGTTACAGACTTTAATTTTTACAGGGGACAGAGATACGGACAGCCACACCCCTATTTTTTTCTACCTTTAGTTTTTTGCTAGGGTGACAGGCACTCTGCAAGTTTGAAATGGGCAGTTCTACGCCCAGAGTGCAGGGCAGCAGGGAGGGGGTTGTTGGGTGGGGGAATTTTTGTTTATAATTTGTTGGAAATTTTACATCGGTGTTAATTATGGTTTCTTCAACAGAGGGGTGTCGACTTTGTTCCTCCTGGCATTTCAGAGTCTATCAAGTTATACGACAAATGTGATGGGGGACGGGACAATTAAGGTATTAAGTTGGAATGTCAACGGGTTTGGGGACAAGATTAAGCGGAGCATAGTTCTCCAGTACCTGAAACAGCGATCTCCAGATATTGTCCTGCTCCAAGAGACGCACCTGGTTGGTAATCTGTGTAAAGCAATGCATAGGGGAGGATGCAAAATGGTAGCACATGCGGGGTTCACTTCTGGCTCCAGAGGGGTGGGCATTATGATGAAAAACACACTCCCCTCGCTATAAGTTCCACATGGGCGGACGACCGGGGCAGATACGTTGGGATTACGGGAACTTGGGAGGGCCGTCTTATCTCTCTTATGTCCATCTATGTCCCGCCAGGCCTACAGGGCACCACCTTTGCGGACCTGGGTACGGTCCTCCTCTCCATTCCAGACGGCCTTGTGGTCCTCGGAGGGGACTTCAATGCGGTGCTCTCGGGCACCCTGGACCGCCATCCCCCACGTGAGGTGGGGTCCGCTTCCCGCTGGCTACCTGACTTCCTAGAAGCTATGGGGCTAGTTGATGGTTGGAGAACTTACCATCCGGACCAGATACAGCACACCTTTCACTCCGGGGCACACCATACCCTCTCCCGCCTAGACTACTGTTTACTGCCAGCCGCACAAGCATCCCTCATACACGAAATCAAACATCTTGCGAGAGGCATCTCCGATCACTCACCGATATGGCTCCGCATGGTCCTCCATCAGAACAAAGTAGGAAGACTAGCCCCAATCAACCCCTGGTATTTCCACAATCCCAAAATCCGCACAACCCTTATTGAAGCCATGGATAATTATTTCTTAGATAACGAGGGACGGTGTCCTCATCCAAGTCCCTATGGGAAGCATTTAAGACTGTAATCCGGGGACAGGCGCTGTCGCTGATCTCGGGTGCGAAGAAAGAAAAACAGAAAGAAGTTTTGGACATCGAGGCTGAAATCGATAGATTGGAGAGTGACCTGGAGTCTGGGGTGACACCAGAGAAGCTTCACCTCCTGAGCCTGAAACAGCACAGTTATAAGGCCTTAGTCACAGACAAAGCCAAAAACCTGGGGAGGGAGCGGCTGGGTAGACTATGACCTGGGCGACAAAGCAGGAAAGCTTGTAGCATGGCTAGATAAACGGGAGTGGGCGAGCAGGCTGGTGCCAGAGATTAGAGTAAAAGGGGACACACCCGTCACGAATCCACAAGAGATAGTTGATAGTTTTGCCAGCCATTACCAAACGGTCTATACGACAGTGGCCCCCTATACGGAGGAGGACTCTCAGGAATTGTTACATGACATCAAACTCTCCCGCCTCTCCTTAGAAAATCGGGACTTCCTGGACAGTGACTTGACCCCAGACGAGATAGCGCAATCGATCCGTTTGTTAAAATCAGGGAAGGCACTCGGCCCCAATGGACTCCCCATCGAGCTCTATAAGCTGCGACCCGATAAACTCTCCCCCTACTTAAAATCTATGTTTGAGGAATCACTGGAGACGGGAATGCTCCCTAGGGAACAGAGGATAGCCACCATAGTTACCATCCATAAAGACGGGAAACCCAGAACAGACTGCAGTTCCTATCGGCCAATTTCCCTCCTAAACGCCGAGCCAAAAATCCTCGCCAAGCTCCTGGCCAACCGCTTGGTCAAGGTCATTAGTGCCTTAGTACACCCAGACCAATCCGGCTTTATGCCGCACAGAACACGGCCCTGAATCTACGTCGAGTCCATGGGGTAGTAGCTAGAGCACATACTCTCCGAGAGCCAGCAATGATCGCGTCCCTGGACGCAACCATGGCATTCGACACTATTGAATGGCCTTACCTTTGGGCAGTATTGGCCAAAATGGGTTTCGGCCCTAACTACATAAACTGGAGTACGACTTCTGTATAACGAACCCCTAGCCCAAGTGGTGGTCAACAATAAGTTATCAGCTACCTTCCATCTGAGTCGGGGAACCCGTCAAGGCTGCCCGCTTTCGCCTCTCCTCTTCGCCTTGGCCCTGGAGCCTTTGGCAGCCTGGATCCGTAGGGATCCCAGGATACGAGGACTAGAATGGTCTCCCGGCTGGGAGGACCGAATCTCCCTCTACGCATTCGACCTGTTGCTTTATCTGGCCTCGCCTAGGAAATCCCTTATAGTGGTCTTAGATATCCTGGTGGTATTCGGTCGATACTCTGGATTCTCTATCAACTGGAGTAAGTCGCTCTTGTTTCCTTTGTGGGGCGATCCACCCGTCCCTCCCAAGAACTGCCCCATACAAATCAGCACGGCAGGCTTCAAATATCTGGGGATTTTCATTTCGCTAGATCCCGCAATCCGGTACACTCAAAACCTTCTCCCCCTTCGCAAGCTTAAAAGCGATATTGCCAGCTGGAGGTCGCTACCCCTCTCCCTTCTGGGCAGAGCCGCCCTATTCAAAATGATGTCCCTGCCTAGATTCCTATACACCTTGCAAAACACCCTGGATCCTGTTCCCGCCAAATATTTCAAGGAAATTGAGGGTCTACAGAGAGACCTGTTGTGGGATGGAAAACCTCGAATCGCCCTGACCAAACTAACACTGAATTGGTGTGACGGTGGTATTAGCCTCCCAGATATCAAGAAATACTACTGGGCGGCTCACCTAGCAGCCATCAACCACGGCATGTATGGCCGTGCAGACGATCCCGGATACGCCATGGATAAATGGCTCCTCCCAGGTGGTAATTATAACAGGGCGCTATACTCACGGCCCAGACGATATACCTTGACTGGCCCCACTAAACATTCTGTCCAGATTTGGCATGACGTTATCGCCTCACTGGGATGGAAAAACACGCTGACATTAGCCACTCCACTTTGGGACTCAGAAAGATTGGGCGACTTATGGAAATCGAAGGGTTTTGACAGATGGGACCTTATCGGTATCTCACACATTAGGGACCTTTGGGGGGCTCAAATCCTTTGACACGCTCCAGGCGGACTACGATCTGGCAGCCACCGAGTGTTTCCGCTACCTGCAGGTCCTGCACTCACTGCAATCTTCGCTACCTAAGGGGACTTTCCCTCCAGAGGCCTCTCCGCTGGAGGACAGAATATTAGACGGCCACCTTCCCGAGAAAACCATCTCCCTGATTTATAAAAAGTTAATTAACAACATGGAGAGTCCCCTTCAATCACTCCGTGAGAAATGGACGCAGGATGGGGTGGAGGATGACGAGGACTGGCAGATGGCAGTGTCTTCCCCCAGAGAGGTCGCTATCCCGGCATGTTTGAGGCTGGTACAGCTTAAAATCCTCCACAGAATTTATATGACAGGACCCCGTTTGGCACACATGGGATGGTCAGATAATGGGAACTGTAGGCGGCGATGTGGTCACGTGGGGACATTCATACACATAATTTGGGAGTGCGAACATATCATATCCTTCTGGCTCAAGATCCATGACACTATTAATGCGGTACTACGGGTTCACCTCCGTCCAGAGGCAAGACGATGCCTCCTCAATCTGTGGGAACCTACAGATCTCAACACAAATCAGACACGGTGGGCTACACTGGGATTCATGCTGGCAAAACGCAACATTGCTCAACTATGGGGGGCCACACTACCACCCACACTGGCAGCATGGGAGAAGAACCTTGACTGGTGCATGTTTCGGGAGAAAACAGTCTACCTGGCAAGAGGGTGCCCCAAAAAATGGTCCCGGATATGGAGCCCCTGGAATGCCTACCGGGGAGAGATCTGTGTGCCTCCTGATTGTCACGAACAAAATGACCCCCACACCCTGTAACATTCCTCTACCATGTAGAAATACGACGTATTTCCTCCTGTACCGACTGTAATGTATGATTTGGCTAACCCTCTGCAATGTTTATTGAAACAGATGTATGTTTAATAAAAAGAATTATAAAAAAAAAAAAAGCACGCACCTGGCGCCTTGTAGGGCAGCACTTTTATGTGCTGCGACTCTGTGTGGAAATTAAAACCTGCCTAGGACCGCGAGGCCGGCGCGCGAAACAACCTTCTGCAAAACCACTCAGTTAAGCATGCTCCAGTGTGTGAGCAGAATCAGCAAGGCATTGTTGGAAAGTCTCGTTCTAGGAATTCCACGAGATTACTCATTCATGGTCAAAGTCTACTAATAGTTACTCGCCAGACTGAACAACCTAGTCGTTTCTCTACAAGAATTATCATTGGGCGTCTGTCATTTTCCTTTCCCACACTAGTCTCTCCCCACAATACCGTTTGAATAGGTAAAACCTGGAAAGTGACGGCAGCGCGCCCCCTGCTGGCTGGGTTGAGTTCTGCACAATAAGTACATTGGCCACGGGGAACAGAATTATCGCATAGCAATTTTTTTTTTTTAAATAAACTTTTTATTGCATTATAAAAATTTTAAAAAAACAATGTCGGTACAACAAAGTCAGGTCTCCGTAAGCTATACCCCCTCCTATACATACATATAATATCAAAATGTCATTCAACCCGTGACAGAGTGGGGATCCACTCCTAATAATATACTCATACATTTCCAGTGTCAATAATAGACCAGATTTTCCATTCAGTTTAAGCGGAAAGCAACAGCATCCGGAACTGGGGAGAACAAAAAATGTCACGCCTAAGGGGGCGAGGCCAGCACTTCTGCCGTCAGCTGGGCCATCTGAGTTTGTCTTTCTCTGTGCAGCTCCACCGTCGGGGAAATACAGATGTCTCCTCTGTACTTATTCCACCTCCCCCACTTCTGGTCCCACTTCTTGGGGCAACCTCGTCCCCTGAACACCGATTTTTCGGCGATCATGGTAGTGTCCATGTCTTTTGCCCAGTCGCCCAGGAGTGGGATCGTCGCCACCCCCCAGTGTTGTGCAATATTCCTCTTCGCGATGATGAAGCCCATAGAGGCCCATGTCCGTTCAGCATGTGTAAAGTCAGACGCCTCCCAGATGTTGAGTAAACATAGTTGGGGAGATAGCCCCAGGGGTTTGGCACCCGCCCTCTGAAGTTGACGAGCAATTGCCATGCAGTAGTTCTGGATATGTGGACAGTCCCATATGATATGAAAAAAAGTACCCTCTTGATTACAGTGCCAGAGACACAGCGGATCGGGGCGTCTACCTAGTTTGAACAGAAGTTTGGCATCGAAGTAGACTTGATGAAGGACCTTGAATTGGAGCAGTCGCATGCGCATGGGGATGGCTATTTCGCGGGACGACGCCAGGGCGTCTCGCCAATTGTCATCCTCCAACACTCCCAGATCCCCCTCCCACCTCTCCCTCAGTTTCAGCATTGGATCAGCACGGTTGTTGACCAGTTTCTTGTAGGTCAGCGAGATGGCCTTGCGGTCCATGGGATCCAACAACAGACGATCTTCCAAAGGGAACGAGTCAGGGAGGGAGCCCTCACTCGGCAGGGCGGAGGCCACAGCGTGCTTTATCTGTAGGTACCTGAACGTCTCGGAAGGAGCCAACTGGTATTTAGTTTGGAGTTCCTGAAACGATGCCAGCCTCCCCTTGACCCATATATCTCTAACCGCGGAGATTCCGATTAAATCCCATTTGTCGAACCCCGTACAAGTTCTGAGGTGACCGAGAATGTCGGGTTCCCACAAGGGAGTCGCTTTCGTCAGGCGCTTATGCCAGCCTAGCCTTTTAGTGACGTTGTGCCAGACCTCGACTGTACGTGCGGTGGGGCCTGTCAAATTAAGTTTGCGGGGGTTGGTGTAGAGTGCTCTGTTATAGCCGCCCCTTCCCAGAAGCCAATGATCCGTACGGAAGGTAGGCTCATCATGGGGTTCGAACACCCAGCGATTAATTACGCTCAGCTGGGATGCCTGATAGTATAATCTAAGATCGGGTAGACCGATGCCCCCGTCATACCAGCCCATAGTGAGCTTGTTCATGGCAACACGAGGCGTGCGATCCCCCCACAGCAGTCCCCTCAGTACCCCGTCGATTTGAGCAAAGTAAGAGTCTGGAATCGGAATGGGGGTATTCTGCAGGGCGTATAGAAACCGCGGGAGTGCTAACATTTTGAACAGGGACGCGCGACCTAGTAGGGTGAGAGGGAGAGAGCGCCAGTGTATCGCGTCGGATCTGAAGCGTTGGAGGGGCCCGAGTAGGTTGTGCTTGAAGAAGAGATCGGGGTCGGGAGTAACAAAAAGGCCCAGGTACCGAAAACCCTGGGGGGCCACCGGAATGTCATAGCCCCGCGGGCTCGCCGGAGGAGGACCCCACAGCGCAAACATCTGGGACTTGGACCAGTTTATTTGATATCCAGAGTGGGTGCCGAAAATGTGAAAAATGTGGAGCGCCCGTCGCAGTGACCGCGCCGGGGAAGCCAAATATAAAAGGATATCGTCGGCATACAGCGAGATCCGGTCCTCGTGATGTGGCGTCCACTTAAGCCCCCGTATCCCCGGGTCACCTCGGACCCACACCGCAAGTGGCTCCAAAACAAGGGCGAAGAGTAGCGGTGACAAGGGGTAGCCTTGTCTCGTGCCCCGATGAAGCGGAAAAGTGGCGGAGCGGTGGTTATTGACGACATGAGCCGTGGAGTAAGTGTACAGTAGTCTGATCCAACGGATTAGTTTGGGCCCGAACCCCAGACGAGCCAAAACGGCGAAAAGAAAATCCCACTCGATAGTGTCAAAAGCCATAGAGGCATCTAATGACAAAAGAATCGCGTCTTCCTCTATGGTATGGAGCCTGCCGAGGACCCCATGCACACGACGCAGATTCCGAGCTGTGTTCCTTCCCGGCATGAACCTGGATTGGTCCGGGGGTACCAGGTCCGAGATATAATGGAGGAGACGATTCACGAGGAGTTTGGCCAGGATTTTAGCCTCGACCGTCAAAAGGGATATGGGGCGATATGATTTGCAATCCTCGATAGGCTTGTTTGGTTTGTGGATGACTACAATCGCTGCATTACGGACCTCGGTGGGGAGGACTCCCGATTCGAAGCATTCAGTGTATAGATTTAACAGGTGAGGAGCCAATAGAGCTGACATGGGCTTGAAGAGCTCGATGGGGAGCCCGTTGGGGCCCATAGCCTTCCCAGACCGAACGTCCTGGATGGCCTTCTGAACCTCCGACACTGTGACGTCCGCCTCCAAAGCCTCTCTGTCCTGTAGGGAAATGGTGGGGACATCCATCGTGACCAAGAGGTCAGCAGACAGTGAGGCCTGAGACGTGGGGGAGCTAGCATACACCTCCTCATAGTATCTGGCGAATACGTCAGCTATTTGTTGAGGGTCAGTAATGAGAGTACCTTCCGGATTTTCGATCGCACGGACCCATCTAGCAGCCTGTTCCCGTCGTTCAAGCCATGCCAGGAGTTTACCTGTCCGTTCACCCTGCTCATAGATCCTGTGTTGGGAGGCTAGCGAGCGCGCCGCGGCGTCTTCGGCGAGGAGTTGCCGATAGTCCAGTCTCGTAAGTGCCAGGCTATGGCGGGTGGCGGAGTCAGGATCTCGGGGAACCAACTCCTCCAATTGCGAGACCTCGGCCTCCAGTTCCAGTACTCTTGGCTCTCTCCGCCCTGTGACCCACCATGAGCGATAAAGCCCTGCCCTTTATGACCGCCCCAAAGGCCCCCCACAGCGTCACTGCAGAGTCGACTGAGCCTAGATTCTCGACAAAATAATATTCAGCGTCTTTGCGGAGAGCGTCTCTGATGTGCGGAATTTTCAATGCCCACGGGTGGACGGAAATAGAGTGTGGGCGCCCCCCGCAGCGAGAACCCAGAGTCGCTAGGACAGGAGAGTGGTCAGATATCCCACGGGCCAGACAGCCAGACCTCGTGAAGAGTTGGATGTCCTGGGCATAAGTAAATACATAGTCTATTCGCGACTGACTACCGTGTACCCCCGACTGGAACGTGAAGCGAGTAGACGATGGGTTGAATCATCTCCATACATCCACGACCCCCAGAGCACTCGCAAACTCCGACAGGTGCGACCCTCTTGACAAGTCCTCCCGGGGAGGTAAGCGATCAAGAGAACCCTCCATTGTAAGATTGAAATCTCCCCCCATCATCAATACCCCACGCGGCAGTTCCAGGAGTAGGATCCCTAAATCATGCAACGACGGGCGCTGTAGACCGGGAGGTGCATAAACAGAGACGACATTAACCACCCTCCCCTCCCAAGAGCCAGAGACTGCCGCGTATCTGCCCTGAGGGTCGGTCCAGGTATTGTGGACGATGTAGGGACAACCCCGCCGCAGCAAGACCCCCACCCCTCTGGAGCCCGAAGTAAAGCCGGAGTGGACCACCATTTTGTATCCTTTACTATTCAAGGCACCGCAGGTGTTCCCGATCAGGTGTGTCTCCTGCAAGAGGGCCAAGTCAAGTTCGTTGCGCTTGATGTACAGCAACACAATGCCCCGCTTAATTTTGTCACCCAGTCCGTTAACGTTCCAAGTGGACAGATTAAGTGTCAGTCCCCGTGTCATCGCATCTGTCTAGTAAAAGTCAAGAGGTGACGGATAGTGAGACATGGCTGGGAGTAGTCCAGGTGGATGCCCCTTGCCACCGTAACAGTCGAATGATGCATAGGAGTATAGAGGTGAACAATAGCGTGTACTAGTACCAGACATAACAAAAACAAAACCCATTGGATATAACATATTTGAATTAAAAACAATACCAAGATTGACATTCCCATGCAAACCCTACCCTCCCTCCCCACAAACCCAACGTGTCTGCTGGGCGGTAACAAAACCCCCCGCCCCCCAAACTAGCAGAGTGCCTATCGCCCACCCGTAAAATACCTTAAAGGGTCGTAAACCAGACCGAGCACGTATGTTTGTATTATGGTCATTTTACCAACTGTAACAGTAAACGTCTATCATATTTGTACTAAAGCAGTAGTCGGGGCCCAAAGTAGATTACGCGGCGCCCACGTACTAAATCAGGGAACAGGCAAACACTGGGAGAACAGTTCACCCAATCATACATGACAGTACAGTTCGGAGTGACAGAGTTCGACGCTTGCGGTGGGGAGAAGTCTGTGGTTGCTCCCCTCCGGCCATCTGACCCATTCCATCACCCCCAAGGGATGAACATACAGACCAGTCATTCGGCTCCTCCTGTCGCGCCTTGCGTGTCTAGCAGTTGTGAGCCACCACCGG
This sequence comes from Calotriton arnoldi, assembly GCA_963921515.1. Classification (NCBI taxonomy): domain Eukaryota; kingdom Metazoa; phylum Chordata; class Amphibia; order Caudata; family Salamandridae; genus Calotriton; species Calotriton arnoldi. The sequence continues at coordinate 1,373,005 of CAWUFW010000575.1, forward strand.
GGGCTCGGGCGTCGCCATCTCTCTGCACACCACGGCCATGATTGTTGTGGCGGCTCGCCGTTCGCAAGCCCTCGAACCAGTGCCAGGTCTCCTCCGGGGAGGAGAAGAATCAGGATTTTCCGTCCGATTCCACTCGCAGCTTGGCTGGGAACATCATGGCATATTTCAAGTCTTTATCCCGGAGCGCTTTTTTAACTTCCAAGAAGCTTCGTCGTTGTCTCTGCACCTTGAGGGTGAAGTCCGGGAAGAAGGAGATACGGCTGTTTTGGAAGTCGACCGGCGGGGCAGATCGGGCACATTGCAGAATAACGTCCCTGTCTCGGAAGTTGAATATCCTGGTGAGGAGCGGTCTCGGGGGGGCTCCAGGCCTCGGCAGACCCCCAGGGCCACGGTGCGCCCGCTCCACCGAGAAGAAGTTGGAGAGACCCCCTCTGCTTGAGGTAGGTAGTGATTAGCTCTTCCACGAATAAATCCGCCGAAGGCCCCTCTGCGCGCTCCGGGACACCAATAATGCGGACGTTATTGCGCCTAGAGCGTCCCTCGTAGTCATCTAGCTGTGCTTCGAGCTTCGCGGTGTGCTGCTGCAGATCCTCCACCCTTCTCTGTAGCCCTGACGTGTCCTCTACCAATGAGGTCGCCTTGAGTTCGACCTCCTTGAGGCGCGAGTTCATTGAGCGCATATCTTCCCAAATGAGGGAGACCACGGTGGACACCGAGTCGATGCGTATCTCAAAAGACGTGCGAACCGTAGTGATGGCTTCCAAAATGTCTTGGAGCGTTGGCTCCTTTTTCTTCCCACCGGTCTCAGATTTATCCATTGCAGGGAGACCTTCTTTGGGGCTGGCACCCGGGGTCCCCTCCCAGGCGAATTTAGACAACTTAGTATGGAGCGCGGCCTTCGAGTTGCGGCCCCCCGCCATGGTCGTGACGGATCTCGCACTCGCAACCAGCACATCGCTGTAACCGGGTGCCACACTCTGCAACAGCGTTCAGGGCGCCCTCGGTCGCCTCCCGATAGCAGGGGCGCGTGCCTCAAAGCGCCAGCCTTCGGATTCCTTCAGTGTCCGGGAACGCCACCTGCGGGCCGGGGCGCACGGGGACCGCACCTCATCCACACACCCAAATCCTCAATCAGAGTAGGAGGGCCCCGACTCCAGGGACAGCTCAACAAAGGGCCCGTTACCGCCCCCAGGGCAACCCCGCGGTCGGCGGGCCGCGATGTAATGGCACAAGTCAGCAACAGGGGTCTCTGTTGCGTCGGGTGTTGACAAGTCCAGAAGCTAGAGCGTCGCCAGATCCAGTATACACTGTCAGGCCCAATCAGCCCCCGCTGTGACACTCGTAGCAAGTGCTGTCCTGTGTGGGTGGATCGGCAGCGCAACGGCGCTGCGACAATGTCCCCGAATTCCCCAGGCACAGCGCCGCGTGTAGTCTAGAACCGGAGAGCGCCTCCAGCTGGGCAGTCCCCGCTCCGCGATCTCTTCTCCGGTGTTGCTCTCCGTGATGGGGCCAATGCGGGCGTTCAGCGTCAGCTACTGTGGCCGCAGGCCGCTTCGGAGCTCCCTCTGCTCCCCGTCCGTCTCTGCACCAGGTCGGCCGTAGCACGCCCCCAGTAGAGCGCAGCTCACAGGCACCAGGTGACGGCGGATTAGGGTCACCCCACTCAGCTCATTTGGGTGCCGTCGGCAATCGCACGGTACTCACGGTGCGAGTGTAGGCGCCCAACGATCAGACTCTGTCTAGGGCCCACACAGTCACCAGGCCGCGCGGCAGCTACGCAGCAGCGATATCGAGGGTCCCGCAACAGACGTTGTACACCTCCGTTCCAGTCGCGGGGGGTGTTAATCTGTTCCGGCGCCCTTCCGGTCACAGTTATGAGGGAAGGAGCTCCGATTTGGGTAGAGTTGGGCGGATTATATGCGGATTTTGGTGCACGGTGCGGCGGAGCCGACGGACTACACGTCCATCTTGATGCCTGGCTTGGCCACGCCCCCGCATAGCAATTTTAACAAGAGAGGAGCGGGGAAGAGAGGAGCGGGGGCGAGTGAGCGCGGCAGCCTGCTGAGCTGACCACACGCTCGTGCACCATGGCCTTTTGCTTGCGGTTACACGCACGGCCGCCATGTGTTTTCAATTATCGCGCCCGCGTCTGGGCACGATAATTGGAAACAGATGGCGGCCGTGCGGGTAACCGCAAGGAAAAGGCCATGACGCACGAGCGTCTGGTCAGCTTTTTGAAGCCCCTACATAAAGTCTTCGCCAGAGCAGCGCTTGCGCGCTACTCTAGGCTCGACCTAAAAAGCCTATGGGCTCCATGCAAGTTAGTTTTAAAGAAACCGGCAAGTGGAGATTTGCATGAAGGAAGATGGAGCTTGGAGTTGCACATTTAGATATTCTAGAAGCAGTAGCGTGGAAGATGACTTTTGATTTTGATGCATTTATCCGCAGTCAGCTCTGCTTCTTTCAGTCTTTTGCAGAAAAACATCTGACCAGGCTGTACTGATTAAGATCGTGTTGTTTTCCAGGTCTGGCTTGACAGCATAGCTGTCTGCTAAAACGTATTACAATTTTTTTTAAATATACAAAGTAGACTTTGCTCCACTCAGAGGAGTATTAATCTCTATCCTCTTCTCTCACTTCATGCTGATTGATGTTCGATCCCGTCACTCAAGTAGTTGCTGCGTTATGAATTATGGAAGACTATTTTATATCTGAAAAATTTATTCAAACACTGCACATTCAATTCTTTATTTCATACGTGCATTGCATAAGAAAGCTATCTTCGTTTCGGCAAGACCTGGTGTTACAAATTGAAAATTTATTTTTATTGTTTAGTTAATTAAAACCATTACATGTATAAAAAGAGCACCAAATAAAATAAAAAAAACCATTACAAATCTTATTAGTATTGTATTTAAAAGAGGATCCGTTGGGATGTGTTAAATTCTCTATTTCGGGTATGTCCATATGTGGCAGTCTCTTCCTTCTCTATAAAGGTGCTGAGAGCAAAGCTTCTGCAATTTTGTGCAGACTACAATGGTTCCTTATGTGCGGTTTTGGAGGAAGTAAAGAAATTCTTACGGTTGTTCATCAGTTCAATTGTAGCCCAAAACCAGGCGACTTTGAATCCACATTATTTCCATTTATGTTCGCTGAGCAGGGATCCACAAGGAGGTAAGTGCTCAGTCATTTGTTTTCAAACTGTCCCATATTTTACAGATCCAGTGTTCAAAATAGTTTTTGCCAGGTTCAGTGATTCAGTAACTGCTTCTCTGCTGGTTCGTGCGGCTAAATGATTTACTGGCGGTGATTTGCCATGAATGTGCACGTTTGGCCAAAGCGTTTTTAACCTCCAGAAAAGACAGCTTTCATACCGACTTGTTTAAAAAATGTATATTCAATATCTAAGAGTGGGGTAGCCCAGAGGTCTCTTGCGTGTAGTAAGTCTGTCGACTCTTCCATGTAGCGTCGATGCGACGACTCTGTGCTGGTTTCTAGCCTGATAAGATGATCCAGGGTGTCTGGCTGTGCAGCTTTGAACTGGTGGCACATCTTCAGGAACATTATCGGGTTTTGCTTGGTGAAACTGAACTCGAGGTGCACTTGGGTCTGTGAAGACTGCTTTGGGAACCTGAAGGTTGTTTTATATGCTGCTGCTTTAAGCGAATCAAGGTCTACCAGTGTACCACACATGATTTCGCTTACGTAGGTGACGGTAGATCTCAGTTTCCACTCATGATTTGTAGGGGGCATGTAGGTGGGCCTCAGTGAACTCAACAATGTCATAAATGTGATTGTTGAAGCACCTACTTTTGATTTTACTTTAGGTGCTCATGTAATTGCTGCATTGGAAATCATACAAATGACCTTTTTATGTCTGAAAAATATATATTCAAACACTGCATATCAATTCTTTATCTCGTGCATGCATTGCAAAAGAAAGCAATCTTTTTTTCAGCAAGACGTAGTGTTACAAATTCTTTAAACTATATCTAGAGTGGGTTTTGGCTCCTCCCAGAGATGTGTAGTTCTCTCACCTCATGCTGTTGGCTGCTTGGTGCCACACTTGACCTCATATGGAGTACTTGCATTGCAATGCATGATGGTCTACTTTAAATTGGAAAAATATACTCAATCATCAAACATTCAGTTCTTTATCATAGACATGCATTCTATAGGAAAAAAAATCTTTGTTTTATAGGAAATAATTTCTTTGTTGCATTTAGGTCACGTCTTAGACAGCACATGCTCTGTATCTTGCAAGACATTTTGTTTACATAAAGGGGTCCTTGAGCCCTTCCATTACTTGCTATTCGTTTGCTTGATTGTCCGTCTTATTTGCTGGCACCAGTTTAGTCTCCGTGTGCTGGCTTCACTCTCTATGTGTGTTTCCCCTTTGCCTGGAACATATGGACCAAGTACTGCTTCCTGTTTTTTGGGAGTAGCTTTCCACTGCTTCAGCTTGCTTTCTGTCTCGGCCTATTTTTTTCTCCTACTTGCAGCATTTTGTAAGAATGTATGTGTTTTTAGGTTGTCTTGCTCCTGGTTTTGGTCTGCGCTGTTGCTTTCACCACTCGTTTTCTGTGTTCATTCTTTTACTTTTGATCCTCTCCCCTTCTACTGTGAGGTGCAGCATACCAACACTAACAGGCCACGTGTTGTTAGCGTCATTTTAACAATGATTTCAAAATACATTATTGGCTCTGCGCTATCGCTATTTGGTAATCGCTCATTTAGTTTGTTACAGAATGCTTTTTTGATATGCGTTGATTGATTTATAGTGTGTCTTGGGCATGATTAAAATGTTTTATGCGAAAAAGGTTTGTTTTTAATTGGTTTGTTTGCACAATTACGGGTTGGAAAGAACTTTCTAGCTTGAAAATAACTTTATATTGTAAAGTGCTTTTTTGCTTGTTTGGCCACTCCTGTTGAGCTTCCTCCCATAACTTAATGTCTTCATTGTAACAAAGATAACCATACCATCCAATACAATGATAAGCTGTACCATAGTATACAATAACAGGCTATACCATAATATACAATGACAGGCCGTACCATGCCACACTATACAATGACAAGCCATACCAAACTATAATATAGACCATACCATACTATACAATGACAGGCCATACCACAGTATACGAACCATGTCATACAATCATAGTGTAATATTACATTATATTTATATATAAGGCTGGGATCAGCCAAAACGCGTCAGAAAATGGAAATGCTTAAAAAAAAAAATAGTTACCTCGTCTGGAGTGCCCACTTTTTCTCTTGTGTTAAGAGCTTTGGTATATATATTCTATCATGATATAATGTATTCTAATTTAATAATCATTTTGTTCAAAAGTTATACAACACGGCTAAAAAAACATTGACAAAGCCAAGACGAGACCTATTGGCTTTTCCAGTGCTTGTTTTACCTCAGTAGATCGATTGTGTTACTTTTGTAGGGACACAAATGCAGGCCATTACCACCACCACCACCACCACTACAGTTATCACTACCTACACTGCTGTTACCTCTACCACCATTACCAACGCTCATGTTTTCATGCTCTACTGCATGAAAGCCAGACCTGTTGGCTTTGCCAGTGCTTGTTGTTCTAAATTTTTCGATTTTCTTGTATACAAGGCAGCCCTTATAGATGCATATTTTTTTTAAGTGGCTTTTATTTCCAATGTTATACTGTAAACGCTTTATTAATGTTCCAGCAAAGATGTACAGGATATATCCATAGTTCAGTGGATCTATAAAGGGTTTAAGTTTGACTCCTTCAGCCATTTGGAGAGCTGATTTTGAGTAGTTTTCTCAGCTAAGGTCTTAGGTTCAAGGGAAAAAATTAGAACAAGACTCCTGTATGATGTGACTACGTCAGAGAGCAGTAACATAATTTGTGACAGTCAGGTCTTAAGTCTCCATGTGAAGGGGCATCATATTAAGGGGAGGTGATGGATGTGCGACTTTCAAATCACCCCCCCCCCCTTTTTGAAAAAGGGGGGTAATTTGAAAGGTGTCCGAGGACAGAGACAGCATGTCCAAGTGCATATAATTGCCATTGCACCTCTTTCTATGGAGAAGTGCTCGGGCACCAAAGTGCGTAGCCCAAAATCAGAATTGTAACCTAGACAGGTCCCAAACATTCAATGGAGCTCTTTGCAAGCAAACAAGCCAAGCAAGTGCTTTGCGTGCCAACCAGATTGATGCTTTTGCTTTTATCGGGGCACCGTTGCCTAGGGCAACAAGGATACAGTTGGATGCTGAAGAAGGGATTCCAGTAGTCAAGAATTCTAAATGTTGAAAGAAATGTTGATACAGGGTTTGGTGTTAATTTAACTGTAGGGTAATATCCTTAATCTGTAGTATTGTTATGTTAAAAATTTGGGGAGTTCCTTACAGGTGCTAAATAGAGCGCTGTCAGACAGAGGTTGATGTATTGACACTGGCTTTAGGTTAAATGTATGTGAATTATGATTCTGACTTGGACTACACATATGTTAGAATGCCGTAGAATGAACGACCCCGGCTCAGTTAATCAAATGGCCAAGTAAGCTCAGCCTGACCGAATAAATGAAAGATGTGACCTCGGAGGAGGCTAAGGTAAAAGGGAAACATGATTTAACAGAAATTAATCCAAGGTGGGATTTATTTCTAAATTCACCTGTTGGAAGCCAAAAAAAAAAAATGATGTGCCTTGAATAATGCAGAGACAGCAACAGCTCAAGGACAGATGAACGGGAACTAAAAATAAATCTTAAGTAGATTAAACTCTTGAGTAATGTTTTTGAAGGACATTGGAATTTTATTATTGTGCTTTCCGTGAATTGCGGTGGCACAAACTGCCCTGTGAGTGTAGAAGATTGTGTCTATATTTTGCAGTTGAGGAATGCCACCGAATCAAAACATGTTGTGCAGCACTTCAGTGAGTCCGATAGGAGGACTCCCCAGTCAGCTGAACATAGTCTATTTTAGGTACCTTTCGAGTGTTTAGCTACCAAGTACAGTGCAAAGGTATAAAACACCTGAGAACATTCCACCTTTTCAGTGGCAGGCATACTTCTAAACATGGCCAGGTAGCTATTTTTAATATAATTCCAAGATAAAAATGCCTTTAGATACTTCTATATTATACGGGCTAGACTGCATGGGTACTCACAACAGTGGCGGCAGGGTCAGTGGGGGGGGCGGGGCTAGAGTAAAAAAAAAACAACCTGTGACCATGAGGTCAAACACAGGCCCCTGCAGCGGACGCATTAGTCCACTATGCCACCAGACCCGGCATACACACATCTATCTATCTATCTCTATCTCTATCCCTCTATCTCTATTTATCTCTGTCTATTTATCTCTATCAATTTATCTCTATCTATATATATCTATCTCTATCTATCTCTATATTCACTGAAAAAATCATAGGTTTTAGGGACAGTTATAGTTAGTTGGACATTTCACACGTACAAAACCATAGAAATTCCCCCGTTATAGTTAGTTCAGCTAACTATAACTCGCGCCCCGCAATGCACTGCTGATGACGTCACATATTACATCACTCATGACATGGTCAGTGACATCACTGATGACATCACTGATGACATCTCAAATGACATCACTGATGACATCATCCAGTGACTGTGTTTCTGTAAAGTTTAAATATGTTTAATATATATAGGGAAAGGCGTATTGAAGAATGAGTGGGTGTATAAGTGTCTGAATGGATGATTTAGTACGTGAGTGACTGACTCTACAAGTGAGTGATTAAATGTATCTTACTGAATGCATGGGTTAGTGACTAAACTGTGTGAATGTCTGTATCCGTCTGTCTGTTGGTTTGTAAGCGGCTGCATGGCTTTCTGAATAGCTACATGTGTCTACATGGGTTATTGATTGATTGTCTGAGTATCTGTATGGGTGCCTGAGTGTTTGTGTGGGTGGGGTGTGTGTGACTCTGTGCATAGATGTGGGAGTTGGTGATTCACTGGGTGCATGGTTTCAAGAGTGCATCTGTGATGGACTGTATGGGTGGGTGAGTGTGTGTATGGGTGTGTTAGTGATTGAATGTATATCTCAGTGGTACATGTGTGAGTAACTACATATGTGAAAGGCAGTATATATGTGTGTTGGAGTATATAAATGGCTATAAGTGAGTGTGTGATTGTGAGAGTGGCTGTATGGATGAGTGTGTACTTGTATCAGTGATTGTATAAGAGTGTGCTAGTATTTGTATGAGTAAGTGAGCTGGTGTGTGTATAACTGTATAGGTGAGTAAATGGGTGTGTGATTAAGTTTTTGCATGACTGACTAGGTGTGTGAGTACCTCTATGGATGAGTGGCGGTGTGTGAGTGTTTATATAGGTGTATGAGTGCATATGATAGTCCTGTACTGAGTGACTAAGTATGAGTGACTGTACGGGTGAGTGAGTGGATGTGTGTGTAGACCTAAGAATCAGTGAGTGGGTATGTAGTTTTTGGTGTTGGAGTGTCTATGGTTTTGAAAATGGAAGTCTGTAATTTAGAGTGGGTGTATCAAAAGTTATATTAGGGTGTGAGAAGATGCATGAAATTATCACATGGATGATGTCATCAGTGATGTCATTTGAGATGTCATCAGTGATGTCATCAGTGATGTCACTGACCATGTCATGAGTGATGTAATATGTGACGTCATCAGCAGTGCATTGCGGGGCGCGAGTTATAGTTAGCTGAACTAACTATAACAGGGGAATTTCACGGGTTTTGTACGAGTGCAATGTCCAACTAACTATAACTGTCCCTAAAACCTATGGTTTTTTCAGTGAATTTCAAAGGTTTTTTAAATGCTAATTTCTAACTATAACGTGTCTGAAACCTATGGTTTTTTCAGTGAATTTCAAAGGTTTTTTAAATGCTAATTTCTAACTATAACGTGCCTGAAACCTATGATTTTTTAAGTGAATTTCAAAGGTTTTTTAAATGCTAGTTTCTAACTATGCCTACAGAGGTAGGACATGTGAAGAAAGAAGAAAAAACGCACAGAAAGAAGCAAAAGATGTGCAGAAAGAACCAACAGAGGAGCAGAAAGAGGCCTTGTTGCAAAATCATCCTGTGCCCACAACTTTTTCAGACGGGTACTGGTGGTAACTGACTCTGACTAACCAGAGCCAGTGCTATGCTAAAAGACACTTAGAATACAGTGAAAACACCTACATACACTAGGGAACACTATGCGTTGGGGTACCCCTGTGATTAGTATGACCTCCTCTGCAAGTCCCTAGTACATAATAGGGCAGGGGATTAAAACTACCTCTTAAAACGCGCTACAGGGCGCGTTTGCACAGTGGTGAAGGGGGGCCTGAGGTGACATGTGTGCAAACTCACCCCGTGGCGCGTTTTAAGTTGCGGGATTAAGTCCCCTTGAATTCTGAGGGTCCCTGGGGCCCAACTAGCCCCCCAGGTACCTACAGTTAGGACCACAGACCTGAGTTGCAGAGAGGCGTTCCGAGGCCACGCACCTTTTTTCACCTCTCTGCAACGCAACCCTGTTGTGCTTACTGAAGGTACCTGGTGGGCTAGTTGGCCCCCAGGGTCCCTCAGGATTCAAAGGGAATTAATTCCCCAACTTAAAACGCACCACAGGGCGTGTTTGCGCACATGTCACCTGAGGCCCCGCCCCTCCCTTCACCACTGTGCAAACGCGCCCCGTGGTGCGTTTTAAGTTGGGGGATTAGGTCACCTTGAATCCTGAGGGTCCTTGGGGCCCAACTAGCCCACTAGGTACTTCCAGTAAGCACCACAGGCCTGCGTTGCAACGCCTGTAACAAATTGTGCAGTTGTGTTTAGGTAGTGAAGAGGGTCGTGCTGGGGGTAGTGTTTTAGGGTTTAGGGTAGTGCAGTGGTGTTTGTGTAGTGTAGGGGGTCATGCTGGGGGTAGATTTAGGGTTTAGGGTAGTGCTGTGGTGTTTGGGTAGTGTAGGGAGTCGTGCTGGGGGAGTGTTTTAGGGTTTAGGGTAGTGCAGTGGTGTTTGGGTAGTGTAGGGGGTCGTGCTGGGGGTAGTGTTTTAGGGTTTAGGGTAGTGCAGTGGTGTTTGGGTAGTGTAGGGGGTAGTGATTTAGGGTAGTGCAGTGGTGTTTGGGTAGTGTAGGGGTACTGCTGGGGGTAGTGTTTTAGGGTTTAGGTTAGTGCAGTGGTGTTTGGGTAGTGTAGGGGTACTGCTGGGGTAGTGTTTTAGGGTTTAGGGTAGTGCAGTGGTGTTTGTGTAGTGTAGGGGGTAGTGTTTTAGGGTAGTGCAGTGGTCTTTGGGTAGTGTAGGGAGTCATGCGGGGGTAGTGTTTTAGGGTTTAGGGTAGTGTAGGGGGTCATGCGAGGGTAGTGTTTTAGGGATTAGGGTAGTGCATTGGTGTTTGGGTAGTGTTAGGGGGTCATGCGGGGGTAGTGTTTTAGGGTTTAGGGCAGTGCAGTGGTGTTTGGGTAGTGTAGGGGGTCGTGCTGGGGGAGTGTTTTAGGGTTTAGGGCAGTGCAGTGGTGTTCGGGTAGTGTAGGGGGTCGTGCTGGGGGTAGTATTTTAGGGTTTAGGGTAGTGCAGTGGTGTTCGGGTAGTGTAGGGGGTCGTGCTGGGGGTAGTGTTCTAGGGTTTAGGGCAGTGCAGTGCAGTGGTGTTCGGGCAGTGTAGGGGGTCGTGCTGGGGGTGGTGTTTCAGGGTTTAGGGCAGTGCAGTGGTATTTGGGCAGTGTAGGGGGTGGTGTTTCAGGGTTTAGGGCAGTGCAGTGGTGTTCGGGCAGTGTAGGGGGTCGTGCAGGGGGTGGTGTTTCAGGGTTTAGGGCAGTGGTGTTCGGGCAGTGTAGGGGGTCGTGCTGGGGGTGGTGTTTCAGGGTTTAGGGCAGTGGTGTTCGAGCAGTGTAGGGGGTCGTGCTGGGGGTGGTGTTTCAGGGTTTGGGGCAGTGCAGTGGTGTTCGAGCAGTAAAGGGGGTCGTGCTGGGGGTGGTGTTTCAGGGTTTAGGGCAGTGCAGTGGTGTTCGGGCAGTGTAGGGGGCGGGGCAGGGGGTGGTGTTAAAGGGTTTAGGGCAGTGCAGTGGTGTTCGGGCAGTGTAGGGGGTGCTGCAGGGGGTGGTGTTTCAGGGTTTAGGGCAGTGCAGTGGTGTTCGGGCAGTGTAGGGGGTCATGCTGGGGGTGATGTTTTAGGGTTTAGGGCAGTGCAGTGGTGTTCGGGCAGTGTAGGGGTTCGTGCTGGGGCTGGTGTTTCAGGGTTTAGGGCAGTGCAGTGGTATTCGGGCAGTGTAGGGGTCTTGCTGGGGCTGGTGTTTCAGGGTTTAGGGCAGTGCAGTGCGGTTCGGGCAGTGTAGGGGGTCGTGCTGGGGGTGGTGTTTCAGGGTTTAGGGCAGTGCAGTGGTGTTTGGGCAGTGTAGGGGGTCATGCTTGGGCTAGAGTTTCAGGATTTAGGGCAGAGCAATGGTGTTCAGGCAGTGTAGGGGGTTTTGCTGGAGGTGGTGTTTCAGGGTTTAGGGCAGTGCAGTGGTGTTCGTGCAGTGTAGGGGGTGGTGTTTCAGGGTTTAGGGCAGTGGTGTTCAGGCAGTGTAGGGGGTCTTGCTGGGGTTGATGTTTCAGGGTTTAGGGCAGTGCAGTGGTGTTCGGGCAGTGTAGGGGGTCGTGCTGGGGGTGGTGTTTCAGGGTTTAGGGCAGTGCAGTGGTGTTCCGGCAGTGTAGGAGGTCGTGCAGGGGGTGGTGTTTCAGGGTTTAGGGCAGTGCAGTGGTGTTCGGGCAGTGTAGGGTGTCGTGCTGAGGGGTGGTGTTTCAGGGTTTAGGGCAGTGCAGTGGTGTTCGGGCAGTGTAGGGGGTCGTGCAGGGGGTGGTGTTTCAGGGTTTAGGGCAGTGCAGTGGTGTTTGGGCAGTGTAGGGCGTCGTGCAGGGGTGGTGTTTCAGGCTTTAGTGCAGTGGTGTTCGGGCAGTGTAGGGGTCTTGCTGGGGGTGGTGTTTCAGGGTTTAGGACAGTGCAGTGGTGAACGGGCAGTGTAGGGGGTCTTGCTGGGGCAGGTGTTTCAGGGTTTAGGGCAGTGCAGTGGTTTTCGGGTAGTGTAGGCGGTCGTGCTGGGGCTGGTGTTTCAGGGTTTAGGGCAGTGCAGTGGTGTTCGGGCAGTATACGGGGTTGTGCTGGGGCTGGTGTTTCAGGGTTTAGGGCAGTGCAGTGGTGTTCGGGCAGTGTAGGGGGTCATGCTGGGGGTGGTGTTTCAGGGTTTAGGGCAGTGCAGTGGTGTACGGGCAGTGTAGGGGGTCTTGCTGGGGGTGGTGTTTCAGGGTTTAGGGCAGTGGTGTTCGGGCAGTGTAGGGGGTCTTGCTGGGGGTAGTGTTTCGGGGTTTAGGGCAGTGCAGTGGTGTTCGTGCAGTGTAGGGGGTCGTGCTGGGGGTGGTGTTTCAGGGTTTAGGGCAGTGCAGTAGTGTTCGGGCAGTGTAGGGGATCGTGCAGGGGGTGGTGTTTCAGGGTTTAGGGCAGTGCAGTGGTGTTCGGGCAGTGTAGGGGGTCGTGCTGGGGGTGGTGTTTCAGGGTTTAGGGCAGTGCAGTGGTGTTCGGGCAGTGTAGGGGGTCGTGCAGGGGGTGGTGTTTCAGGGTTTAGGGCAGTGCAGTAGGGGTCGTGCTGGGGCTGGTGTTTCAGGGTTTAGGGCAGTGCAGTAGTGTTCGGGCAGTGTAGGGGGTCGTGCAGGGGGTGGTGTTTCAGGGTTTAGGGCAGTGCAGTGGTGTTCGGGCAGTGTAGGGGGTCGTGCTGGGGGTGGTGTTTCAGGGTTTAGGGCAGTGGTGTTCGGGCAGTGTAGGGGGTCTTGCTGGGGGTGATGTTTCAGGGTTTAGGGCAGTGCAGTGGTGTTCGAGCAGTGTAGGAGGTCTTGCTGGGGGTAGTGTTTCAGGGTTTAGGGCAGTGCAGTGGTGTTCGGGCAGTGTAGGGGTCATGCTGGGGGTGGTGTTTCAGGGTTTAGGGCAGTGCAGTGGTGTTCGGGCAGTGTAGGGGGTCGTGAAGGGGGTGGTGTTTCAGGGTTTAGGGCAGTGCAGTGGTGTTCGGGCAGTGTAGGGGGTCGTGCTGGGGGTAGTGTTTTAGGGTTTAAGGTAGTGCAGTGGTGTTTCTGTAGTGTAGGGGGTCGTGCTGGGGGCAGTGTTTTAGGGTTTAGGGTAGTGCAGTGGTGCTTGTGTAGTGTAGGGGGTCGTGCTGGGGGTAGTGTTTTAGGGTTTAGGGCAGTGCAGTGGTTTGTGTAGTGTAGGGGGTCATGTTTTAGGGTAGTGCAGTGGTGTTTGGGTAGTGTAGGGGGTCGTGCTGGGGGTAGTGTTTTAGGATTTAGGTTAGTGCAGTGGTGTTGGGGTAGTGTTTTAGGGTTTAGGGTAGTGCAGTGGTGTTTGTGTAGTGTAGGAGGTCATGCTGGGGGTAGTGTTTTAGGATTTAGGATAGTGCAGTGGTGCTTGTGTAGTGGGTCGTGCTGGGGTAGTGTTTTAGGGTTTAGGGTAGTGCAGTGGTGTTTTTGTAGTGTAGGGGGGTCATGTTTTAAGATGCAACGCTCCAATACCTGACCAGTCTGCACTACATAAAACTGCAAAAAACTAAAAATAAAAAGTGTTTTGCACACTTTTGTCATTGGGCTATTTGTGGGCTACATCTGGGTAATATTTGTGCTACATTTTGGCTCTTTTTCACTGGTGGCCATCTTGGAAGACTTCTTTGTTATGAAGTTTCCTAATTTCCTCATTTACTGCAGTCTCCTCAGTAGGAAATGCTTTCAGTTTTTTACTTTGATTCCATCAAGAAGGCATTCAGATGTGTCACACATTTGCCATAAATTCAGAATGTTATTACTCTAGTTGTTCATTAGATCACTGTAGTAAAGCTACTGCTCACCAAGGAGTTAACTGGAAGTCTACTGCTGGTATTGAAAGTGATTGTTTCAGTCTGCATGTCAGAATTTTCTAATGAAATAGAAGAGGATTTGAGATCTCACTTAAAACATGCACTACATTTTCTTTTTGCAGCACTAACCATAATTTCTATGGCAAAATGAACCCCCTCATTTTGTTCCTTTTTAAATTAAATGTTTTAAGTGTTACCAGTTTATTCCAATCAAGATGGCTTCAGGTGTGCCATACTTTTGTCATAAGTAAGGCTGTTAGCACTCTAGTTGTTCTTTAGAACACTCTGGGAAGCTGCAGTAGAACACAAAGGCATCAACTGACAGGCTGCTCCTGTTGAAATATAACAGGAAGATATTTGAGATCTCACTTAAAACATGTCCTAATTTTTCTTTCTACAGCACTAACCATAATTTCTATGGCAAAATGAACCCCCTCATTTTGTTCCTTTTTAAATTAAATGTTTTAAGTGTTACCAGTTTATTCCAATCAAGATGGCTTCAGGTGTGCCATACTTTTGTCATAAGTAAGGCTGTTAGCACTCTAGTTGTTCTTTAGAACACTCTGGGAAGCTGCAGTAGAACACAAAGGAATCAACTGACAGTCTCTGCCCTTGTTGGATGTACATGTTTTACTGAGAATGTCAGACTTCATTCTCACATGACTGAGAAAGATAATGTGAATTTACAGAAAATATGCTCTCATTTTAGCTTCTGGGGCACCTTCCAAAACTGTATGGGACAAGCATGTGAAAATAGTTTTCTCTCAAACATGATTCATGATATCCCAGCACAAGGTTTTTCACAGGGTAAAATCACCTTAGAACACACCACAATTCCTGAAATTAGTATGGTACCATCAACAAATGAATTCTAATGTAACTAAAGTCTGTTATCACCCTTTATAGTTCTCCTTTTGGTAACCCTCAAAATCTTCGATTCACTACAATGCATTTCAATGGGGTACTATCATTTATATTGGTCCCAAGATGGCTGCCAGCAATTCCAGGATGAAGTGCTGACAGCCAATCAGATCTCACGATGACATGTGTGGTTAGGCTCCGCCCAGATATATGTGTTTTTACTTTTGATTTTCTCAGCAACTACTGAACGGATTTACACCATTTAACAAAAAGGGTTCTTTTTGAACCAAGAACTACCTCTTTGCCAAATTTGGTGTAATTCCGTTCAGCAGTTCGGGCTGTAGCCGTGTCTAAAGTTTCCTATGGGAAAATGAATGGGGAAAACCCGGTTTGGGACCCCCCTTTTTTCTCGGCCCCCGCTTGACGAATCACCCTGAGACTTTCAGGGTAGGAGCGGACCGGAGCGGGCCATAAAGTTTGAAAATTTCGCGAAGATTCGTCAACCGACGCAAGAGTTATTTCAAATAGAATGTCGCGGATTTCCTATGGAAAATAGGTCCTAACTATAACTATCTACTGGCGACCGCCAGTAGATAATATCTATTTATCTCTATACATCTATCTCTATCTATCTATTTATCTATCTCTCTCTATCTATTTATCTCTATCTATTTATATCTATCTGTCTATCTCTATCTGTCTATCTCTATCTCTCTCTGTCTAGCTGTCTGTCTGTCTATATCTGTCTGTCTATATCTGTCTGTCTATATCTGTCTGTCTATATCTGTCTGTCTCTATCTGTCTCTCTATCTGTCTCTCTATCTGTCTCTCTATCTGTCTCTATCTGTCTCTCTATCTGTCTCCATCTCTATCTCTATCTCTCTCTGTTTCTCTCTCTCTCTATCCATCTATCTGTCTGTCTCCATCTGTCTGTCTCGATCTGTCTGTCTCCATCTGTCTGTCTCCATCTGTCTGTCTCCATCTGTCTGTCTCCATCTGTCTGTCTCCATCTATCTGTCTCCATCTATCTGTCTCCATCTATCTGTCTCCATCTATCTGTCTCCATCTATCTGTCTCCATCTATCTGTCTCCGTCTCTATCTGTCTCCGTCTCTATCTGTCTCCGTCTCTATCTGTCTCCGTCTCTATCTGTCTCCGTCTCTATCTGTCTCCGTCTCTATCTGTCTCCGTCTCTATCTGTCTCCGTCTCTATCTGTCTCCGTCTCTATATCTGTCTCCGTCTCTATATCTGTCTCCGTCTCTATATCTGTCTCTGTCTCTATATCTGTCTCTGTCTCTATATCTGTCTCTGTCTCTATATCTGTCTCTGTCTCTATATCTGTCTCTGTCTCTATATCTGTCTCTGTCTCTATATCTGTCTCTGTCTCTATATCTGTCTCTATATCTGTCTCTGTCTCTATATCTGTCTCTGTCTCTATATCTGTCTCTGTCTCTATATCTGTCTCTGTCTCTATATCTGTCTCTGTCTCTATATCTGTCTCTATATCTGTCTCTGTCTCTATATCTGTCTCTGTCTCTATATCTGTCTCTATATCTGTCTCTGTCTCTATATCTGTCTCTGTCTCTATATCTGTCTCTGTCTCTATATCTGTCTCTGTCTCTATATCTGTCTCTGTCTCTATATCTGTCTCTGTCTCTATATCTGTCTCTGTCTCTATATCTGTCTCTATATCTGTCTCTGTCTCTATATCTGTCTCTATCTCTATATCTCTCTCTATCTCTCTATCTGTCTCTATCTCTCTCTGTCTCTATCTCTCTCTGTCTCTATCTCTCTCTGTCTCTATCTCTCTCTGTCTCTATCTCTCTCTGTCTCTATCTCTCTCTGTCTCTATCTCTCTCTGTCTCTATCTCTCTATCTGTCTATCTCTCTATCTGTCTCTATCTCTCTATCTGTCTCTATCTCTCTATCTGTCTCTATCTCTCTATCTGTCTCTATCTCTCTATCTGTCTCTCCAGACGCAATTGTCCAAATTCTGAATGTGCTTACGTGGGCAACACGAAACAGGAAGCTTCCCAAAAGGCCCTTTAAAAGTCAGCTGTGAAAGCGCTTACAGCTGACTTTTAAAGGGCCTTTTGGGAAGCTTTCCCACGGTGCTGTGTGTGACGTCACAGAGGCCGGCAGTAAACACAGAAGATGGCCACAGGAGCATTTAATACGTATTCACTAAATATGCTCCTGCTGTCATCTTTTGTGTTCACTGCCAGCCTCACTGGAAACGTAGAAAAGGCAAGGTCCGCGGGCCGCCAATAAAGGCCTGCTGGGCCGTACTATGAGTACCACGGGGCTAGAGTTATATTATGCTCCTAGAAGTACTACGGATCTTCAAGGTTTAACAAAGCTGTTAGGATAGTTTTGTCTGGTCTGTACTAACAGAATATATTTTAAAATACATGGAGTTCAGTTACACAGGAAACAGATGCAGTTTCAAGCACCCCTACAGAAGAATGTTTTTTTATACAGCAGATTTTATTTGGTTTTGCCAGTGATACAACCCATCAGGGTCGTATACATACATTATATATTTTGCAGGGTAAATTGTAGTGTTTTACACCTGGAATTTTGATACCAAGTAGAACAGATGGAAAAGAACAAAAAGAACATGCACAGATACACACACAGCCCTAGCCACCCCTTTCAACCTTCCGACATACAGTCCAAGATCTTATATAGGTATGGTAGGTCTCTGCAGCAGCACTCGTGTCTCGACAATATTGTCTAATTTCTGCGTCTATCTGTTTGGCAGTGCATAACGGTTCTTGAATCAATCCTGTATAATCCGCCCATCTCTGCCAGATCTTAGGGTGTTTCTGAGGACACCCCCTAACTTGGGAAACTGTGACCTCAAGCCCAATACAGAAGTCCATCCCCCACTTCCACACCCCCAAGAGTGGTGGTTCATCTGCCTAACATTTCTGTGCAATGTCTCGCTTCGCTAGTGTGAGGCCAAGGAATAATAGATGGCTTTTAGAATGATTGCCATCTAAACCATCAGTGCTCTGATGAAGAATCAACCTTGGTGCAAAAGGGACATCCCACACTAGTACCTCTGTCAAATAAGATACCACGCCCCTCCAGAACCAGGTCAGCCTACTGCATTCCCACACTGTATGGATAAATGTGCCCTCCACGGGTACGCGTTTCAGACACATAGGAGAATCTATGACGCCCATACGCGGCTTCTCGTGAAGTATGCCCTGTGAAGATATTTGAATTGAATCAGCCTCTCTCGGGAAGATATTGCTGCACTACGAGGAGACCCAAGAGCTTCCACCCAATCTTCATTTTCAATTTCACCTACATCTACCTGCCATACCGTCCGAAGGGCAGATAGTGTATTGGGGCTATTAGTAACTAGAGCCTGGTAAATCTGGGAGGTTTTGTGGCGATTTAAATCTCCCATCAGGAGCTTACCCTCTAATGGGTTGAAATCTGGGAGATCAGTGAGGCTGCGGAGGGATGGGGACACCGCATGATGCACTTGTAAATATTTATAAAATTGACTCTGTTGCAACATACATTCAGACTGGAGACCCCGGGAAGATGAAAGTGTAGTGCCCTGCATGATGTACTCCAGCGTGGATATCCCTATGTGGTCCCACTCCCTAAAACTCTTCTACCCAGCCCCCTGCGGGTGATAGTCACCCCTCCAGAGCAGTGTTTCCTTCTTCAAGCTCTTCCATCAGCCCAGTCCTACAGAAGATCTTTGATTTTCTTCTTTTCTTCCCCCACCTATATCCCTACAGGAGGGCACTGAAAACACTCCTGTTCTAGAGTATGTGCCCAG
Source organism: Calotriton arnoldi (assembly GCA_963921515.1). Classification (NCBI taxonomy): domain Eukaryota; kingdom Metazoa; phylum Chordata; class Amphibia; order Caudata; family Salamandridae; genus Calotriton; species Calotriton arnoldi. The sequence continues at coordinate 1,391,529 of CAWUFW010000575.1, forward strand.
CATGTTTAGCGTTGCTTGGAACGGGCATATGTAAAGAGGCACAGGTGTTAATGTTTAATATATTGTTTATTATTTAGTGTTTCAGCTGTTCGCCTTACAGTAGTTAAAACTGTTTTTAAAAACAACTGGGAAATACAAGGACTGACTTACTTAAAAAAAAATGTGCAGTAAAATCGACTGGGCGGCATAATGACATAGTGACATGGTGCATTGAGCACTGTATTCAATTGCAATAAGAACAATCAACTAATTCATCAGTGCAGAACAAAAATATGTTGGTGTATGTGCAGAGGAACATTAGGAGAGTATACAATTCGGGCAGCAATTTTTATCTCAGTGCATAATGAGATGTACATAAAACCACATAAAGAAAGAGCTCTGCATGGATTATCTGACTGGATTGATACCTAGCGTGGTGGGCAGCTTTCTCAGGCGAGACCATGCAGCTCATAAAAATTATGCTATGGAGTGAAGGACATGCATATAATTTGGCCTAGCACAAAGCGCCAGTGCCGGTTTAACACATTTAACCCCGTTAAATATAAAAAAAAGTGCGAAGGAACCGCCACGGTGCAGAGTCGTATTTTTTGCAAAACAGAATAAAATTAGTTGGGTTGTCTGTCCCTCCAAAGCTACAGTCACAGAGGTCAGACCCAAAAGCGAGCCTGTGAGTACGAATTAAATAGTCTCTGGTCGGCAGAATACTCATTCTGTTGTTTTCATACAGCGTTCATTTAAGCTCAGGGCATATCGAATCCAGATAACCAGTACAGAAAGGACCATAAGCGTTGTTAAAGTAATTACATAAGATAGATCCTGGCCTCAGTGTAAGACACTTCTTGTCTGCATGCATTCTTGGTATCGGTCTTTGACTCCATCTGCAGCTCATTTAGAACATTCTGTACATGGGACGACCATGTGCTCTCACCGCAGCCACCGCTGGAGGTAGCTTCTTCCAGGGTTCTCAAGTATATTGCTGCCCTTGGGTTCCTTACCAGCTTGACCCAATAGATCACTGGCCTAAGGGCTGCTGTTTCCAATATTGGAGTAAAACTAAGCTCCGCATAGAGTGCCAATAAGGGAGTGCCCGGCCCCAACCTCAGCAAGGCTCTTAAGCTATTTTCAGCCTCTTGCAGTGGACCTACATTCGCATACCCCCAGAGCTCCGCCCCATAGGACACTGCCGCCACTTCCTTTAGTTTATATATTTGTAGGATAACACATATGTCTGGCACCTGCCTTATGCCTGAACTTCAGAACCGACCCGTCCATTTGTCTCAGGACTGTAGTTGCCTTATGTACGTGGCTCCCCCAGTGCAAGTTCTCTGCAAACCGGATCCCCAGATAATCAAACTGTCTAATGGTTTCAATCAAAGGCTTCGACTTAAACTGGAGGATGGCCTCAATACCATGCTCTTTGTTTTACTACTATTAATGGTCGGTGATTTCTTGTCACAGTAATCCTCAAAACGCTTTAAAAGCCTGTGGGTTGCATTTTCTGTTCACGCCATCAGAACTGTCATCTGCAAATAGTAGTATCGGAACCTTCCTACCAGCAATAGTGGGGCCACCTAGGGGTTCTTCCACCAAATAATCTGCTACATCCTTTAGGAAAAGACTGAAAAGTAAGGGTGCCAGCAATCAACCTTACTGGATGCCTTTTTCTACCGGAAAAGGTACTTTACACTCTCCTCCCGGGCCATACTGGACTTTAGCCGTATTGCCAGAGTGAAGAGTCTTTATAGCCTTGTTAATGTAACAAGGACTTGAATTCTGACTCTGTACTTCTGCCTTTGGTTGAATACACTGGGCTGCAGGATAAGTACGAGGTTCAAACACATGTTTTTCTCACTTCTAACAATTGATACAAAATATGGAGTGATCTTTAATGCATATGCTGCTTAAACCTGAAAATTGAGTAGGTTATTTATAGTTTTTTTAATGAAAGCAGTGTTAATGTAAATAGCACAGAATTACTAACGTTTCATAATAAATGTAAACCCTAACCCCATACAACATTTGAGCACTAATAATTCAGCCACAGGCGGGTGAACATTCAAACCCAGATCAAAATTGTCCATTAGGGAAGCAGCCTATGGGAAATAGGTGTCCCACATGAATGTTTACTTCTCGTAGTATACTCCAGATTGCTGTCTCTCGTCTGTGTTTTCCCTTTGTGTTTCACTCCCAGAGAGGGTGCGGATATTTGAATCTGCTTTGCCAGGGAGCAAATGACCTGCACGACCAATGGATCAACTTCACAAGGGAACAAATCGTGCAGCTCCCCTTCTAAAGGGGTGCAGTGGCACCAAGAGGCCCTGGACCTACTATCATGGCCAGTAGTGTCACAGTAGAGGAGCTCAGGCCCTCTGCTTTCTTTAACTCAAGTGGACAATTGCCTCTCCCTCCTGATGAGCAACACCCTGAATGCTCTAGCCCTCAACGAGTGAGTGCAGCAGAGGAACAAAGTGGTCACCGCTTCTTCCTCAGCCAAAAGTTTTAGATTTCACACCAAGGACTCCACAGTTTTCAGGTCTCGCCTACAAGACTCTTTTTAGCTGTCTGTAGACAGAAGCCTATTGTGGACCATAGTACTTTAAATGAAAACAGTGGGCGCGGGGAAGGCTCTCTAAAAGAGATGTGGTCTAAGTAATTAAGGGTGTGACTTAAAACTTGTGAACTCCAATCCTGTGCTTTACACTGCTTGCTGCCTCATCAGCATTTAGGTGCCTGTTTGTGAGTTTTCTGCTATTACATCCAGACGTATCACACAACAACATGCATATACCTAAACAAGCTAGACCTATTGGCTTTCGAGTTCTTGTTACCAGTTTGATATAAATGAGTAACCATAATGATTTTGTTGTAAATACTTGAAATTGGTAATTACAAATGGTACATATGTGACCATCACTATGTGCACACTGGAGAGAGATCAATGATTGGATAAGCATATAACCTGCACATTGTTATGGTGCACTGATTCAGACCACCTTTAGTCTCTGCTCCAGAGCTCTCAATCGTGCCTCATTAGGAACACCCTCCCCAAACCGGAACTCACTCGCACACCTAAATGCGACATGGCTCACATGTACCATACAGGCATTGGAAAACACCAACAGCTCAGCCCTTACGAGCGCAGAAGTCTTGACTTTGCCAATACTTAATAACGTAAATTCCAGTTACAATACAAAATTGCACTAAAGCAAAGAGAGTTTACAAATGTTAACAAATTCAAAGTCCCTACTTACGGAAAATATGCAATGTACATACAGTAACCTATTGCTAAAACCATTGGCCAAGTCAGTAGGTCCCAAAAGCGAGATCTATTGGTTTTCCAATGTTTGATTCAAAAGGATTCCCACCACAATGTCCCTCCTCATTCATATGTTCCTTCTTCCTGGCACATTTTGAGATTCCCATGGTGAACTCCACCAGTGTACCTCTTCTCGCATCATCAACCTCTGATTTAGGAAGCGGAGCATAGAAGTTGCAGTCGGCCCAAGACTCTCCTCCCATTCCACTGCTGAGTGCCATCGTACCCTGAGTACTGAGAACAAAAAACAAGGGAACCCTACTCACGGGGAGCCTGGGTAAGTAAATTAATGGGGAAACATTGCCTCCTGTGGAATAATAATACAGTATTTCTAATGAAATTCTGCACAATGGCAATATACAGGGTTAGTAGGATGTCAAAAAGAAAGCTGGCCACTGACACTGAGGGTATAGTCAATGTGAATTTTTTTTTTTCGTGTATATAATAAATAAATGAAATAAACAATATATACATAGGGCTTGAGAATCACAATATGATTATACAACAAACAATGATTACAAATAGTGAACGGTGTCCCAGTGAAAAAAACATTGGAACCTAAACTAATAGTGACATAATACGTGACATATGTACAAGGTTTCACTTGAAAACATTTTGGCGACCATTAAATAAATCAAAATCAGTTGGACAACACTTTATACAATCATAAGTGTTTGATAATAGTTCGCCTTTGTTAATTGTCGACGACGTTTCGACCCTATCTGAAGTACAGGGTCTCTTCAGGACCTAAAGGATGTAGGGACACCTAAAAGAAATGGGAGGATACTGTCAGTGTGTGGCCAAGGCAGTGACTTACAAAATTGGAGGTAGAGGCTTCTGAAAAGGGAGGGAGCGTACCTGAGGGGAGGCCTGCACTGCCTAATGTGAAAAGCAGTGTCACCGTGAAATAAGCAAAGAAAAAACTCACAGGGACCCGGCCGGGCACTGTGAAAGGTAATAAATGCATAATAGTTAGATCAGTGTACAATGGCATGGCTAATATTTAATAGTAGATTCAAGATGTGGTGGCATGGATAATGTTTCTAACAAGAACAAGCCACAAGAACTTACCCCTTGTGAGGGTAGTGTTAGGCAGAAAGGATGGCAGGGCCTGGATATCTCAGCGTTGCTCGGGGCACTTGATATTCTCAAGGTACCAGAACTGTATGTAAAAAACGAAAATGTCAAAAGCAGAAAATGTAATTCCTGGCAAATGATGGTGGGGTATTGGCGGGTAGCTGCAATGTTGCATTTAAGAAAAAGCTTACCCATGTGGGTTTCTCTGGCTGATCAGCAGAATAGCCGATCTAAGCTGCAGGCGATTGCTTCGTATATGGGCAATGGACGCCAAGGAAATAACAGGTGGAGCTCTAAAATAAGAAAATAATAATAATGAGGACGGGCGCTAGATGAATAACCAAGGACTTAAATGTAGAGCCAAGGGCATGGAGATCAGGGCTATTAGTACCTTGGATAAGCTGAATTAGCCGGTGTATTTCCCCCGAGTGCTGCTGGAACAGTGGAGCATCCGTCTCCCTGTTTGGTGCGATAACAACAGGATGGTAGTTGTCAAGCAGTAGATAAGCAAGAGTTCCCGCCAAAAACTGGTGAGTCAGGCATGGCTACATGATCCAGAATACCTATCTGCTCTATGGATCTGTGTGCCAAAATAGAAATAAACAAAAGACTGGTGGATGTGGTGGGTCGAATTTAAAAATCAGAAGGTTAGGAGGGAGAATAGAAATAAAGAATAATAATAAATAATAAATAATAAATGATAAATAATAATAAAAAATAAATAAAAATAAATAAATTGTGTGTTTGTTTGTGTAGACCCCTAAGAAATGCTGTGGCATTCTCTACGTGCAATAGGATAACAAGCCTAATTGTGGGGTTACACAGATTGTGGTGGAAGTTACCAGTAACGGAAAATATAAAGGAGCATACAAAAGAGCATAAAAGTGGTGATACAGTCCGTGAAGTGAAGGGCCGGGGATGGCTGATGACTCAGGGTGGAGTGGAATGGGTTTTGAGAAGAGAAAGAATTACAAATTGCCCTCACACACAATTATTTTGTGTCAGAAGGTACCCATTACCAACAATGTTCTGGTTCTGGTACTAGTATGGGAGCAATTTTTGCTCCAAATCTGGCGAATATATATATATGGACCATGTGGAACATAAATTTGTCCTCAACAATACTAACATGTACCGCTCCAAGATTGGATGCTGGAAGCGCTATATAGATGACATTTTTCTTATTTGGTCAGGTAATAATTCTGATTTCGATGATTTTGTTCTATATTTGAATTCTATACAACCACACTTGACCTTTACATCGACCATACACAAATCCAGCATTACCTTTTTGGATCTAAACATACAATATGAAGATGGAGGACTTTTCACCTCTCTACATAGAAAACCCACTGAACGCAATACATTGTTAGCCTATAACAGTCACCATCCACGCGCGCTAAGGGATGGACTACCTTACGGGCAATTCCTTCGGTTGCGCCGTAATTGCGCCAAAAAAGAAGATTATATGAAAGAAGCTGACATACTGAGAGAAAAACTTATAGCACGAGGGTATCCAAATAGGCTAATCAAAAATTCATTGAAAAGAGCCTGGTTTTGTCACAGAGATACGCTACTCACCCCCAAAGAAAAGTCCAAAACAAACGAACTTATCTGTGTTACCACGTTTGGAATATATACCAACAGAATCCGTAAATTGGTAACTCAAAATTGGCATATTATCAAAAGCATAAATCCCAACATTGGAATTCCAATGTTTGCATTCAAACGGGGGAAAAATTTGAAAGACCATCTGATTAGATCATCCTTAGAAACCCCACTACAAACCACGCGATCATTGCAATCAACCTGGGGCTTACCCGAGGTTAAAGGACATTTCAAATGGGGGAACTGTGTAGCATGCGCATTCACATTGAACACTAAGGGGCCGATTCCGATTCGGGCCGGAAATCTCTCCGACCGAGCCGGACTCGGAGAGATTTCCGACCGAATCGGACCCGTGCAGTCCGACCGAACGAGTACGATGCGTCCGTATGTTATCGGACTCGAGTCGGTCGGACTCCCATTGATGTCAATGGGAGCCGGTCGTACAACGCGTACGCGGGCTCCCATTGACTCAATGGGTGCGAGTCGGACAAGGGCGCCCCCTACAGCGGGTACGCGGCGAAGCGGTCGCGCCGTACACGCACAGGTAGGGGGACCCATGGGTCCCCCTGTGTGCGACTCGCGCGGCTACGCGTACAGGGGGGTCCGACACGGACCCCCAAGTACGGCTCCGACAGCTCTTACGAGCCGGAGTGCGCGGCTCGGTGGGACTGCTCGCGGCGCGCATCGTACTTACCCGGCCGGGAAACGTCTCCATTGCGCGGTGCGAGTCGAGTCCGAGCGAGTCGGTCGGAGCGGTTCGAGCCGGGAGCGAGTCGGTCGGAGCGGTCGGGACGCCCGGACGAGTCGGTTGGCGATTTCGCATCGTACTCGCTCGGCCGGACCCGCGTACGGTTCGGTCGGGAAACAGGGCTCCGAATCGGATCCGGTAAAGCCGAATCCGATTCGGAGCCCTACCGGCCGAGATCGGAATCGGCCCCTAAGACTTTTGAACATGCAAACGTGAAACACACGCTGGAATTTTTTGCCAATTGTAATACGAAAAATGTTGTGTACTGCATAAAATGTCCTTGCGGTTTGCCCTACATTGGGCAAACACAGCAACCAGTGAAGGCTCGAATAGGACAACATCGTAGCAGAATTCGAAATTCAGTGCCTAATGCCCCCTTGGTCAGCCATTTTTCTAACAAAAATCATACGGCAGATGATATTACATGGCAAGTAATAGACAAAGTATCCATCCCACCCAGAGGAGGAGACCTGGCTCAAATCCTACAACGAGTAGAATGTCGCTGGATTGAACGCACCAATTCTATCATTCAGGGGTTAAACTCTGCTGAAGAATGGCGTGGTTTTATCACCACACTTAGTACCTAACCTCCATCATGTGCAGCAGCGCGCTTGATACCCTTTACTGAAACAGCACCCGTCTCGGCCCTTATTGATGGGATCTGTACTGCCCTTCCCTCCATTATCTACACTACCACATGTATGGTTCATCCGGCCAACCATTTCTCAATTCTTACTTCTATTCTTTCTCTTCTCAAAACCCATTCCACTCCACCCTGAGTCATCAGCCATCCCCGGCCCTTCACTTCACGGACTGTATCACCACTTGTATGCTCTTTTGTATGCTCCTTTATATTTTCCGTTACTGGTAACTTCCACCACAATCTGTGTAACCCCGCAATTAGGCTTGTTATCCTATTGCACGTAGAGAATGCCACAGCATTTCTTAGGGGTCTACACAAACAAACACACAATTTATTTCTTTTTATTTATTTTTTATTATTATTTATCATTTATTATTTATTATTATTCTTTATTTCTATTCTCCCTCCTAACCTTCTGATTTTTAAATTCGACCCACCACATCCACCAGTCTTTTGTTTATTTCTATTTTGGCACACAGATCCATAGAGCAGATAGGTATTCTGGATCATGTAGCCATGCCTGACTCACCAGTTTTTGGCGGGAACTCTTGCTTATCTACTGCTTGACAACTACCATCCTGTTGTTATCGCACCAAACAGGGAGACTGACGCTCCACTGTTCCAGCAGCACTCGGGGGAAATACACCGGCTAATTCAGCTTATCCAAGGTACTAATAGCCCTGATCTCCATGCCCTTGGCTCTACATTTAAGTCCTTGGTTATTCATCTAGCGCCCGTCCTCATTATTATTATTTTCTTATTTTAGAGCTCCACCTGTTATTTCCTTGGCGTCCATTGCCCATATACGAAGCAATCACCTGCAGCTTAGATCGGCTATTCTGCTGATCAGCCAGAGAAACCCACATGGGTAAGCTTTTTCTTAAATGCAACATTGCAGCTACCCGCCAATACCCCACCATCATTTGCCAGGAATTACATTTTCTGCTTTTGACATTTTCGTTTTTTACATACAGTTCTGGTACCTTGAGAATATCAAGTGCCCCGAGCAACGCTGAGATATCTAGGCCCTGCCATCCTTTCTGCCTAACACTACCCTCACAAGGGGTAAGTTCTTGTGGCTTGTTCTTGTTAGAAACATTATCCATGCCACCACATCTTGAATCTACTATTAAATATTAGCCATGCCATTGTACACTGATCTAACTATTATGCATTTATTACCTTTCACAGTGCCCGGCCGGGTCCCTGTGAGTTTTTTCTTCACTTATTTCACGGTGACACTGCTTTTCACATTAGGCAGTGCAGGCCTCCCCTCAGGTACGCTCCCTCCCTTTTCAGAAGCCTCTACCTCCAATTTTGTAAGTCACTGCCTTGGCCACACACTGACAGTATCCTCCCATTTCTTTTAGGTGTCCCTACATCCTTTAGGTCCTGAAGAGACCCTGTACTTCAGATAGGGTCGAAACGTCGTCGACAATTAACAAAGGCGAACTATTATCAAACACTTATGATTGTATAAAGTGTTGTCCAACTGATTTTGATTTATTTAATGGTCGCCAAAATGTTTTCAAGTGAAACCTTGTACATATGTCACGTATTATGTCACTATTAGTTTAGGTTCCAATGTTTTTTTCACCTGGACACCGTTCACTATTTGTAATCATTGTTTGTTGTATAATCATATTGTGATTCTCAAGCCCTATGTATATATTGTTTATTTCATTTATTTATTATATAAACGAGAAAAAAATTCACATTGACTATACCCTCAGTGTCAGTGGCCAGCTTTCTTTTTGACATCCTACTAACCCTGTATATTGCCATTGTGCAGAATTTCATTAGAAATACTGTATTATTATTCCACAGGAGCCAATGTTTCCCCATTAATTTATCGTACCCTGAGTGGCATACAGATGGGCCACGTACTTAAATATTGTCTTCTATGCCCGCTACTAAACGGCTCAGTACACCGGCAGCGGAACATACAATCGTCAAATTTCAATGTGGGTAAAATGTTTTTTCTTGCATTTTTTCCCTTTCATAGTATGCTTCTTGCTCATTTTTACAGTGGTTGATTTTGCCACAGTTTGACTTCATGATACCATCTAACAGAATCTCACATCCCCTAGAAAGAATGGCAATTAAAGCTTTTGCAAATTCTTTCTTATGCTAGTTTAGCTCAGAATAGCACATAGTATTTCATGACATTTTTAACAAGCGTTACCCATGTGAATGTTTGTAATCACTCACTGACATGCACCCAAAACTTTCAATCTCACACCATATATAACATATTCAAATTGTCTATTTGAATCGCAAGCAGTGCCTGGAAGAAAACGGCAATCAAATGGCTTGTGCTGTCCCTAGAGACTTCTGAGAAATTTCAAGTTTGTGATCTTGGAGTGTAGATCCTAGGAAAACGACTCCTGCTGGATTTATTTAAATTTTGGGTTATAATCACATTTTGATGTGGAGCCCTGTGAAGAGACGACTATGTGTAACCTTTATTTTCCATGGGGACACAATGAGACCGTGTGAGACACGCATGTTTTATAAAGAAGAAACACATCAATAGAAAATGTGGGCATTCTCTGCAGCGGCATGTGGACAGGTAATGGTTTCTATCCAGTTTTTTAAATTGCACAATATGATTGGACCACAGATTCCGAATCCAATGTGGAAGCAACAGATCCTGCAATGACTCCTAAACAAACGATTTCATCCATGTAGGGAGGGAAATTTAAGGACACTCGATTGGCTTGTAACAAAAGGTCTCCTATATCATTTTGGCAATCCTCAAAGCACACAGACCCTTTGTAAATACTGGCCTTTGAGAGATCTGTAAAGCAATCAAAAACCGGAAGCAAAGAACTGAAGTCCGCAGACCATTGCTTTCATCGACGTTGAAGCATAAGTGTTTCAATACTCTTAGTACGAAGGACATCGATTTTGAGTCAAGAGTACTTCAGACATTGTTGCAAAAAGAAATTCTCAACCTCAGATTGAAAGAATTGCACTATAAGCCTTGAAAATTATTTACAACCTATATCATATTTTATCATCACAAAATAACTATTTTAAAGTCCAAAAACTGTAATCTTACTCTGCCTAAAAAGTTCAAACATACTTTTTGCAGAGACTTTTGAAACATTATACCTAAGCCTAAGAAACTTGCCAAATAGACCCGCCCCCATTATATAGAACATGTGCCAGCAGTTGATGGTCATCAGAGGACAAATTTAGAGAAGTAAGAGCTATGATTATGAACTGTTTGGGAAAGATTATCATACTGATTCCCCTTCAGGGAACATTGATACTTTTGCAATTAAGTAATTGAAGAAAATAGTGCCTAATGCTTGCATAAAGGCTTCGCTAGGTGACTCTTATGTGGCTAGCCGTCAATTGGGGCTCGTAATGAGATGAAATATTTGGTTAAAGGTCTCAGGCGTAAGATTGGAAGCTCAGGCCGGTTATTAATATCCCTTTTGATTGTGCGCACCTTTTTGTACAATGTGTGGGTGATTCTTTCAAATGCATCTAAGTTACCAAAACAGTAAATTCCATGTAGGCACTTCAGCAATGGTCCAGTTCTATAGAGGCATCACACCATCATGTATGATAACTACTCAAGGGTTCCTACTCATAATTACCAACAAATATACAGACATAGGCCTTATGATCAACGCAACAGATACCAACACCGCAAAGAGGTTCCTTTCTGGGTCATGGTAAGACATAGAGGGCACATCCATAGAAAAGGAGGTGCCACCATGCATAGATAGATGTAAATACTGCCTTTGCCTGGAACCTTAATCAGAGGAAGACCAAAGATTTTGGGTCATCCAGCCAACATTTTAGACAAATGCTTGTCAAAGTTATTCAGAACACTCCAAAAAAGACCATTTGCTCTTCTCTTGGATGAAGTTGAAGATCTTCTTAACAAAAAATAACAGAAGAAGTGTCTCATTCAGAGTTGGGACAAGCTTTATACGCCATGTACTTTCCCATTCACAATTAAGATGGAACATTTCAATCAGTAGTACACTTGCCTCCTTTGAGCTGTTCTGTAAGAACAAGCAAATTAATTATGACATGGCAAAAAAATCATCTCACTACTGGAAGAAGGAGATTTCCAAGCTGCAATCAACTTAAATGAGACACACTAACACATCTCAATGCATCAAAACTACAAGCAGAACCCACAGGTTGCGGATGCTGGCAAATGGTATAATGTTTTGCTTTCACCTTTTAGAATAAATCCAGTGCTTATTGTGTGTAGCAGATATCTGCCCATGTTAGTGGCATATGTCCACAGAGAAGCAATCCATATGTATCTGTAGCTGGCAACTGGTTGTTGAAGGTGTATTGTTTTCAAAAGTTCGAGTTCGATGAAAACAGGACAATACAAGGGTTATGCCTATTGGACTTCAATAAATTCATTCTGATATATCAAGAAATTCAGCATTTCCGTATAATTTGCTTCAGTACAACTCTGGATATGAATTTCACTCTGTTTAGAGTTTATCCAGTGTTTATAGCAGTGCCAGTTTGTTAGCAGTTCAGCATTCATTCGTACAACCTTATGCATCAATACCTGCCTAAACAACTGTTCTGTAAAAGATCATTATCCCAGCTTTGTACCTACCAGCATCTACGAAACAAAAATTCGATTCCAAAAACCTGGTCTTATCAGTTCTTTAACTACCCAGCATAACTGATTACCAAGTCTATATTTTGGGTTTCACGGTCCTTCCTCACTTTCTGGTGCCCATTGCATTCTTGACCGTTTAGTTGTACATTTCATTGTTTTTTTGTTTTTTTTTATATCAAAGTTTTATTTTTATGGTACAAGAGCAACAACCTTGAGCTCCCACCGTGGGATTCAGCATAAAAGAGAAACCTCTGCACATTTTGTGATAAAGCGAAGTGCAAATAAGCAGAGCTCCCAACCCAATTAGCCCAACCTGTAATACGTCCACCACTGACTTTCCTCATATCTTCGCATGCTTCAGAGGGTGTATATTTCTCTGTTAAAGCAATATTGCAGGTTTCAAAACGCAAAACTCAGGCACACTGAAAGGGCACCCAAAGCACAATGCTCACAGGAGAGCTTCTTACAGGTAGCTGGAGACCTGCCAGTAGTTCACGAGGTACTCGTTGGGAGAGTCCTGCTCTATATTATGTGCTTTGTAGCACCTATTATGTGTGTTGTAATTGAATATGACTCATTACATCGCTTACCAATACCACGCGTGCCATTACAACGCGGGTATTACTACGCAATGTCTTTCACAACGACATACCATTACATCGCAAACTTTTACCACGACTATACCTATACCACGCATGCCATTACAACGCAAAGGCATGCGTGGTAAAGGTATACTCATTGTAAACGTTTCAAAGGTAAGTGACTCTACCCTGCCCTACCCTAAACCCTAATTTAGTACCCCTGCACGACCCTCCCCCGTCCCCCAGTCCTCTCCCTACATTTACACTACCCTGCACGACCCCCCGACTCTACCCTAAAACACTACCCTACCCTACACTACACAAACACCACAACACTACCCTAAAGCACCACCCCCAGCACGACCCTCCCCTGCCCCCAGTCCGGTCCCTACACTGAAACACTACCCTGCACGACCCCCCAACACTACCCTTAACCCTAAAACACTACACAAACACCACAACACTACCCTAAACCCTAAAACACTACCCCCAGCACGACCCTCCCCCGCCCCCCAGTCCGGTCCCTACACTGAAACACTACCCTGCACGACCCCCCGACTCTACCCTAAAACACTACCCTACACTACACAAACACCACAACACTACCCTAAAGCACCACCCCCAGCACGACCCTCCCCTGCCCCCCAGTCCGGTCCCTACACTGAAACACTACCCTGCACGACCCCCCCAACACTACCCTTAACCCTAAAACACTACACAAACACCACAACACTACCCTAAACCCTAAAACACTACCCCCAGCACGACCCTCCCCCGCCCCCCAGTCCGGTCCCTACACTGAAACACTACCCTGCACGACCCCCGACACTACCCTAAACCACTACCCTAAACCACTACCCTACACAAACACCACAACACTACCCTAAAATACTACCCCCAGCACGTCCCTCCCCAGCCCCCCAGTCCGGTCCCTACACTGAAACACTACCCTGCACGACCCCCCGACACTACCCTAAAACACTACCCTACACAAACACCACAACACTACCCTAAACCCTAAAACACTACCCCCAGCATGACCCTCCCCCAACCCCCAGTCCGGTTCCTACATTGAAACACTACCCTGCACGACCCCCGACACTACCCTAAACCCTACCCTACACTACACAAACACCACAATACTACCCTAAACCCTAAAACACTACCCCCAGCATGACCCGATCCCCAGTCCGGTCCCTACACTGAAACACTACCCTGCACGACCCCCCAACACTACCCTAAACCCTAAAACACTACCCTAAACCACTACCCCCAGCACGTCCCTCCCCCGACCCCCAGTCCGGTCCCTACACTGAAACACTACCCCCAATCCCCCTTACCTCTCTCTCCTCGTGGTTCCTCTCTCCTGGTTCCAGCATCGTCTGAGGGGCGGTGCACGTTGTTGTGAGGAAACGGAAGAGCCTCAGTTTCCTCACAACGATGTGGATAGCCATTACATCGCATGCATTGTAAAATCGCAAGCGATGTAATGGTATGCGTAGTAATGGTTTGCGTTGTTACATCACATGCGATGTAATGTCTTGCTGTGAAACAGCCGCGTTGTAATGGCTGTTCACCGTTATAATTCTGTTTGGAGCATATATCAGTCCTAGAAGGTGCTTGGACTTTGTATTTTTTTCTGTTTTAGTTTTAGCTGCCCTGCAAATAAAATACTACTTTTTCTAACATGTATCTTTGACTGGACAGTGAGTTTGAGTGCAGGTATTTGTATCATACAACATCTGAGTCCCATTTACTGGATTTGCCCTTGACTGGTCTTCTCTGTGCCCCTGGAGACTCAAATTTAAAGAGAGAAGGGCTAGGCAATTAAAGGCGCGGTAATACTCAAGTCCCTGCTCCATTCATGCCAGGCAAGAGCTGAGGCCCACAGAAAAGGCTTCAGCGCATCATACCTGGGACAAATGGAAAATATTGCCAGTTACCAGCTACCGTGACCACAGGGAACGAAATCCTACCTCTCTTGGATAAGAAATCATGCCTTCAAAATGGGTCTCTTATCCTTGTGCCGAGGACTTTGATGACTCTTCAGAAGTTCCAATCTGCCCCATGTATGCGCAGTTGAGTGTTCAAGTCTTTTTCATTAGCAATGAGACTGGGAAATTGCATGCTAATGGCGTCCCATCTGGGCAGTCCCAGTCTCCTTTCATCAACCTCGGTCATCCTAGAAACCACCTTACCTTTTCTAGGGCAGGAAGGAAACTGGCTTCACCTCTGATAATAAGAGGAGCCACTGTTGCGTAGACTGAGTCTGTGGCTCTGCTCTACAAGGTTAGCTTTCAAACCCACAGGTGACGCCGTGAACTTAGAATAATGCACCACCCCACATTCCTGTACATACAGTTGAGTTTACGGTGTGGTTCAAAGCAGTGCGCTTTGATAGTGACAGTGGAGAACGGTACATAGACAGGAAATTTTCTTTGAGTGCATATATACCTGGCATAGATCTTAACTAGTTATGCCATTCTAACTAGTTGATTTATTCATTAAAATAACTATCTACAGTTAACTAGTTAAAATTACACAGATAACTAGTTGCCAGTACATAGAGACCTTTTAACAATTAGTTATTGTGTTAATTTGTATTTGTAGTACATCTCATGCCGCTTGCAGTGCAGCTGTGTTGCTGACGAGCAGTGCGTGACCGCCAGACGATGTAGAATTGAAGAAGTTTGAACTATGGGTAGGTAGGGTGTGCTCGTAGTAGTCAGTTGCTACATCTTGTTGGGAGTAGAGACCCACTAACCGTTCTGTTAGTCTTTCAAAGAAAATGTTGTTAGAGAGCTTTATACAGATGGATTGCCCATCTACTGTTTGAGGAACTGCATGGTGGAAGGTAGACTTTGCTCATGAATAGTTAATTATCAAGATTGGGAAGAGCAGTAAGCAGAGATATTCCACTGAGACAACAGGGCTGATGGATGAACAATAATCACTGCCTGAAAGTGAAAGCCAAGCAGAGACATTGGCTGTTATCAACCGTGGTTTCTTCGTGAGGGCGGGCGAGCCATTTTGACAGACACAACTAAGATTGTAGTATCACCTTTTGGTTTATGTATATGTTGGTGTTTAATTATTTTTTGCTTTAGGTGTGGTTTAATAGTATGAACACTGTGAGATCATAAGTATTGCGATTGGTGTATTATAATCTGCATGGCTGTTGTGGGAGTTATGGTTGTTGTCCAGCCATAACTTGCGAATTTTAGTGGTTTTTCCATTCTAATTTGTAACCATAACCACATTTAAACTGAGTTTTAGGTCCATCCAAGAGTTCCCTGGGCCTAGCGCACTGTGGATGGCCAACCCCCACTGTGCGGGCCTTCAGCAGACCCTGTACCAAAGCGATGGTACAGGAACTGGTCAGTGCAGTTTGCATGGTCTCCAGCATCGCAGTTCCCATTTTGAAACCACAGAAACAGGGGGGCCTCACTGGGATATATGGTCCCAGCTGCCTGAATATGTGGATCCCGCAACAAAATCTGTTTTTTTAATTTTTTTAAATTTAAACAGAGGAGAGGTCCTCTAGGGCCCCTCACAACTTCAGAATGGAGGATCAGGGTATTCTCACCCTGCCCCCCCTGTGTTTTACATTTTATATACTGTAAGCAAAGACGTATGATCACGATGCTTGAGGCCTTTGCTGCATGGAATATTTTATTTATTTTTTATTTTACAGAGTTTTATATAGCGCGAACTTGACCCAAATCGGGTATCAGAGCGCTTTACATAGCACCAGTTGCATTACATGAGGACATTCATTTTTGTTAGGCACGGGGAGATTAAGTGATTTGCCCAGAATCACAGGATGTTCAGCGTCATTGCCGAGCCTCGAACCCAGTTCCCCAGATTCGAGGTCGACCGCCCTAGCCGTTAGGCCAACTCCTCTCCCCTAATATAAACTATCTTCTAACCTGAGCAAACAGACACAAGGTTGATAGTCAGAATGAATAGCTCCGTAAATAAGTGGTTCCCATGGAAAAGAGTCTTTCAACTTATAAAAAAGAGGGATAAAGGGTTGGACTGCAGTTTCTGTTTGCGGTAAAGAAGTTTCTAAGACAGGCCTGCCCTTTTGTCTATGCCTGATTACTACTTCAGAGAGGCTGATGATTGCCAGGTGCACAATCCTCGCATTTCATAATGTCCATGTTGTGTGTGTGTTCCAGTTTGGAGACATCCCAGAGTTGCCTGCTGTGAGAGACATCACTTTACACAACAGTTGCATATGGAGAGCAGTCTGAGAAGGACAATTGAGAGAAACACCTCAAAGTAACCCGCATCCTGTGTCTAGAATAAAAGTGGGACCCAAACCACCCCACTTTTTTCCAGTTCCAAGTTGTTCATCACCCAGGAAGAAAGTGCTCCGTAGAATCCTTGAAGGACTCCTGTATGACCAAGGCTGGTGTCTGCCTAATTGCAAACCTCCCAGAGGTTAGGCAATATCACCTGAAATCTGCATATTCTGCTGGAAGAGCTGAGGGCCTGCCTACTGGCTAGAAGCATGTTTTTGTTGAGAGAGGGAAGCCTGGCCCTGCAAGAGAAGAAACTGTCCAGGAGGAGAAGCCCAGTATGTTCCTGGTCTGAGGAGCAGCCTGAGAAAGTGGACTGCCCAAGATTGAAGCCAGGAGTGACTTGTGCTGCAGAGGGTTTTGCAGTCTCTTCAGGGTTCCCAATGAGAACCGTGAACATCTACGTACATCCACACATCGACCTGAGGTGAGCTTCCTCTACTTTGCTGTGTGTGTCAGCCTAGGTCAGGGCTGCATCTATTGTCCAATATGTACTGCCCCAGGTCAGGCTGCAACTGTTTGACTGTATGTGTACCAGCGCAGGGTGGGCTGCAAACGCAATGACTAGCTCCCTCCTGAAAAGCCTATGACTGCTCGCCCTTGCTACCCTGGGAATGAAGTGGCAAAAGGGTTGTACGTGGCCCAGTTTGCAGAACCATATTAGGACAAACCCCAGGACACCAGTTGCAGGCAACCTAACCACCATGGTTGCAAACCCGTAGCCCTTGTCGTGTGGCCCATCTGAACACAGTCTGACAGTTATATTTTGGTGTACAGTAACCCTGAAACGGTATGTCAGCTTAGTTATGATAATGTTATGTGCTGTACATTTCTATATAGTCATTCTTCTAGTGTTAAGTTTCTAGGTGATGTAGTGTATTAATGTGGTTTGTGAGTGCTGAATGCGGCTTATTTTCCTATCATATGCAAATAGATTTTTAGGTCTCGCCTAAGCAGCGCTTGCGCTGCCTCTGCGAGACCTGCTGTATTTAGGATATGGGCTTTAAAAGCTCTGCCCACTTTCAAGGACTTCCCCTGTTACATGTGTTGTTACTCGGAGCTTGTGAGCACTATTTCTTTCTTTAAGCTAAAGCACTTGAGACCAGTGCTCATGGTTTACAGAGCTCTGTTGTAAACAGGGCTGTACATTTTGCTCTTATCTTGCCCCATTTGCTGTTCATTCAAAGACAGAGGTCTGTTTTGGCTGCAGCTGCCTCCTCCTCCCTCGTGCTTTTGAAACGCAGGGCCTGGCATCACGGTCCCTGCCTTCCTATGTCTGCTGTGCTTAAACAAGGACAAAAGCACCCCTTATGTCCATGTGAACATGGGTATCAAATGATCCTTAGAACAAGTGTTCACATGGAACTCATTTCAGAAAACAAGTTATAGTTGCACAGACCTTTCTGTGTAGAATCAATCTTTGTCAACATTCTTAGTTCAATTAACATTTATATTTAATAAAAGATTGTAGAAAATATTGAAGCAGCCAGTATTTATAGATAACTACGATTCAGCTGGACCAAGTTTTATTTCAAAATATTTTATGTATTTTCAAGAAATTCATCAACAAGCATTTGCAATACAATAGATCTCGCATTTACGAGAGTTTAAGCTATTGTCATTTACAGTGGCAATAGCTCAAACTCTTGTAAATCCGAGACCTATTTCACTTCAAAGAAGCGGCCACCATTGTCCGGTGCTGCTTGAAAGTGAAAGGGGGCATGGCGAGGAAAGCACGTTGTGCCCGCAGTAGGAGAAACCCATTAAAGAAAAAAGTGCTTACAAACTAAATAAGACATGCCGTGTCGCAGCGAAGTAAAGGGGCCAGTCGCCATGTATGTTTACAAATGAAGACAAGGCGGTACCAAGGAGGGACGAACAACCCTAACAACAACTCGCAAGCCAGCGTTTACGAAGGACAATGACACAAGCCAATGAAAAATATGGGCGGAGAGTGGGCGGGGCTTCTCTTACATACTCCACTACAACAAGTCTCGCAGAGCAGCGCATGCGCGCTGACTCAGGCTCGACCTAAAAAACTATTTGTGAGTGGTAAGGAGTTTCTTTCAAAAAAGAAATGAAAAAGAATGAATAGACCCCAGGTGTAAAGAAAAAACAAAACCGAACAAAGGAAAACACAGTGAAGGAGAATGTGAGCATCAGTATATTGGTTGCTTTTTATCAAAGACGGCAGTTTATATTCACTACAATGACGGACACAGAGAATTAATCAGTGTATCACAATTGTAGAAAACAGTCTGTCTTTGTACATGCGTAGACATAGTTTCGACCCTTAAAAGAATAAAAGGGTCTCATCAGGACTGTAATGACCTGGGGTTGGCTGGTTATGTGGAGAGTCAAATCCGCATAGTAGGGACCCACTCAGGAATTGCAAACAACTATTGGGCCTGGTTAGAAAAGGCGGCTCCCATAGTGGACTTGTGAGGGGCGAAAGTCCCCTAATTGTTCGTGAAGAGTTGAAGAGCAGCTGCAGTGGGCTCTGATTAATATGACGATGTTCGTAAAGGGCCAAAATGTGCTCCTATTTGAACTGCTTTTTATTTCTCGTAAAGGCCGCTCTCCCAGTCAGAGATGCAATGTATGGCTGCTGCTGCCTCAGGGCCACCAATTTCGTAACTTTCACCGCTTTGAAACTTTCCCAAAAGTGTTTTAGTTCAAATGCTCAGCTTTTTATGGAACACATATCCCATATCGACCTCCAAGCATTCTACATTTTAGAAAGAAGAGAAAAGAGGAACGAGCTTGAAACATTTGCTCAGGATCACATCACGCTACACTATTCTGCAAATCCCCTTGCTACTTCTCATGCTAATCCTAAAACTAGCATGTTTCTTTCAGCAGCTGCCTCTTCTGGGTGTCTGGCTTGTTTTCTGCCTTGCTTCCTTCTACACGCAGAGACTTCATGCGCTTTGTGCACAGATGAAAAATACTTAAAAGAAATAAACACATCTTGCCCCGGCTGCTTAGCTAGAGGCCCAGTGGGGAAAAGACGCTTTGGGAAGAGTTCTTAATACTTGTAAATTAACTTTTACCTTGTATGACAAACATTTGCAATGGAATAGGTCTTGCATTTGCGAGAGTTTGAGCTTTTGGCAATGTAAATGACCATGCCTTTTATTTATGTGTTTTGAAAACCTGCAAGCGGTGCGTAAACATGCACTTTGTACTTATAGTCCTTGCTTACGAGAAGCAAGACTTGGCAGTAAAAGAGGTGCAGTTACTGCCAGCCTTTCTTCCCGTAAGCAACAATTATAAGTACAAATTGCGTGTTTACGCGCAGCTTGCAGGTTTTCAAAACACTTAAATAAAAGGCATTGTCATTTACAATGCTAATAGCTCAAACTCTCACAAATGTAAAACCTATTGCATTGCAAATGCTTGTTTTTATTTTGTGACTGGCTGGGTAAACTGCTTTGCTGTTCTTCGTCATGAACACCTTATCTACATACTGTAGGAGAATAGATTATACTGCTTTATTTCAACCTGTAGTGTGAAGTGACAGACATCTAAATTAAACAATGCTCATGTCTTGTTTTCCCCTTTTTGCTCAGACCATGTCACCCCTTGAATTATGCCATATCAAAATAGCGGACTAGTCCAAATTCCAATTTTTTTTTTTTAAAGTGTAGCTCTTCGAAATTGAGGACACCAAGAGAAGACAGACAAAACAGGTGTAGAATCGTTAATCTAAAAAAAAAAGTCACTTCCCGCAATCAAATTGATTCCACATCATATACACTTCTTATTCGTTCCATTAAAAGTGATGAGCAGATTTCATCACAATTCTGTGGATTTTTTAACGTCGGGCTGAATTTGGAATGTATAATTTTAGTTTGATAGATCCTTCCTGTTGCCCATATGTGTATAGTCTACAGAAAAATCAAATGGGCATATTTGCAAAAGGAACCATTTTTATATTAATACATACTTGGTGTGGCACTTACTTCCTTGTTTTATCCTAGAGACCCCAGCCAAAAGGTTCACATGTGCAATCTCTGGTTTGAGAGGTTTAGGTGAGATTCTATTGGCTTGAGGAATTGGGGGTCTTCCCAGTCACTAGGCCGGTGCAAAAACAACCTTTCAAAGTCCTGCTCTTCACCCCCTAACGCCTTTGTGTATCTTTCTAGCAGAAACAATTCAAAGGAGGTATTTGAGCACTTGGAAAGGTTAGCTCTCTGCTGATATGTTCTGTACAGGTCTCAAGTTTGTACTGTAGCAGGGCCATGTCAGCCTTCCATCATTCCAATGTTCACAAATCGATTACAGTTAAGTAATAGAAGCACATTCTTTGAAATGCCAAACACTGTGGTAGAAAGCCTGACCATTGTTAATGTGTATAGCAGCATGGTCTTCTCCGATTTCAAGAGCTAACCAAGTTTTGCGGAAAAAGGGTTGGTTTATAGATCATATACAACAGGAAGATGTCAGTTGTTTTATTTATTTATTTCACCATGGTCTTCTCTGATTTCGAGCAAAGCAAGTTTTGCGGAAAAATGGTTGGTTTATAGATCATATACAACAGGAAGATGCAGTTGTTTTATTTTATATATAGATATATATATGTGTGTGTGTATATATGTGTGTGTGTGTGTGTGTGTGTGTGTGTATATATGTGTGTATATGTGTGTATGTATGTGTGTGTGTGTGTGTATGTGTGTATATATATATATATATATATATATATATATATATATATATATATATATATATATATATATATATATATATATGCAAGAAATATCCTCCTCCTTCGAAAAAGACAAGGGGACACGGCAGGGCTTCAAGGAATCATTTATTCGAATTCTCTGGCATGACGCGTTTCGGCGGTAGCCTCTTCAGATGCCTCCGGTGTTACAAATTTCAAAGTTTCCTTTTATTTATTAAGCCCCTCCTTCTAAAGTAGCGTGGGGCACACCTACACCATATCTCATCAGAGAACACTCGGCCAGTTCATAGTTATGGACTGCAGATCCCATCATGCAGTTGGTTCGCAATCTGGACGAATGTCTCTTACAGCCGGATTTTTCCCTCCTCAAAGTAAGTGGCTGAAGAATGGTTGGCTTGAGATTGTAGCACTGTGCTGGGCAACAAACGATTCCTGAGCCCTGCGGTTCCAACCTCACAGTCCCGGTGTTGGCATATATATATATGTATGTATGTGTGTGTATGTATATATATGTAACTACTCACATGCAAGACAGAATATGCTGTGTACGTACTGGAGTGCCCGTGTGGCCTCCAGTACGTGGGCAGCATGAAACTACCAGTACACAAGCGCATTCTGCAGCATCACCGTGCCATTACTCATCAGGACAATACCTATCCGGTGGCACGTCACTTTAGGGAGAAACATCAGAGCAGAAATGAGGGTCTAAGATATTATGTGATTGACTCCATACCACCAAGCAGGAGAGGGGGAGACAGGGAAACCAAATTACGAAGATTGGAAACAAGATATATTATCCAATTAGACACAAAAAATCCTGTAGGTTTGAATGCCACAGAAGATTTATACACCTGTTTGGGATAAGCGACAGTTTCACCATTCTGGCAGACATAGAGCAAACCCTTTTTATTCTAGTTTTATCCATTTTTAATATGCATTTATTATTGACCAGCCTTTATACCTTAATCTGTTTTACATTAACTTTAGATCAGTTTTAAATCAATATATCAATTCTTTATTGGTTTTTACTGCAAGCTGTAATGTAGTATGTATTTATGTATATTTATATATTTATTTATCTATTTATACTTGAACAGATTTTAGCTTTATACCTCTAGAGGGGCAGGTATAACAAGAAAGGCAGGATAAAAGCATATATGATATAACTATTCGGTCATTGATAAGATATTCAATATGGATTCTGAATAGGATAGCTCTGCCACGCAACATAAATAACACATATATTTATCCGCCGTCATTGAGGGATATTACTAGATTATGACAGAGTAGATAATTTGAAAGCGTAGAGAAAAGGGTGGAACGAAGGATAAGCACACGTAATTGTACTAGCCAATCAATTTGATTTTAACAGTTTTACACTCATTGTTGGATACATCACTAGTTTTATTCATTGCACATTTCTAAACTAATTAGACATAGTCAAGCGGGAGAGAAGACAAGGTAAAACATATGGAGGGATTTATCCACTCAATATATGCACAATTGGAATGCCAGCACAATATAGTTTCGTTATTCAGATTTAATAATAAGGACTATGCTTATCTGATCAAGGTAAAATTGATTTTACCTTGGCATCTTTGAGGTACAACCGGGTATTAAACCAGAAATTTAATCTGTACTATTTTATTGAAAATGATTTTACCCCAGTGCACAATGTGTGTAAAGTTTTAAGGAAAGTATAGTAATTGTTACATCTATTTCCTGCAATGTCTTCTATGTCTATGCAAGCACTGTACACGTGATTTGTAAAAATGAGCACTTGTCACTTTAAATATTTGAGCACAACTGATGCAAGATGTCATATGAGCAAGGCTCGGACGAGCCGAAACGTTATGGCGCGACTGCAATTAAAATATATATTATCTACTGGCGGTCGCAAGTAGATAGTTATAGTTAGGACCTATTTTCCATAGTAAATCCACAACATTCTATTTGAAATAACTCTTGCGCCGGTTGACGAATCTTCGCGAAAGCTTCCAACTTGTTGGGGCGCTCCGCTCCTACCCTGAAAGTCTCGGGTTGATTCGTCAAGCGGGGGCCGAGAAAAAGGGGGTCCCAAAACGCGTTTTCCCCATTCATTTTTCCATAGGATCCTTTCATCGCGGCTACAGCCCGAACTGCTGAACGGAATTACACCAAATTTGGCAAAGAGGTAGCCCTTGGTTCAGTGTCATGCCTTTTGCTTAAATGGTGTAAATCCGTTCAGTAGTTTCTGAGAAAATCACAAATAAAATCACATATATATCTATGGCCGAGTAGGGTCCGCGTACCCTCCCGATCACGAGCTGCATGCTAATTGGCTGTCAACACTCCAAATCAGGAAGTGTTGGCAGCCATTTTGTCCTCGGTAGAACCGAGGGACAGAAACAAGTATGCAAAAAGGGGCAGGGTAGAAACACCCTGACCCCTAGGTCTGCTCAGGGGTCCCACAAGGATCCCTTGGGCAGAAAAAAGCATTTATTTTTTTTAAAAATCGGCGGGATGCGCTTCGGGTGCGCGGATCCCGCCGAGAAAAAAAAAAAAGAAAGTGCGCAAAACGCACAAAGGGGGCAGGGTAGAAACACCCTGACCCCCAAGGTCTGCTCAGGGGGTTCCACAAGGACCCCCTGGGCAGAAAAAAGCATTTTCCGCGGGATGCGCTTCGTTGTTAATTGACCCCCGGGTGGGCCAAGTCCCGGGGGCATGCGGGGGGTTATAATTTTAATGAATGGGGGGGCCTCTAAGGCCCCCCCAAGCCCCGGGGACCGCCACCCCCGGGGCTTTAAAAACAAATGGTGCTGGAGGGCTCTCTGGCCCTCCTGACCGCCACCCCCCGGGGCTTCTTTTTTTTATTTAAAAAGTACTTGTGTGGGGGGGCTCCAGCCCCCCCACACGCCCCGGGGACCGCCACCTCCCCGGGGCACTAAAGAGTTAAATATGGGGGTCCGTTACGGACCCCCAGAGCCCAGATGACCACCACCTCCCCGGGGCTTTGAACATGGAGGGAGGGGGGCCGCGCGGCCCCCCTCCTGGAGCCCTTGATGGCCCTTGATGGCCCTGGGGACCACCACCCCCTAGGGCCGGCTCCTGCAGTGTCCCGGGGTGCCTACCCCCGGGACACTGTAGTTTGCTATGGCAGGGAGGGAGCCTCGCGGCTCCCGTCCTGCCATAGCAAACTGCTTTGGTTTTGGAAGAGAGCAGGAAACCTGCTCTCTTCCAAAACCAAAGACGCATTGCTTTTCCACACGGGGAGCTGCATCTTAGCAGCTCCCCATGTGGAAAGCAATGCCGGCTCCCACAGGAGGCGGGGAGCCGGCAGGGTCCGTGGGGAGTTGGGGGTCCCCACAGACCCCAAAGGATAGGGCCAGCCCCGGGGATGGGGTCCCGGGGCAAGTAGTGGCCCGGAAGGGGGGCCACGCGGCCCCCTCCCCAAAAATAATTAAAAAAAAAATAAAGGCCGGCCCCGGGGGATGGGGTCCCCGGGGCCTAAGGAGGCCTTAGGAGGGGGGCCACGCAGCCCCCCTCCATTAAAATTTAAAAAAAATAAGGTGGCAATGACGGGAGGGGGGCCCACGCGGTCCCCTTCCCGTACCTTTTTAAAAAAAATAAATAAAAGGGGGTCAGGCCCTGGGAGATGGGGTCCCCAGGGCCCAAAATAATTACAAGAAGAGGGGCCACACAGCCCCCTTTTAAAAAAAAAAATAATAATTAAAAAAAAAAAATCTGGCATCGCGCAGGAGACCACGCCCCCTCCTTGTCAGCACTCTGCAAACGCGCCCCTGGCGCGTTTGCAGAGGGGGAACGAATTCCCCTTGAATACTGGGGTCCCTGGGGCCAACTAGCCCACCAGGAACCTCCAGTATGCGCCAGGGCTGCGTTGCAGAGAGGTGTTCTGAGGCCACGCCCCTTTTACACCTCTCTGCACGCAGCTCTGTGGCGCTTAATGGAGGTAGCTGGTGGGCTAGTTGCACCCCAGGGACCCTCAGGATTCAAGGGGAATTAATCCCCGACTTAAAACGCGCCACGGGCGCGTTTGCACAGTGGTGAAGGAGGGGCGGGGCCTGAGGTGACATGTGTGCAAACAGGCCCCGTGGCGCGTTTTAAGATGGGGAATTAAATCCCCTTCAATCCTGAGGGTCCCTGGGGCCAACTAGCCCACCAGGTACCTCCAGTAAGCGCCACGGAGCTGCGTTGCAGAGTGTTGTAAAAAGGGGCGTGGCCTCTGAACACCTCTCTGCAACGCAGCTGTCTGGGGCATACTAGAGGTATCTGGTGGGCTAGTTGGCCCCTATGGACCCTCGGGATTGAGGAGGAATTAATTCTCCAACTTAAAACGCGCCACTGGGTGTGTTTGCAGACATGTCACCTCAGGCCCCACCCCCTTCCTTCACCATTGTGCAAATATTCCTCTAAAATCAGCCGAACTACGAATTCCGATTTACTTACCTGTTATCAGGAGAGACCTCAGTGCTGCATCTTTCAGCCCAGTACTGATCCTGAAAAGTAATTTTAAGCGTACTTACCAGTAACTTGAATTTCCTTCCATAGGATATCATTGCCTGCTTTTTGCTGAAAAAGTTTGTGTCAATTTTTGAAACATACAAATATTCCTCTAAAATCAGCAGAACTACGAATTCCGATTTACTCACCTGTTATCAGGAGAGACCTCAGTGCTGCATCTTTCAGCCCAGTACAGATCCTGAAAAGTAATTCTAACCGTACTTACCAGTAACTTGAATTTCCTTCCATAGGCTAACATTGACTGGTTTCACTTGGAAATTCTTCTAAGTGTGGAGTTTTGGAACTTTATAATATTCCTCTAAAATCAACCGAACTACGAATTCCGATTTACTCACCTGTTATCAGGAGAGAACCCAGTGCTGCATCTTTTAGCCCAGCTCTGACCCTGAAAAGTAATTCTAACCGTACTTACCAGTAACTTATATTTCCTTCCATAGGAATCCATTGTCTGGTTTTTAGCAGAAAAGTTTCAAAGTGTCGATTTTCACAAACTACAAATATTCCTTAAAAATCGCCTGTATGACTTAAACGCATTCTTTCAACTGTTTACAGGAGATGCACCATTGCTGGATCTAGGATCCAACACTGAGTAAGAAAAAGTAACGATAACACTACTTACCTGCTAAGTGAATTTCCTCCCGTAGGATAACATTGGTGATTCTATGTGAAAAAGTTTCTAAGTGTCAACTTTTAAAATACAATAATATTCCTTAAAAATCACTACTGTAACCAAAACGCTTTTACTCAACTGTTTACAGGAGATGTCCCAGGACTGAATCTAGGATCCAGTCCTGTGGTTAGAAAAAGTAATCCATAAAGTAACTAATTGCATTTAACTAGAAATTCACATTGAGCTCAATGTTGCATTGTGTTTGAAATTGTGTTGCCCATTGCAACAACTGTAACTACTGTACTTAAAAGTCTATTGCCTATTTGCAAAGTATTTAAACTAAAGTAATTCATTCTGAGAAAGTATATTTTGTAATGTAATGTATAATGTAATTACAATGTAATTTAAAAAATAAAATATCTAATAGTTTTAAAAAAGTAGTAAATCAGTATCAAAAAAATAAATATAACAATTAATACATTTAAAAATTGTCATTTACAAAACCTTTGAAATTCACTGAAAAAAACCATAGGTTTCAGACATGTTATAGTTAGGAATTGGCATTTAAAAAACCTTTGAAATTCACTGAAAAAACCATAGGTTTCAGGCACGTTATAGTTAGAAATTAGCATTTAAAAAAAACCTTACAAATTCACTGAAAAAACCATAGGTTTTACGGACAGTTATAGTTAGTTGGACATTGCACTCGTACAAAACCCGTGAAATTCCCCCGTTAGTTAGTTCAGCTAACTATAACTCGCGCCCTCGCAATGCACTGCTGATGACGTCACATATTACATCACTCATGACATGGTCAGTGACATCACTGATGACATCTCAAATGACATCACTCATGACATCATCCACGTGATAATCTGATGCACCACCTCACACCCTAATATAACCTTTGATACACCCACTCTAAATTACAAACTGCCATTCGCAAAACCATAGACGCTCCAACACCAATAACTACATACCCACTCACTGATTCTTAGGTCTACACACACACATCCACTCACTCACCTGTACAGTCAATCATACTTACGGTCACTCAGTACAGGACTATCATATGCACTCATACTCCTATATAGACACTCAAACACCGCCACTCATCCATAGAGGTACTCACACACCTAGTCAGTCATGCAAATAATTAAACACACTGCCATTTACTCACCTATACAGTTATACACACACCAGCTCACTCATACAAATACTAGCA
This sequence comes from Calotriton arnoldi, assembly GCA_963921515.1. Lineage (NCBI taxonomy): Eukaryota > Metazoa > Chordata > Amphibia > Caudata > Salamandridae > Calotriton > Calotriton arnoldi. Next base: position 1,419,461 of record CAWUFW010000575.1, read on the forward strand.
CATTCTTACGCTCTTATACAATCACTGATACAAGCACACACTCATCCATACAGTCACTCTCACAATCACACACTCTCGCTTATAGCTATTTATATACTCCAACACACATATATACTGCCTTTCACATATGTAGTTACTCACACATGTACCACTGGGACATACATTCACTCACTAACACACTCTTACACTCACTTACCCACCCATACAGTCTATCACAGATACACTCTTGAAACCATCCACCCAGTGAATCACCCACTCACACATCTATGCACAGTCGCACACACCCCTCCCACACAAACACTCAGGCACCCATACAGATACTCAGACAAGCATTCAATAACTCATATAGACACTCATGTAGCTATTCACAAACCCATGCAGCCACTTACACAGCAACAGACAGACGGATACAGACATTCACCCAGTTTAGTCACTAACCCATGCATTCAGTAAGATACGTTTAATCACTCACTTATAGAGTTAGTCACGCACCTACTAAATCATCCATACAGACACTTATACACCCACTCATTCTTCAATACGCCTTTCCCTATATATATTCAAAATATTTAAACTTTACAGAAAGTCACTGGATGATGTCATCAGTGATGTCATTTGAGATGTCATCAGTGATGTCACTGACCATGTCATGAGTGATGTAATATGTGACGTCATCAGCAGTGCATTGCGGGGGCGCGAGTTATAGTTAGCTGAACTAACTATAACGGGGGAATTTCACGGGTTTTGTACGAGTGAAATGTCCAACTAACTATAACTGTCCCTAAAACCTATGGTTTTTTCAGTGAATTTGTAAGGTTTTTTAAATGCTAATTTCTAACTATAACGTGCCTGAAACCTATGGTTTTTTCAGTGAATATATATATATATATCAGCAGGAATGGTCTGATGAATCTCAACCAAAGCCTATTTGGCCTGAGGACATCAGAGACAGTCTGCTGAAGATAACTAAGCAGCGTTGGTGCTGATTTTAACATCGATGGGAAAACTTCTAGTTTTGCCTTGTGATGTTTCTTTTATTAATGCATTGTTGCATTACTACAAAAATACAAGTTTGAATAAGTGACATTTTTGTTTACATTTCACTGCAAAGACCTGTAAGCAATCCTAGTTTTTGGTTGTAAATAATTAAGGCAGTAATTTGTATTACTCTTCCAACTTATTACTTATCTGTAGAATTTATGAACCTAGACACTTGAGCAGTAGAGCATTTTACAAACAACTGCATAACAGTATACGGTATGGAGCACCAGTAGAACGGAGTGCATAAGAAATGAGTCAGTCTGCTAGTGTAATCTGAAGAGATGAGTCTGCAAGTCTTTAAAGCTCAAAGGCTAGACTTGAGTGGGATGTGGTATTTTTGGTTAGTGTAAGTTTTGGAAGTAGTCACGGTTCTTCTCCTGGCGTTTATTCTCCATCTGTGGTTTAAAGTTTGTCATTTATCCTTTTGCTTTTAGCGTTTAGCTTTGGGGGTTATGCAGTCTACTTTAAAGCAAATTGATTCCTCCAGGATAAGGCAGTCAATCGTGTTTAGGGTCGAAATGATGTGATGTCTTGGAAACCATGACATGTTACGCTGCTGCATGCAGGGTGTGAGCTATGTAGTTGAGATTTCAAGAAAGTCTAGTCTGTAGCGAATAGTGTGTTTTCTCTGATGAGACGGGTGGGCACTAAAACGTGCACTTTAGTTGTGATATCTGAGTGGGGGATGGATGGTTTGAGAAACTTCAGCAGATGATTTGAAGACCAATTTAAATAGAATTAGCCTTTGTAAGATTAGCTGTATGTTCTGTCATGTTAAGGATTTTCTCTATGATACAGCCCGTAGATTTGGCATAGGGGACTAACGATGGGGAGATTGTAAGGTGAGGAAGCCGTGGTCTTCCGATTCAACAACTCAGTTTGGTGAACACACCAATTCTTCTTCACATTAACTCCGTAAGGTTTAAATGCAAAGTTAATGGTGGCTTGTGACAGCACAGCATGATTGAGCCCATTATTTTGTGTTTTTCTTTTAGCATTCCATAAGAGTGCATGTGTTTTCCTGCTTTCTTCTTCAGGCACTGCCTCCCCCCTCCACCAAATACCCCAACTGCGCACTCACGTGTTAGCCCTTCCTCCCCAAACTATCACCTCGTCCATTGTCCCTCCCCCCACCTCTCCATATCTTTTTTTTGCTTTCTATTTTTTAATTTTCCTCTATTGTCTTAAACGCCCACATTGCGGCCCTGCCCCTCCGCCCCCCGTCTGCATTCGCTTTCCCCCAAAGTGCTTCTCCATTGCTGCCCCTGCCCTTTCTTTTGCATACTGGGGGGGGGGGGGGGGGGAGGGTGTTATGGGTAGGCCCGAAAGCTGCCTTTTGATGACAGGATGCTCCTTAATATTTGCTTTTTACGCAGTTTAATTTCCGTCCGCCATGTTGGAATAGTAAGTAAAAAAAAAAAAAACATTTGACACAATGGTGGCTGCATTACAATGCGTGATCACATGCATGCTGATGCATGCATGTGCATACACCATCAAGTTGGCCCACCATAGTGTAATGAAGTGCATGTTAGTTATGGTGCAAATGTGTATACAAGTCATTGTGTTTTTTACTTTTTTTTTCCCTGGTAATGCTGCATACGCATAAAGCATTTCTTTTTGTCGCTGCTGAACATCTTATGCAAAGAACATCGGCAAAGTGAATAGATCCAAAAGACGAGACCTGTTGGCTTTGCCAGTGATTGTTCATTTTCTTGTTTCCTAACTTGCAGCACACAGGGTGGTGGGTCTGAATATAAGCTGCATGAATATTTGCAAGTTACAATATGTTTTAAATCTATTTTAGGTGGTTCTGATGCATGATGCTGACTGTTTGTCCCAATTGTTCTCGTTGTCATGCTTGGATGTTTTTTATTCTCAGCATAGATGGCGCCCTCGTGGCTCTAAGGTTCGGTGACCACATTGACTCCACTTTTTTCTTTTCTCCCCGCCTCCACCACTCTTTGTACCTTTGTATGTTAACTGTGAGGCTCACATATTTGTATTCAATGTCCCCCATTCATCTTCAGCTGGGCGTGGCGTGGTCAAGGCCAGCTGGTGTGGAGGCACCAGATGTGAGAAAGGGCCACGCTGGCCATCCTACTCTTCCTCCTCTGAAATGCTGAACTGTTTGGAAATGGTCAGGCTAGCAGCAGGGACTGTGGTTAAGCTTTATTGTCCAGGACAGTGCACAACAACCCTTCATTGCACATCAGAAGGGGCCTGGTATAAATGGATACATCTTGACCAGAGGGCACATTTAAATTCATACTTTTTCTAAGCTCTGTGTACCACAGCGGGGTGCACATTTTGGCGTGACCCAGTGCAGTAGAAGGACTGCTTGATGTCTGCATTGCGGTGCTTGAATGGGGAACAGTAACACAAAGGTCAATGGTGTGGTAATTGTTATATGGGGCTCGGAGCATGTTTTAAGAGGGCCTTTTCTTACAAGTTGTTTTCAAAGAAGGCTGTTTTGAAATCTATTTAAATATTTCAGTGATGGAATAAAAATAGGTTTTAACACATTTTTTAAAGATAAATTAGCAGATTCCTTAACAGAGTTCTACAGTGCAAGGCGTCCTTGACCCTTATAAGGAATGCTAAAGTTCATCTTTATACCCCCTCCATTTTGAAAAGCACCATTATCAAGGAAATATCATTTTTTTATTTTTCCATTTCGCTGTGCATTAGCTAAAATATTTTAGGGAGATACCTAAATTAAAGTTTTTGAGCACGTACTATTGACAAGGGAGTTAATGATTTTCTTCTTTTGCATTGCAGGTAGAGAGGCTATTTTCTACAGAACACATCAGTCATTATACCCAATTCCAGTATGTTTAAGAAGAATACAGTTTGGGTTTTAAAGAAGAGTCTTCAATATTAAAGATATAGGAAATAATTAAAGCACGACAACTCAGAGCATTAAAATAACTATCTTCATACGTTCGTTGTGAAATGTACAGTTTCAAATTTTATTTTTTACATATTTATTTAAGCACGACTCTACCATAGTTTAGGAGTTAGCGTGCATCACAGTAGACAATGGGACATAATGCAACCTCAATAACAATTAATATCATAAAATTAAAGAACTGTTAGGAACACTTGAAAGAGTAACAGGAGAACGAGTAATGGAAAGGAGCAGTAAGCACAGGTGAGTAAAACAACAGTAATAAGCAGGGAGACCGAATAGGGAAGCGGAAGGTGATAGAAACAAGCCTAAATAAAAGAGGAGGTTGGAAGAAAAAGGTGAGGGGAAGAAAGGAATGGCATGAGGAATTGAAACTAGAAAGAAGATACCTATCCCGATTTTTTAAAGTGCATTTTAGTGAACATTTGATTCAGGTTTCTTTTGGAAGCCAGTGGAGTTATGACGAAGGTGATGTGATCAAGTTTTCTTGTTCGGATACAAATCTTATGACTGACTTTCGGATTGCTGTGAGAGATGCCGTTATGGATTCTGAAATACCAGTCGGGGTTTAATTCCTATAGTGAATGTGTGAAATATCAATCACTTCCTCAAATACGCAAAACGTGTGGCTGAAGTACAGGTTTGAATGAGGCCAGTCTGGATATTACCGATTTTATGGTATGAACTTTTTGTGAGGCCTTAGACCGCTAGCTAAGAGTTTATCCAAAAGCTAAGTGATTTAACTTAATTTATAATGGATCATTATTGATGAATCAGGAGAGTTCGTCCAATAGATATTTCTCAATTACTCTGCCAAGTCAATGAAGATTTGTGATTGGGCTCTGGTTGGATCAGCTTGAATAAAAAAAAATATATATTTTGTAATTTTCTTTTTGCGTTTGTGATTTCTTCCATTTTTAGATTATCAGGCAAGTGTTCTTTTTATTGGTCTACATTAATTAGTTGGTTATAGGTTTGGCAGCAAAAATGTAAATTCTTTGTTATTAAAGTGGCTCCGATGGTGTCATCATGATAGAAGGTGGGGTTCCGAACTTTAGTAATCGTGTTTAAATGTTTTTTTCTGAAATTGGCAAAAATTTGGACCAACAGTTAGTCAAGGAAGGTTGCCTTATAGCTGTGAAGTGGCTTTTGTGTTGATTGAGTCTCTCATGATCCAAGTGATAATTGACTGACCGATTGGAGGGAGATGAGAACGAGTTCCTTTCTTCATACAATGCTGACACTTCGTTGATGAATTGTTTTAAAAAGAAAACAGTGATATAACTTTAACACTGGTTACACCAAGGAGGCTTAACCAGCCAGTCTTTGTCTATGATCAAAGACAAACTGCCCTGATTAGTTTTTTCTTTGGTGAGACAGAGTAGTCAGAGAAGATGACTTGATTTATTGCTGTGCCCTACAATCCATTGCAAAGTCACATTTTCATGACCTCATTGGATCGAGATAAAAAAAGATTTGACCAGCCACACAGTAGTTGTGCAAACAAGGCACAGCAAGTAAGAAGCATTGGCTAAGCCGATAGGTCTCAGCTTTGGGACTTCTTAGCTTTGCCAGTTGGTTTTAGCCATCAGTGATGCTGTGCAGCATGGCTAATCAGGGGGGGTGGGGGGGGGAAAGCCTACACATAAAGATGCATGTGCATTGCTACAATATGACACGGGCAGTATTTTGTTTCTTTTTGTTTACTGATCCGAATTGGATTGCTAAATCCCCCCCAAAAAAATTTGAACGGGTCGGGAGGTGACACAGAGGGTGGAAAAGAAAAAGGAGGGTGGGGGAGCAACAAGGAGGGCCGGCGGAAGCAATAACAAGGGTCGGCGGAAGCAATAAAGGTTTACGGGGTAAGCAACACAGGGGGGGAGTTAACAAAGGGAGACAGAGCACTGTAGGGGGATGGAAGTGAAAGAACAAGAAAGAGTGCAACATGGAGTTAAAGTGCAAAGGAGAGTGGCTCTAAGGACGAAGCTGTATAAAAGTGAAAGCATATGTAAAAATGGCTTGAAGGACTAAATTGTGGAAAATTACATTTTTATGTTATGAAAAGAAATGTGCTGGAAAAATGAAAAAACACAGAGAACAGTGACAAACATGCATGCTCATGGGGCACTTTTAGCAAAAGAAAAGAAAGTTCCTGAAAAGCAGACACTTGTGGAAAAGGAGCCAATCAGTGAGCTGGTAAACAGGCTATGTTCCACAGGAGGGACAATGACTAGATGGACAGGCTAAATCAAATAAAACTAACGAATAGAAAGCAAGAAAATTAAAAGTGATGAAACAAAAAGCCAATCGAAAGGAATGGACAGAGTTGATTGCTAGGCTATCAACATGTCTCCAATAAGTCTTTCACAGCCAGACAGCTGTGCTGTCGGGCAGATTTCAATAACTTGGGGGAGAGATATTGTCTGGTCGCCTTATTTTAGCTGTAAGTTAAGAGTGTACAGTCTGGCACATTTTACACAGGGAGTGGTTGTTGGAGAGTAACACGAAATTAAAAGGCATTTACTAACTCCTTCCTATATAGTTAATTTGAGAACACAGGATAGCTTCAGCTTTCTACCGTGAGGTACGAAAATCTACTAATAACTCCAAAATGTACTAAACATGGTGTATGATGTGCTTAGAACATCATCTCAATTCAATCCGAGCTGCTACCATCTTGAAAAGTGACGGGGGTGCCAGGCCTTACTTCCTAGAAATGCTGAATAGGACAAAACCCTAAAAACAGGTGAATATAAAAAGCGAACCCTAGGAAATCATGAATCAAAACGTTCTACACTAAGAAAGGAGTACAACTATACTTTGATGTTTTGTTAAGTATATTTTCTTCTGAGAGTTATTGTCAGGAAGAGGTAAGAAGGATGGTGTACAAGTCTATCTTATTAGTGTCGAAGTATTATCTTATCAGTAATACTAAATTGTAACTAAAATTGTTAATGACTTTGCTTAGGAACGCTATTACTGTAAACTTTTTTAACCCCTTCGCTGCTAGGCCTTTTCCCCCCCTGTGCTAAGCCTTTTTTTGGCAATTTGGGGTAGTGCGCGCTTAGGCCCCTGTAACTTTTTGACCACATAAGTTATCCACGCCAAATTTGCGTCCTTTTTTTCTGACATCATGGGGATTGTAAAGGTACCCAGGGTTTGTGGATTCCCCTGGAGGGGACCCAGAAATTAGCCAAAATACAGCAACATTTTGTTTTTTTGGGAAAAATGCGAAAAAGGGCTACAGATGAAAGCGTCTTGTTTTTCCCTGAAAATGGCATCAAAAAGGGGTTGTGGTGCTGAAATCACCATCTTCCCAGCTTTCAGGGACAAGCAGACTTTTGTCAGAAAACCAACTTTTTTTACACAGTTTTGGCATTTTTCTGGGACATAGCCTATTTTTGCTATTTTTTGTGCTTTCAACCTCCTTCCAGTTATTGGTAGAAATGGGTATGAAACCAATAATGGATCCTGAAAAGCCATACATTTCTGAAAAAGAAGACAAAATTCTGAATTCAGCAAGGGGTCATTTGTGTAGATCCTTAAAGTTTTCCTTATAGAAACTAACCGTTAAATGAAGGAAAAATTGAAAATTAGTTGAAAAAACAGCCATTTGTGTCAATGTTTTCACCTGTAACTTCTTCTAATTATGACAGCTATTTGAAAGCAATATACCGTTATATCCGCTGGACCTTTCTGGTTGTGGGGATATATAGGACTTGTAGGTTCACCAAGAACCCGACGAACCCAGAGCCAATAACTGAGCAGCATCTTGCAATGGTTTTTATTATGTACCGGGTATATAGCAATTATTTTGGGAAAATGTATACATGGAAAAATTGTTATGAAAGACACCTATGTATTTCTGAAATGGGAACAAAATGTAGATTTTAGAAACAGTAGATATTTGCACATTTCCGAAATTGGGAGTACCCATACTAGCATGAGAATTATAGGTCATTTTTCAAAATGACTTATTTTTTACACATTGTCTTTCATTTGGAAGGCAGAAATGCATCGAAAGTCAATGGGTAATAACAGTTGCTCTACAATTCTGTGTTACCCTAAGTCTCCCGATAAAAATGGTACCTCACTTGTGTGGGTAGCCCTTGTGCCCACAACAGGAAATGGCTCAAAATGCAATGTGGACGTACCACATTTTCACAATGAAAAATGACCCTTTTTTGACAAAGTGCCTAGCTGTAGTTTTTGAACCCTAGCTCTGCGGGCACTTAGGGAAACCTAGCAAACCTATACATTTTTGAAAACTAGACACCCAGGGGAATTCAGGACGGGGTGACTTGACTGGCTCTCACCAGGTTCTGTTACCCAGAATCCCTTGCAAACCTAAAACATTGGTAAAAAAAACACATTTTCCTCACTTTTCTGTGGTGGAAAGTTCTGGAATCTGCGCGGATCCACAAAATTCTACCCACCCCGCGTTCCCCAAGGTCTTCCGAAAACAATGGTACCTCACTTGTGTGGGTAGGCCTATACCCGCGACAGGAAGCAGCGCAAAACGCAACGTGGACGCACCACATTTTCACAGTGAAAAATGACCCTTTTTTGGCAAAGTGCCTAGCTGTAGTTTTTGAACCCTAGCTCTGCCGGCACCTAGGGAAACCTAGCAAACCTATACATTTTTGAAAACTAGACACCCAGGGGAATCCAGGATGGGGTGACTGGACTGCCTCCCACCAGGTTCTGTTACCCAGAATCCCTTGCAAACCTAAAAAATTGTCAAAAAAAACACATTTTCCCCACATTTCTGTGGTGGAAAGTTCTGGAATCTGCGTGGATCCACAAATTTCCACCCACCCTGCGTTCCCCAAAGTCTTCCGAGAAAAATGGTACCTCACTTGTGTGGGTCGGCCTAGTGCCCGCGACAGGAAACGGCGCAAAACGCAACGTGGTCACACCTCAATTTCGCAGTGAAAAATGACCCTTTATTGGCAAAGTGCCTAGCTGTAGTTTGTGAACCCTAGCTCTGCCGGCACCTAGGGAAACCTACCAAACACACACATTTCTGAAAAGTAGACACCCGGGGGCTTCCAGGGAGGTATGGCTTGCGTGGATCCCCCAACGTTTCCTTACCCAGAATCCCCTGCAAACCTTAATTTTAGCTGAAAAAATCACTTTTTTCTCACATTTTTGTGTGGGAAAGTGTGGCATCACTGGCCTCACACAAATTTCCTACCACCCAGCGTTCCCCCAGGTCTCCCGATAAAAATGGTGCCTCACTTGTGTGGGAGGCCCAAGTACCCGCGACAGGCAAGGGCCCAAAACGAAGTGAGGTGACATCAAAATTGCCTATCTCAAAACCACCTGGTTTTGCAAGGGGGGCCCCATGGGTTTTTGGCCCCTGCTCGGCGGCCATCTAGGGAAACCTACCAAACCCACACATTTCTGAAAAGTAGACACCCGGGGCTTCCAGGGAGGTATGGCTTGCGTGGATCCCCCAACGTTTCCTTACCCAGAATCCCCTGCAAACCTCAATTGTAGCTGAAAAAATCACTTTTTTCACACATTTTTGTGTGGGAAAGTGTGGCATCACTGGCCTCACACAAATTTCCCACCACCCAGCGTTCCCCAGGTCTCCCGATAAAAATGGTGCCTCACTTGTGTGGAGGCCCAAGTACCCGTGACAGGCAAGGGCCCAAAACGTAGTGAGGCGACATCAAAATTGCCTATCTCAAAACCACCTGGTTTTGCAAGGGAGGTCACCTGGGTTTTGGCCCCGTGCTCGGCGGCCATCTAGGGAAACCTACCAAACCCACACATTTCTGAAAACTAGACACCCGGGGGATTCCAGGGAGGTATGGCTTGCGTGGATCCCCCAACGTTTCCTTACCCAGAATCCCTGCAAACCTCAATTTTAGCTGAAAAAATCACTTTTTTCACACATTTTTGTGTGGGAAAGTGTGGCATCACTGGCCTCACACAAATTTCCTACCACCCAGCGTTCCCCCAGGTCTCCCGATAAAAATGGTGCCTCACTTGTGTGGGAGGCTCAAGTACCCGCGACATGCAAGGACACAAAACGTTTTGAGGCAACATCAACATTGCCTATCAAAAAATGTTTTGGGCCCTTGCCTGTTGCGGTTACTTGGGCCTCCACACAAGTGAGCACCATTGTTATCGAGACCTGAGGAACGCTGGGTGGTAGGAAATTTGTGTGAGCCCGGTGATGCCACACTTTCCCACACAAAAATGTGTGAAAAAAGTGATTTTTTTCAGCTAAAATTGAGGTTTGCAGGGATTCTGGGTAAGGAAACGTTGGAGGATCCACGCAAGCCATACCTAACTGGAAGCCCCGGTGTCTACTTTTCAGAAATGTGTGGGTTTGGTAGGTTACCCTAGATGGCCGCCGAGCACAGGCCAAAACCCAGGTGACTCCCTTGCAAAACCAGGTGGTTTTGAGATAGGCCATTTTGAGGTCTCCTCAATACGTTGTGGGCCCTTGCCTGTCGCGGGTACTTGGGCCTCCCACCCGAGTGAGGCACCATTTTTATCGGGAGACCTGGGGGACGCTGGGTGGTAGGAAATTTGTGTCAGCCCGGTGATGCCACAACTTTACCACACAAAATGTGTGTAAAAGGGATTTTTCAGCAAAATGTCAGGTTTGCAGGGGATTCTGGTAGAAAACGTTGGGGGATCCACGCAAGCCATACCTCCCTGGAATCCCGGTGTCTACTTTTCAGAAAAGTGTGCGTTTGGTAGGTTTCCCTAGGTGGCCGCTGAGCCCCGAGCAAAACACCCAGGTGACCCCCTTGCAAAACCAGGTCATTTTGAGATAATGTGTTTATTTCTGCAGCGTGAAAATTTTGGCACAATATTGCAAGGAAAATGTGACAGACATTTTGAGGTTTGCAGGACATTGTGGGTACCATAACTTGTTGGGATCCACAAGAGAGATATCACCATGTACTCCCATGGGTGTTTCGTTTACGACAATATCTACAGTTGGTAGGTTATTCTTAGACGGAATGTACACCTTGGCAGGCAGACTAAAAAGACAAAGATTACTGCACAGCCATCTATTCCTCAAGCACACACACATACTGGTTGGATTTGGCACGAGGGCAAGTGATGGTTCAGTGTATACAATTTTATTAACAAGAGATTTCACAAAAATGAAATGCACTGTCAATAATTGAAAGGACAAAAACTGAACCAGTGACTTGCAGCTCGTGAGCTGTAAAGCCACGTCAAGGCCCCAACCGCTTTACAGGCCATTCACACACCTTTCATACGTGATGCACACAAGACCATTCAAACCACCAGCCACGAAACAAACACATTACAACATTCACAAAAAAGGACAAGGTACACCCTGCTTGAGAAAGACAAAAAAAAAATATTACTGCACAGCCATCTAATCCTCAAGCACACTCATACTGGTTGGATTTAGCACGAGGGTGAGTGATGGTTCAGTATATACAATTGTATTAAGTGATTTCACAAAAATGAAATGCACTGTTAATAATTGAAAGGACGAGAAACTGAACATTGACTCACAGCTCGTGAGCTGTAAAGCCACGACAAGGCACCAACCTCTTTACAGGCCATTCATACACCTTTCATACGTGTGACACATACAAAACCATTCACACCACCAGCCGCGGGCCCATCACATTACAACACTCACACCAGCAGACAGCGCCATTCAAGGGCCCATCACTTTCACACGCCCACATTCCTAACACAGCAACCACACAAGCTGATGGATTGCGTGGAGTGTCGCTCGGCTAGCAGTGTGTGTAGTGACCAGCAGCAAGTCACTACTCACACACCGCTAGCCGAGCGCCAGTCCATGCACACCGCCAGCCAAGCACCACTCCACGCACACCGCCAGCCAAGCGCCACTCCACGCACACCGCCAGCCAAGCGCCACTCCACGCACACCGCCAGCCAAGCGCCACTCCACGCACACCGCCAGCCAAGCACCACTCCACGCACACCGCCAGCCAAGCGCCACTCCACGCACACCGCCAGCCAAGCGCCACTCCACGCACACCGCCAGCCAAGCGCCAGCCTACACACACCACCATCACATTTAGGATTTTTTTATACAAAAAGAAAACACAAACAAATTGCAAATAGATACAAATCTACTAACACAAAATCAGAAACTAAATACATTGCACTAATGCCAACCTTGAAACAGAACAACAATTCTTAAACATTACAGACCAGGCAGTTCACTTTACCACTCATGGTTGCTCCCAATAATTCTTTTGCTTGTGGTACGCTCTACAACAAGCAGGCACACACAGCCCAGGGTTAGAAGGACACTCGGGGCAGTACATACGAGTCTCCTTCCGCGTACCTCTTCGCCAACAGACTCTACATCTCCTAGTGGGAAAGTCTTTTGAGGGTGTAGGAGGAATGTGATCAGGAAAGTGGCGATCTTTCAATCGAGCCACATCCTCCACCACTCCAACTCTAGGAACACTTGCCTGTTCCACAACAACAAGGCTGCCTATGACAGACTGCTGAAACTGAACAAAAGTCAACTTTGACGCAGGAGAACACTCCTTGAACACAACAAAAGCATTGAAAGTTGCTAAATTGAAGAGATGGATGGCCAACTTCTTATACCAAATGTAAGCCTTACGAATAGCAGTGTAAGGTTCCAACCTCTGATCTACTCTATCAACACCACCCATGTGCTTATTGTAGTCTAAAATACACACAGGTTTGCGCACTTAAGCAATCTGACCCCAAACAGCCACAGGTGAAGTACTCTCATCATGGATGGTAGTCAGCATGTACACATCCCTCCTGTCCACAAATTTCACAGCTAGTAGTTCATCACTACGCAAGGAACTGCACTGTCCCCTCTGAAGTTTTTTGCAAACAAGCTCTTTGGATAACCTTTACGGTTAGAGCGGATTGTGCCACAAGCAAAAGTGTCCACTTTGAACAATTCCTTAAACAATTGCACAGCAGTGTAGAAGTTATCAAGGTACAAATGGTGGCCTCTGTTAAACAGTCCTCTAGCAAGATCCCACACAATTTTCTCTGAAACTCCAAAAGTGGACGGACAACCAGGGGGTCAATAGTGGAATCCCTACCAGTGTACACACGCAAATTAAAAACATATCCTGTCCTACTCTCAGACAACATATACAGCTTAATTCCATAGCGTGCCCTCTTGCTAGGAATGTACTGCCTAAAAACCAAACGGCCCTTGAACAGGACTAAAGACTCATCAATAGATATTTCTTTCCCTGGAGTATAGATCTCTGAAAATCGATCTACAAAGTGATCAAGAACAGGCCGAATCTTAAAAAGACGGTCACATTCAGGTGATCTCGTGGCAACGCCAAACCATTATCAACAAAATGCAGCATCCGAAGCAAAAGTAAATACCGATCACGAATCATAACTGCAGGAAATATGGCCGTTGCCATCAAGGGACTGGTAGACCAATATGAACCCATGGACGGCTTCCTTATCAAACCCATCAAAAAAGTCAAACCCAAAAACTTCTTCATCTCTTCCAGATTTGTGGGACTCCACCGGGTAGCTCTAGAATGGGGCCTAAGTCTGGCACTGTTGTCCCTCAAAAACTGTTCAGCATACAAATTAGTCTGCTCAACAATCTCACCCAAAAATACATCATCCATAAACAACTGAAAATACTGTATAGGCAAATAATGTTCACAATCCACTCTACACCCTGCATAACCACTAAAGGCAGGCAACACCGGCTGCACCATGTTTGGATCAACCCAGAGTCCAGCACTTCCAGTAGGAAGCCTAGCAGCCCCAGGCTGCAATCCAGATGCCTCTTGCACCATCGGCACAGTAGTATCCTCCTCTAAAACAGGCACTTCATCTGCACTGAGAGTACCTTCATCATCCGATGATTCCATGTGGAGAGAAAACTCACTGCCTGAATCTTCCCCTCCCTCCTCTCCCTCAGATGCACTGTCAGTCTCATAATCCTGCTCAGAGGAAGATTCAAGAAGCAAACCAACCACCTGCTGAGCAGTCATTCTACGGCTAGCCATAATGCTTACTAATAAAGGTTACTTGTCAAACAAGTCAACAATAACAAACCCTTTGTAAAAAAAGAAATAAACAAAATGTAGCTTTATCACAAAGACCTATATACTCCAACACTATACCACTCACGTGACAGAAGCAGCTAGACTCACCACCACCTACTCTGCACAGACACAGTAAGGATCAACAATATCCCACTAAAAAGAAGAAAAAAAAATTACACATAAGACAATGCAAAACATCGCAAAGAATTTCATGCTCTGAACACTAACAAATATGCTGCCATTATGACACCACTTACAAAAAAATTCATTCATGCATGACAATAATACTCATTTGGAGCACACACAACAAAAATATTTTTCTTACCAAATAAATGCAATTACGCAAAACTGCAGAACAACCACTGCCGAAACCGCAAACAGGAATCAAAAGCTTTACACTAGAATAAAAAGGAGAAAAAAACATTACAATCACATATGCAAATAATGCACCAGTCCACACACAATCCACCAGCCAAGCTAAGGGGTAGGTGGGCCAAAGAGTATAAATAAAATATTCACCCCCGTAAAAGGGGAGCAACCCGTGCCCTTTTGGCCACTCCCCAACACAAAAATTAAAAAAAAACCTGGTGTCTAGTGGCTTCTTCCCTCCTTGGGGGCAGATGGGCCTAAAAACATACTGCTATTCTGCCACCCAAAGAGGGCAGAAATGGCCACAATCATCCTCCCATAAAGGGGAGCGACCCTTGCCCAAGGGGCTGCTCCCCAACATTAAAAAAAACCCTGTTGGCCTAGTGGACCTACAAAAAAACAAATCAGCCGATCTGCCCCTCAGGATGGCAGAAACAGCCAAATTAATGCTCCCCAAAGGGGAGCAACCCTTGCCCAAGGGGCCACTCCCCATAAACAAATCCCTGGCGGTCTAGTGGGCCAAATATTAAAAAAATGGCGACATCTGCCCCCCCCCCCCCATGGGGGCAGACAGCCACAAACAATGCCCCCAAGGGGGAGCGACCCTTGCCCAAGGGGCCACTCCCCACAAAAAAATCCCTGGTGGCCTAGTGGCCATACAAAAAAAAATCAGCCGATCTGCCCACCCAGGGGGCCAGAAACGGCCATAGGCGAGCGACCCTTGCCCAAGGGGCCACTCCCCTCAAACAAATCCCTGGTGGTCTAGTGGGGCCCAATTTTTTTTAAAAACATGGCGATCTGCCCTCCTGGGGGGCAGACACAGCCACAAATATTGCCCCCAAAGGAGAGTGACCCTTGCCCAAGGGGTCACTCTCCACAAATAAATGCCTGGTGGACTAGTGGGAAGATACCTTTATCTTCCGCACACGATCTCTCACTACTCAACTCTACTCTCAACTCTATTCACAACTGGATGTTAGCTCACCAACTCATTCTGAATCCCGCCAAAACTGAATTCCTCCTCCTCTCTAACTCTCTCTCTCACCTCCTCCTGTTCAATCTTGGATGGATCAGCTGAACCTACTCAACAACAAACCCATCATTGTCGACAGCGCTAAATCCCTAGGTGTCATTCTTGACAAGAGACTGAACCTAATCTCCCACATCAACTCTATTGCTAAGAACGCACGTTACCAGTTGCGCCTTCTATGGGGGATCCGTCGGTTCTTCCCGGAGAAAGACTTAAAAACCTTGGTACAATCTCTGGTTCTCTCAAGACTGGATTATTGCAATTCTCTTCTGACGGGCCTACCCAAATCCCACCTCTCCCCTCTCAAATCCATCCTCCATTCAGCAGCTCGCTTCATTTCAGGGTGTAAACGAAGCGACCACGTCACTCCTATCCTGTCCTCTCTTCGATGGCTTCCGATCGAGGCAAGATCTATTTACAAAACTGCCTGCATCACACACAAAGCCTTACACACATCCTCCCCTCGTTACCTGGCGAATAAATTGAAATTGTCCGGTGGCTCGCAATGCGGAAAAGCTTCTGCTTGAGCCCCCCCCCCCCGTCTTCAAAAGGGAAAGATCGATGGCGCAATCCGGTGAGAATCTGGAACTCGATTCCCCATTGCTCCGTGCCACCTCCTCTACCCGGATCTTCAAAGCTGACCTCAAATCTCTTCTCTTCCAAAGACACTATACTTTCACTCTCAGCCCCCTCTAGGAAGTTCGCTCTTCATTGTGTTCTGAGTGACTGCCACTTATTGCAGTATACCTCTATTTGTATTTTGTGTATCATGCACATGTGTGTGTGCCCGGAAGCTGTTTCAGCCCGGGCTGCCACACACCGGGGGGGTGTATGCACTGCCAGCAACCTGCCATGGCAGTGCACAACACTTGCCATCACCCTCTCTCTGCCTGCCATTGCGCTCCATGCTTCTGAAGGGTAACCCGATTCAAGGCCCCCCAGGGGGGGCAGTGCACCAAAAACATATGGCCCCCAAAAGGGGAGCGACCCTTGCCCAAGGGGCCGCTCCCCAAAACAGTATTTTCACGTTATTTAAAAAAAAAAAAAGAAATTCCCTGGTGTCTAGTGGGCATTCCTGCTGCACGATCGCATGATCGTACAGCAGGAATGCACAAAAGAGGCATCGATGCCTCTTTTGTTTCAAACCCCTCCTCCCCGGAGCCAAAACTCACCTTATTCCCCGACGCGCTGGAAGCAAATGGCTTCCAGCGCGTCGGGGAACAAAGGGAAACCCCCAATGACGTCAGCGCGCCTCGCGCGCTGACGACATTGAGGGGGGCAGGGGGGGGGGAGGCAGGGGAAGCCCTTCCCCCCAAAAAAACCAACGATCTGATTCCCACAGGGGGAGCGCCAGCGCTTCCCCCGTGGGTGGGTGGGTCTTATGACGAGCTGGACTCTTCATGAGCACAAGACCACTGTGTGCCATGACGAGTCCAGCTCGTCATAAGCATCGAAGGGGTTAACTAAACAGTTACATGTGTTTTAATGTTAATAACCTTTCTGGTACAGTAAATCCTTTGTTCTTGTTGGTAGTGGGGGAGATTCTTCACTCTGTTCCTTTTGCTGACTTTCTATTCAAGATTACGTTGCGTCCGCAACTACGGGGAAAATGTCCTATTCAATGACGTGATTAGTGGACACAGAATATTATATGATGCTTAAAAACCAAGGTGAAAAAAAGATTGTCAGTACATAATCCGCCTGAAGGCAACACCTGCACATCTTGGCGCTATGCTCATGGATTAAATTGGCATGATGCGGGAAGGTCTTCTAGAGGTATATAAAGACACAGAGCCACCTTGCAGCTGAGCTCACTCACACTAATTTGAGATCATCGCTACAACAGCATTTCTGTTCAGATGAGTTCTTCCGCTGATAAGGCAAAAGCACTTTTGCAAAAAATGAATGCCGGGGGCCACCATATCCTAAGTTAGTGCGTCTTTTTAATTTTTTATCACTAACATTCAAAGCAGGGGTTTGTTTTTAAGAAGCAAACATGCAATGGGCCTGGTGTGCAAGGTGTTTTCTCCCTGTGTGTATTTGGGTCTTTGTTGATTGTCCTTCTATCCCCCCACTCCTAAATAATATAATGTCAGAAACTGAGAGCCAATTTTTTCCCCCAAAGGCCTTACTGAGATAAAACAAGAAACTCCCACCTATAATGTCAAAGTAAATGTGGATGAAGATAACATTGATAAGAGTATTTTAACAAACATATTTTAAAAAACAATTAGCATTTATTGGACGTCAAAATCAACTCATAATAGCTAATCATGAAGACCTTAAAAATAGATCTATGTGGGACTCTACAATTAAATATATTGAGGAAAAAAGAGAAAGTTAAGATTTTTACAAAATCAGAGATAATGTGGATACCGTAATAGGCGCCTGGCAATATGTGCAATCTAGTTAAAAATCTGAAGTTCCTTTTGAGCATAAGATGCCAGTGACTGCTCACAATAGCATTCTGCATGCATTTAAAAACTCCAGTACTACAACCTAATAAGACTCTCGCGCCATTCTGTAGAAAGATATCCAAGGGGGCGTGGCCAGGACGCGAATGGAGTAAGACGTGCAAGCCTAGGTCTCCGCTCCACCACGTCCCGCTAACAGTGTTGCTCCTCTCCATCGGGTCTGTTGACCGGAGCAGGGGAGCCTATCCTGCAGCTGAGCTGTTGTGGAGACCCCTGAACTGTGGAGAGGGGCTCTGTGGCGCCTGGGGGCGCAGATTCTCGGGCGGCCTACGCGGGATCCTCTACGGCTGCCATCTTGTGGTGGCGGACTCTCCCTTGGAGCCGCGGCCGGGCGGCGCCCTCTGGCCCCTGGGCTGGGACCGCGAGAACCTACAGCGAGCCTTGGTATAGTGCCTGTTGCTTGGAGCGGACCGGCCATTGTGGAAAGCGAAAGCCGCCCTGCACTCTCACCTGAGCCTCAGAGACACGCGCCTTGGCCCGGCAGCACGGCCCTGGATGGTTGATTGACAGTGGCGGGGCTGGTGTGAGGCGAGGAGGGCGAGGAGCCTGCTCCGGAGACTTTGAGGCGGCGGTGACCCCCCGAGCAGTCAAAGGTGAGCCAGCAGAGACTAGTAACTTGCGGGGTTGGTCAGACCCCCTGACGATCCCATCGGCCGCCATCTTGAGGGCGGGCCTGGCCTGGCCTTCCCGACTCGACAGAGCACTGCACCCGGTCTGGAGTGACGCAGAAGCGACGCACGCCCGCCGGAGGAATCCCCAGGCTGGTGGCATTCCCCCTGAGGCTTGTTGGCTGCCGGGGAACACTGGGGGAAGCCCCCGATCCCAATGCGATCACTGGAAGCTCAATTTGAAGCCTGGCTGCCATGCCCTGGAGTGCGTGGCTACGACGGTGGGACCAATGATTTGAAGTAAGGTCTGCTGTGCGCTGCGCTTGGGATCCCTGCTGGGGCGGCGGAAGAACTCTGGGCCCTTTGGACTCTGGGGAGGCCCTGAGAAGCAGACCTGCTCACTGCTACTCTTGCTGGTCTCTATCAGTTGGGGCCACAGCCCATTACCTGCGGTTGGGGAGTGTAGACTGATCCCCTCCTGGCGACCACAGGCGGTCATCTTGCACCTGCTGGCCTGTGAACTAATCCCTGCACGTTGCGTGGGATGTCAGTGGTGGTTACGCCCTTTGGTAGCAGCAGAAGATCCCGGGACGCATGTAACGGCCTCCGCCTACGCTGGACAGGGAGAGACTTGTGATGCTCTGGGGTAGGCCGTGATCTCTGCTGGCCTGACGACGCACCTGTGGGGTCATCTTTGCTGGGCGAGTGCCCATCCTATGGACTCTGGTCCCGTGCTGTGGGCTGTTGTGGGGGAGAGACCCCGTGCTACGTGTCGTGGTTTGCCTTGGTAGCGAGGCGCTGAGGTATCATCTTATGTATCTTGGACTCAGCTCAGCCAAATAGGGGGCAATACTGTGACGCCTGTGTGGGACATCTGGGGCTCCTTTGGGCTGGCTCGCAGACAGCCCTACGCAAATACAATAATAGTTGCCAAGCCTTCGCCCCTCGACGCCTTTCTGCTCCGTCCTCGGGGTCTGGCCTTTCTCCATCACTGGACTCACGGTCCCCTTGGAGCGCCCTATCAGGCCTCCTAAAAATAAAGCACATAAAGATGCTGAGTCTACCGCGGCTCGTGACAATCCAGTCACCTCCCTCTGGTCTAAAACTACTCCTCAGTCACAGGAAGACTCCAACTCTTCAACTCTGGCATCGGGGAAATCCATCTCGGACGTGCCGGTCACCCATTCATTCATGGCGTAATTCCTGCAGGAAATCAAAGACAAGATTGGCTCTCTCAGACAGGACTTTAAGGCAGGCCTGCAGGATATCCGTCGAGAGGTCATGGAGATTGGAGGAGGAGTCGATGACCTTGAACGCACCATGGACACCAGAGCTGAGGATCATGAAAATCTGTGGAAGAGAATGACGGAAATCGAGGAGCAGAATATTACCTTGCAGCTGAAGCAGGAGGACCTTGAAAATCGCAGTCGGCGAAACAACCTGCGCATCAGGAGGGTTCCATTGGGGGCGGAAGGCAAAGACATCCTGACATATACGGCAGAACTTTTACAAACCATCCGAGAGAACGAGGAGGCCTCACCGCCTATGCTTGATAAGGCTCATCGGGTCTTTGGCCCACGCAATCGACCTGACTTCATCCTTACTAGAGTCCATTACTATGCTGATAAAGAAGGTATTCTGAAAAAGGTACAAGGGATTAAAACGGTTTTATACAATGGTCTCTCGATCCAAATCTTCCAGGATCTGGCGCCAGCCACACTTCAACGGCGAAAAGATTTCAAGCCTGTCACAGATAAGCTGAGGGATCTCAACATCAAATACCAATGGGGTCATCCATTCGCCTTAATGTTTACATGGGAGGGCAAAAGGCAAGTCCTCCATTCACTAACTGACGCAAAACAGCTTCTGCAGCTTCCATCGGCGACTGATGGAGGAGACCTGTCTTCACCGCGAGAGCGCCAAGCGGGGCCTCTTCGCCCGATATGGTCCACAGTCATGCCTCCTAAATCCAGACGCCGCATACAGGAACTTGATTCTTCCCAAGCTAAACAGGAAATCATCAGTCATATTCGCTCCCGGAGTGGCTCTTCCTCTCCAGCTCGATCGCCAGATCATAAAGAGTAAACACTCTATGGCTGTGCTGTCTGCTGGCCCTGCGATGGGGCCACATGTGCCTCGACTTAGACTTGAGGTGAATGCGGCTCTGGGACGGAAGTCCTAGATAGGATGGTTGAAAACTGAGACATTGCATGTAGCCGAAAGTGACACTTGACCCTCTTGCATAAAGAGACTACGCCTTCGGAGGGCGTCTGGGCCGCGGCTGACCTTCTCGGGATTGGCCCGATGGATGGAGCAAATATCGCTTTCCCTAAACATTGCCATGGGACAATGGTGGCGGAGGTCCACGAACTTCTGTATGACTGCCACCCCCCACTTTACAGAGTCCCATAAGAGAGTGACTTTTCCGGAATGGCCCGTCTGTGTGACACTGGGCTGTTCCTGATAGACTCTGGTTGTGCATGGCCCGGTTGGCCATCAGTTGTTGTATCCTTCATTTTTCTTTCCTTTCTCTTCAAAGTTTATTTTTTTATTTTTGATGCGCTGATTTTAGGGGCTGGGGGAATGAGAGTAAACACGAGTGCTTTGCTGGGTGATACTTGGGCTTATACTGCTATGTTGATGCTCTGCGATGGCCCTTTCGTTCTCCTGGGTGGACATGAGGTTCTGGGGGGAGGAGACGCGGGCCTACGGGGTCGCTGTGAGGGTTGCGGGGCTCGTACTTCTCTTTCAAAAATGTTATGACGGGCCCCATTAAATTTCTCTCTCTAAATGTAAAGGGTCTGAACTCCCCTAACAAGAGGCGTCCGGTTTGGCGATATCTCCTACACCAGGATCCCGACGTCATTTTTATTCAGGAGAGTCACCTGCTCTCTAATGACATTCGCCTTATGTCCCATCCCAAATATCCCACTCAATATTGGGCCTGTTCATCTTCTAAAACTGGGGGGGGGTTGCAATTTTCTTTAAACCAGGCTGGCATGCGATGACTCCCAAAGTCACGACAGATGAGGGCGGGAGGTTTATTAAGGCACATATGGCTCTGGATGGGTGGTCTCTAACCTTTGTTAACATATACGCCCCTAATCAGCATCAGGATGCTTTCCTACGCCTACACCTTGGGGAGCTCCTACAGTCAGTCACAACCCCAATTGTCCTCTAGGACGATTTTAATTTGGTTTGGGACCCAGAATGGGATCACACTGCGCAGACACATCAAAGTTCTGGGGCGATGTCGGCGGCACTGAGGAATGTCATCACAGACTTAGGCTTAGTTGATGCCTGGAGACATCTACACCCGGACTCTAAGGACTATTCCTTTTTCTCCCATTCGCACCGGTCATATTCTCGTATAGACTATTATCTCCTCTCCCTCCCCTTGATCCATGTTCTGAACGATGCGGAGATATCTGATATATCTTTATCAGATCACGCTCATGTCCTGGTTTCCTTCCAACCCCCTAATCCCCATAAGGAGTCCGTACCCCGTTGGAGGCTGCCCCCTCAGGTCCTTCGGGACCCTGTGGATGTGGCGGATATCCAAAAGGAGATTGAGGCCTTCTTTCTTGCTAATTCCCTTACCGACACCTCTGAGAACACTCGATGGGATGCTTTTAAAGCTACTATTCGGGGAGTCATCACGTCTATATCGATTGCCAGGACCCGGGAGGCTAGGTTGGTTGAGACCACTCTCTAGAGACATCAAAACCCTGGAACGCAGGGATCATCTTCATCCGTCCCTCCGCAATAAGCGGCGCCTGGCTAAATTACAAGGCCAATTGCGCCTGCATCGCACCAATAAGGCGGAGAGACTTCTACTCAAGCAGAAGTTCTACACGGGGGGGATAAGGTTGGGGCGTGCCTGGCACGGCGCCTTCGAGCGCAGACCGCGAGAGCACACATCGCCAAACTTAGGCGCCCAGATGGCTCATGGGCCATTATCGGAGGCGGATAAAGGCCTGGAACTGGAGAATTTCTATGGGGACCTCTATGTAAATGCTCCTTGTCCTCCTGAAGCTGTTACTGCCTTTCTTAACTCTTGCCCTTGGGATCCCATTGATCCTCACTTTACGAACCTGCTGGAAAATCCCATTACTCATGATGAGATTGCGAAGGCTTTGAAGCAACTCCCACTTGGTAAGACCCCGGGACCGGATGGACTACCTGTCTTTATCGGGTTTTTTTACCTGCAGCTTCGGGACCATTTGCTTCATCTTTTTAATAGTTTCACGGACGTCACGGGTCTCACCCCCTCCATGAACGAAGCGGAGGTGGTACTTATCCCTAAGCCAGGCAAAGACCATTCCCTTCCCGGGTCATACCGCCCCATTGCTCTGTTAAATACAGACGCAAAGATTTATACAAAAATCTTAGCCAATCGCCTGGAGCCCCATCTTCCCGGTCTCATTGACCCCTATCAAGTGGGATTTATTCGACACCGCCAGGGGGCGGACAATATCCGTCGGTTAGCCCACCTCGTGGAAAAAGTGCGCTATAGAAATATCCCTGCCTGTCTGGTATCCCTCGACGCGGAGAAAGCCTTCGATCGAGTGGACTGGGGATTCCTTAAAGAAGTATTGTGGAGAGTGGGACTGGGACTGGAGATGGTCTCCAGATTGATGGCGCCTTATGCGAAACCCTCTACCCGCATACGTTTCAATGGTCGTCTCACTGCCCCTATTCCCATCTATCGGGGCACCAGACAGGGATGCCCGCTATCCCCGCTGTTGTTCGCTCTGGTTGTGGAGCCCCTGGCTATCGCCATTCGTCAAGATCTGAATATACGAGGCATTCCCATGGGTGGGTATGACCATAAGCCCTCCCTCTTTGCGGATGACCTCCTTCTTTCATTATCCTCCCCCTCTACATCCTTCCCAGCTGTGGCTTCTCTCCTGAGGGCTTTTGAAGATGCGTCGGGATACAGGATCAATCTTGGAAAATCTCATGCTCTTGATCTTACTTTCTCGGCCTCGGAGGTCCAGGAATTGCGAGACCTGATTCTGGTGCAGTGGACAGACGTATCGATTCGGTATCTGGGCCTAGACTTGACCCCTACACTCTCAACCTGGACTCAGTCCAACTGGCCTAGATATAGGAAGGCCATCCGGGAGGAATTGCACAGATGGAAGGGCCTTCCTCTCGCCTGGTTAGGACGTATCAACACTATTAAAATGTCCCTTCTCCCTAAAGTTCTATACCTCTTTCAAACCCTACCCACCCCAATACCTCAGGCTGATATTCTTGCCCAACGTGACTTTACTAAATTTATATGGGGGAAATCCCGCCCACACTTTTCCAACAGGATCCTAATGTTGCCTCGTGACCAGGGTGGACTAGCGTGCCCCAATCTTTTGGAATACTATTGGGCTCGTCACCTTCGGTATATATCGGAGTGGGTGGTTCGCGAAAGCGAAAAACATTGGTTTCACTTGGACCGAGCCGTGGCTTGTAGACCTTTGTGGGACCTGGCTTGGCTCCCGCGCGGAGCGTGCCCCCGCAGCGCCTACATAGCCACCCCTATGAAGACGGTATTGGAGATTTGGGATAAGTTGGCAATACCCTGAGGCCTGACGTCATTCCCATCCCCTAACACGCCGATAGCCCGTAATCCTATGTTTCCCCCGGCAATGCAAACCCAGGCATTTAGTACATGGACAGAGGGCGAATGCCGGGTTATTCAGGACCTTTTTCATGGCGAGGACTTCCTTACGTTCGATCAATGTAGGCAAAAGTTTTATCTCGCAGGGGTGACACGTATGCAATATTACCAGATATGTCACTGGCTTAGCTCCCAGACCTATGTTCAGGGAGCCACTAGACAACTTACCACCTTTGAGTCCCTGGTTCGTAAGTTTGAGGGATCGAGTGGTCTGATTTCTAATACATACACTGTTTTACAGCACTCTCAGCAACCCACGCCCCACGGATATCAGACGCGGTGGGCTGTGGACCTAGAAGAAGACATACCTCCTGAAAGGTGGGCCCGTCTATGGCTGGATATTCCAAAGACATTCCGTGGACGCCGCAATGCGAGTCAGCATACAAGTTAATGACTCGGTGGTATTACACCCCAACCCGCTTACACCGAATGTTCCCAAACTCCCCCCGACCTGTTGGAGGTGCCAGAGGGATAGAGGTGATTTTATTCACATCTGGTGGTCATGCCCGAATCTCACAATCTTTTGGAAGGAGGTCCTCAGCCACATCAAAGAGGTAGAGGGATTTCCTATTCCTTCTTCCCCTGCAGTTACGCTTTTAGGCATTAAACCCTAAACACTAAATGCCATGACATACGCAGAGTGGCGCTTAATTCTCCATTTGCTAGGAGCGACTAGACAGTCAATAGCCTTATTTTGGAAGAAACCGCATCCTCCCCCTATTGCCACCTGGTTTCTTCGCCTGTGGAATGTTTTAGCTCTTGAATTGCTTACCGCCCGCATTAACCATACAGACACACGTTTCACCCGCACTTGGCAGCCTCTTATACACTATTTCACCATGACCAGGCATTCCCGTCTGGTTTCCCCCAGACTTCGGGCCTTGCAGTTGTTTGAGGACTCCCTTGAATCATACTCTAGAGGTCAGAAGCCGGACTCTCCGGAGCGACCCACCTAAGCCCGACGACCTGGCCTTTTCCATCCAGATGACACCCCAGCTTCCGCCCGCGGGGCGGCTTCCTCTCAGCGCATCCTTCTGTTTCTCTTTTCTTTCTTTGTGAGAATTTCACATTTGGTTCTTCTTTTATTTTATTCTTTATATGTAATTGACGACAGCTCCCTGTTGCTTTCCTGATTAGCGGGCCCCCATAGATTAGGGGAAGAATTTATATTTTATGACGTCATCCACAGAGCGTCTCCAATGCTTCCACTGCATCGCCAATGATAGGCTCATGTTTAACACTGGGGTTATTGGGAACCTTGTTTTATTTTTTTTTCCGCTTCTAAGTTTGTTTTTCTCCGCTCTTTCTGCAATGGGTCTCTTGTTAAGATAAATGGAGACAGGGCTCAGAGGAGTGTTGTTCCCCCTTATTGTGCTACAGTTTGCCTATGTAGGGTCTTATTGCATTTTGCATGGGCTAGATCCCAATGTGTATGTTTTCATTAAGCTGTTGCATTATGTACCATGGAATGTGGGCTTATTTGATGCTTTCTTTACAGGGACATGAGTCTTCAATTTGTTTGGCTTGTGTTGTATGCCTTATATTCAATAAACAGAATTTACATAAAAAAAAAAAGATATCCAAGTACTGACTTTTCTTGTACTACATTAAATTATTTTGCAAAATATGCAACTTTCGTAGTTCCCATGATTGTCTGGAGAGCCCATAAGAGCTCAACATTCACTGTTTTATCTTTTGTTCTAGAATCTGGCCTTCCCTATGTAGTGTAAGCTTAATCCAAGGGCCCACTGCATACATTTTATTGTGAACTGCTTCCAGAAAAATCAGTTGGTCTCCATCTCTTTTTCTTAATCACTTGTTCGTAATAACGTTTTAGCCATTTAAGTTCTCATAAACAACTAACCATTTCAGCCACTTGCTCTGAGATGGTTGATTTCTTTCCTCTTCAAACAGTAGAAAAGTAAGAATTGAGTTTTGTATATTCATTCCTCTATATACGTTCAACTTTATTCTAGTGAACCAATTTACATGCTCCCGAGGCTGCGCTTGTCCGTTCCCTAATACAATTAGACATACATGGATAGCCTCTTGTCACTCTCTCACAGCAGATACCCTGACAGAGTGAGAAGAAGCTATCTTTGCATCTTCAAACAGTAGGCAACACACTGGGACTTACATTACCCCTTCCCTTTTGACTGCCGTTAAATATTTTTTTTCTTTTTTCACTTGTGTTGTAAAGGTAGAGCCCATAGCTCATTGTTGCACAGCATGACTCAAGTAGTTGTAGGACTCCTGAACTCCTCTACCATTATAGAGCGCTCGTGCCATATTTGAAGTAAACGCTTTAGTCAGCTCCTTGATTCCTCAGACTTTGTGTTCTGAACACATACTTTCCAAACTTTATCCCTACAAATGAGCCTATGGCTTCAACTAGTACTGCATTGAGAACCCTGTGGTCCTTGACCATTCACCCACCAACATTATCACCTTGGGTCCCCCCCCCCCGCAGAAACTCCCAAATCCTGCCCTGCTAATGTTTTTTTTTCTTTTCTTTCAAACAAATGCCTTCTTACCTTTCTACCTTTTTTTTTTTTTTGCAGTTTTCTGTGGTGGTGCAATTCCTTTACATTTCTCTTCTTCCATAACTCGGGCAAACATTGTTTTCACAGTCTTGCATCCCTTCTTGAGATTGAAAACTCTGGAAAAACAAGAGCTATGTTAATTTGTCAGTTATTATTTTTCAAAGTTTTTGAGCGATATTTTAAATAGCTTCCTTGAAAAACAACTAAGAGTTTGGTGTAATACAGTAGAAAATGAATAAAGTATCCTTCAGTAATGCTAATATCTAGAGTGGAAATGTCATATCTCTACAACACCAACTATGTATTACATAAAAAATACTAAGAAATACAAACTGCGTCCATGAAAATTGAGAAACTCCCTGTAAACAGAAACTAACAACCCTATGCTTCTGAAATCACTGATGGTAAAAAATGATAGAACTTTACGAAACCATAATCATTCTGCTTCATGACCAAAAGAAGCCATTGAGCCTCTTGTTCTGACAAGGGGCATCTGAGAGTGTGCTTTTTTAAAGTAATTCTGCATCTAGGAGTGGGTTATGTTTTTCAGATCAATACACACCAGTTTAGAAATGTGTGTGTATATTCTCCGGTTCAGGAAGTGTCTCCGCTATGACTAATGCAGCATTCTCATTAATATATATGCTAAAATACACAAAGCAACACAGCTCTTAATGACATAATCCAGAAGTTCACTCAAGAATTGATCCCTCATCAATGAGCATTCCCCCCAGGGAGAAAAAACATTTAAAAACATGTGAAAGGTTATCATCTTCAGACACTTCATAAAACTACAAACGTTCCCAAAAATAGTTCTAGTGCTGGAAAAGCACTATTAGATGGAAGGAGTGGTTTGGGGTATTTAACGTGTATTTAGGAGCCCTTAATTGTCGAAAATTTAGACCTGAGAAGAAGAGATGAATTTTAGAACATTTGTTAGGACTGGAGGGACAAAATATTTTTGAGGATTTACTTAAAATAGTGAATTGTGATGCAGAAGAAGAATTGGATGAGTATGAGGAAGCTGTTAAACATATGGAAACTCATTTTGATAAACCACCTATCTTAATTGTTAGAAGACGTACATTTTTTTCACAGAACAATCTGATTCGGAGTCAATTGATATGTATGTAGCATCATTACGTGTTTTAGCAGCAAAGTGTGAATTTGTTAGTTTCACAAATCGGCTAATAAGAGATCAGTTAGTCACCAGATGTATTAATAAAAGTGTTCAAGAACATCTTTTGACCTACAAGGATCCGTCCTCTAATGAAACTATTGACATAGCCAACAGTATTCAGAACTCTATCGGATATTTGAAGGAACTTAGCAAATCTTTTGGAGACCAGTGGTGTTCTCGAAAAATAAGAAGCCTGGTTTCTCTAATATTAGTTTACAACAGAAGAATAGAGTTGTATCTGATTATTCTTGACTCAGGTGTGAGTCGAAATTGCTCGTAGCATCTTATAAACAATGCCCAGCACTAGAGAAAGAATGTAATAAATGTGGTGTTTGAACCATTTAGCAAGGGGTTGTAGAAGCATGAAAAATGTAAGTTATTTCTGTATTAGAAGAAGACTTAGAACATATCTCTAAAGAAATGGGAAATATGGAGCATTGTGTAAAGCTACATGAGAAAGATGTACTTCTTTGTAAAAATCCTTTTGAAAAGTTTATAGTGGAAGGAATTAAGATTCCTCTGTTAACAGATTCTGGATCTAAGATCCCGATAATTTTAAGTCAAACTTTGTACGAGTGGTCTTACTCAAGATCTTTTACCTCCAGATGTTAATCCTGGGGATTATGATGGAGTTAAAATAGATATATAAGGATATTTTGAGTCTTTGATACAATTCAAAGAAGGTATAGCTGTGGGGAACGTGTATGTATGAGTTGCAGGACCAGATATTTTATGATGGCATCATCAAGATTGTCTAGGGCTCCAATTGAGACCTGGATTTTACCTCCAAGTTCTGAGTATGTGAGTTAGAAAGTTCTCCTGTGAGCATGGGAGAAATTTTGGATCAATATAAGGATATTTTCAAAGAAGAACTTGGAATGGGGAGCAATTTTGAGCATCATATCAAGTTAAAGGAAGGGCGTCTGCCTGTCATGCATAAGTTATTTAGTCTTCTGTTGAGTATTTGGAAGGAGTTAACTGAACTTTTGAAGAATTTGTGTTAAGAGGGTGTTATTGAGCTAATTGATTCCTCTATGTGGCTATCTCCCATTGTGGTAGCCCGTAAGAAAGCCAATGAGTTGAGAATGTGTATAGATTTGCGAAGTTTAAACAAGGCCATATGGATTGATAAGCATCCGCTTCCAAAGGTTGATTAATTGATTATGTCCTTAACTGGGGCTGCCGTAGTTTCAAAACTTGACATATGCTCTCCATATCACCAGCTTGTTCTTAGTAAAGAATCTAAGCATCTCACAGCTTTTGTTACCCCGGATGGTGTTTTTTAATATTGTAGAGTACCATTCTGATTAGCTTCAGCAGCAGCTACCGTTCAAAGGGTGATTGAAGATGTTCTGAATGGAATCCCTGGTGTTTCAATTTTCCAAGATGATGTGTTGGTTCTTGGGAAGGATGATGCTGAGCAAAATAGTAGGTTGATTTTGGTGTTGAGAGCTATGGCAGAAATAGGTTTAAGATTGAGAAAAGAGATATGTGTTTTTGGAGTGAAGGAGGTCGAATATTTAGGACATGTAGTGTCATGTAAAGGAATTGTACCTAGACCAGGATTACTGAAAGTCATTGTTGAGGTGGCTAACCTCAAAGATCGATGAGCTTCGTGCTTTCATGGGTATGTGTGAGTTTTTTGCGCATTACTTTGGATACTAGCAATGTTGGTATCGGGGCAATTTTGACACAGGAATGTGCAGGATGAGAAAATAACATTGCGCTTGCCTCGCGCACTTTGAAGCCTCAAGAGAGATTGTATTCTCTTATAGAATGTGAGAGGCTAGGCTGCATTTGAGCAATAGAAAAATTTTAATGCTATGTTTGGGGTACTCCTTTTGTTATCAGAACAGATCATAAACCGTTGAGTCCCATTTAGAATGGTTCAAATGTCATTACCAGTAGGCCTACGGCTAGACATTGGTTATAAACTTAAGGAACATCATTTTGAAGTGGTTTACATTCTTGGAGGGAAGAACAAGAAGGCGGACTGTTTGTTACGTCTTCCAGATTCACTGGAATCAGATGTAAGTGATAAAACTGGAGATGATGAGGAAGATGTTGAAAGCATCTTTGCCAATATTTGTTGGTCAAATGTAGGATGTGTTAATGAACAAAATGCTTTAAAGGAAGACATTATTTTGAATAAAGTTAAAAGATTTGTTGTTACTCGAAGTCCAAGAGAAAAAAAAATTGTGGTGTTACAAACTTTTTGCAAAATTCAGGATGAATTATCCATGGAGTTTCTTTTTTGCAGAGATAAATTGATTTCACCCTTTAACATTAGAAGTGAGTTGTTAACTCTGTCATGAAGGGCATTTAGGTATGACATGTCCGTCCGACATCGTCCTGGAGCCATAACCGACCGACCTGCTGTCTTCGGTTACGGCCCTGCAAGTACGATGCAACCGAACCCTGTTCGGTCGCACTCGTATACTTCACAATGGGAGCATGCATTCCGAGCGGAATGCATGCTTGCATTGTGAAAAGCAGGGGTGCAGTTCATCCCTGCACCCTGTGGCCGGCACCCCAAGGTGCCTGCCACCGGGTGCAGGGATCAACAGAGGGGCACCATAGGTGCTCCCAGTCCGCCATTCGGCGGCCTCACACCCATGGGGGCCCTACTGGGGGCCCCCAAAGACAGATACCGACTGCCTTTTCGTGCCGGAAAGACCGGCACGAAAAGGCAGTGAAATACTGCCATCGTACTCCCTCGGCCGTGAAGAGGCGGCCGGGGGAGTACTGAATGATTTCCGGACGGCGGTCGGGCTCTCCGAGCCTGTTGTAAGCCATCCGGAAATCCGAGTCGGATTCCTTTTCGACCGAGCCCATCGGAATGGCTCGGTCGGAAAGGAATCCGGCCGGCACGTTCCGATTCAGTCGGAAGGGCTCCGACCATCGTTCGGTGCCCTTCCGGCCGAAATCGGAATCGGCCCCTAAGAGTTCAATTTTGATACACTGCTTCATGGTCTCAGAAAAGTGTTCCTGGTGTTACCTGTGCACGCTAAATCATTAATTGCACGGAGCGTTATACTTCATGGACTCGACTGTTGTAATGCGCTTCTTCTTGGAACCCCTAATTATCTGGTTGAGACTGCAGAGAGTCCAGACAGCGACTGGCAAGTCAACTTTAAAAAGACCCTGAAGATCCTCCGCATCTACTGCTCTTAAGAGAACTCCATTGGCTCTCCGTGGAACAGAGGATCTTTTTTAAGTCTGTGCATCATGTTCAGGGCCCTTCAAGATAGGGACCCTGTGATGTTGCAACGTAGACTAAAACATTATGTTCCGGGGAGGTCTTTACGGTCTGCCACTGCAAATCTCGTTCAGGTATCTAGGTTCCAAAAGGTTCGACAAGGTGGACAAGCCTTTTCAATAAAAGCTGCTCAACTGTTGAACAAGCTTCCGTCCGCCTAGTCTGAGAGTGCACACAGACCTGCTGAAATTCTGGAAAGCCTTGAAGATCTGGCTGTTTCAAAAGAAGTAGATGCCCAAGGTAGTACACTTTTCTTGGTTCTTCCCTCTAAACAACTTACACCTCAGCGCCAGGATACCAGTCTGGTCAGTGTGCTTCATAAATGCTTAAATGAAATAATGAAATGGTGGCCTGGAATGGACAGAGATGTCGAAGATTGGTTGTCCAAGTGCAGTAACTGTCAGCAAAATGATAAAGGTCTTAATACGAGGGTGCCCCCTTTAACAGAAATCGACACACCTAAAAATGTGTGTGAAAGGGTTGCCATAGACTTTTTGGACCCTTTCGTTATCTTCCTGTACAACATAAGTGTGCCATTGTTTTGGTAGATTATATTTCTAAATGGCTGGAAGTCGGATTTGTAAGAGAAATGCATTATGTCTTATCACTTTAACTGATGTTATCACTTTTTTAACTGATATTTGTGCCAGAGAGGGTTTTCCTTCCGAACTAATGTCGGACAATGGTGTGCAGTTTGTTTCTAAAGATATGACATTTTTGAATGGTGTTGGTGTTAAACACAAACGGTGTAGTTTATATCACCCACAAGCAAATGATCTTGTAGAAAGAATGGCTAGAATGGTTGTCGAATGTGTGTGTGGAGCGTCTGAGAGGCGAAGATGTTGAAGATGCTGTAAGAGCTATGCTTTGGCCGCTCTGTAATACCCCCAACAAAGACACAGATAAAACTGCTTTTTGTGCCATAAGGCGCAGAAAATCTTTTGATTTTCTGAAGCTGGCATGGTTGTGTAGATCTGGAATTCTGGTGGATGATGTGTTTCAAAGAAGTACTGAAAGAAATGTGTTTCAATAAGAAATCAGTCTGAAGCAAAGTCAAAGTAAAGTTAGGTTTGATACCATCAAATGTGCAAAGAAATTTAACATCAGCAAAGGTAATTGGGTTTGTGTGAGATTACCCAAAGTGATTGTGAGGAAAGTAGGAGTGAGGTTCAGTCAACCCCTAATGGTGCAAGCAGTGACTGAGAATTCTAGAGCTGTGAGGTTGAAAAATGGTTAGTGGTGGAATTGCAGTAGGATTGTAAAAGTGAGTAGTGAGTGTGCGAAGGCATTGTTGGGTTCTAAATTTCATGAATCTGAGTGGAAACAGGAGGAGGTTGTTTATACATTTTCTTCTAGTATTGGTTTTGCTCATTCTGGTTTGTTCTGTCGACGAAGATCGTACAGGGTTTAGTCGCTGCCAGGCAAGTTTCAACATTATACCATGTAGTAATTTATGTTGAGCCCGTTCTAGTTTCAAGATTATAATATGTATTTATTTAGGTAAACAGTTGTGTATTTATGTATGCAATTTAAGATTTTTCCAATTTTTGTTTTTTTGTTTTTAGTTGTGTATAAATTTGAAAGGCTTTTGTTTGGAGAGAGGGGAGATGTGTTGTGTTTGAGTTCTACTCATGAGGGTTCCATTGTGGAACGCTCATGAGTAGAGCTCGTGGGACCTTTGTTGGGCAATGACAGTTGGAGTAGCTTGTGCAGAAGAAGGTTGTGACAATCGCTGTCTCCTTTTATTCCTCATTACTTGAAAATAAATAAACTTTCATGTAACCTATCGGACTGGATCCTACTTTCATCACATTGATGGAAGAGTGAAACCCTATTTCCCTACTGTCAGGTTGACAATCCCACCTGGATAAAGATAACAAGCTACTACTCACCAGCCTCTTTGCTCAAATGCTGACCTGACTGAATAGCTTCCTAATGGCTTCCTCCTAGTTGTCACCCGTCTCATCAGAAGGACTCAAGAAATCTGATCACGTCAGCCCATTCTAAAGGACCTGAATTTCTGCCCACCTTGTCTGCATAACCAAGACCTGTGGCATTGCACACAGAAGCAACAGGAACTGACACTCAAATGTCATTGCATACTTGCCTTCATTCAAACAGGCGTTATTATAGAACTCAGCAGCACTCTTTATCTAGTTTGGCAAGCTAAGAGGCTGAATAGACCATATGGGTTAGTTTATCGGAAAAGTGGATTACATAAGAACTGCTGCTACCAGTATTACTTTCACTGAGAAAATTTGCCCGGAAAATGGTCAATACATACACCGAAGTTACAGTCTAGGTCCCTATATTAGCACTTTATCTATTAGCTGTCCCCCACCCACCCCATTATGAGCAAATCTGAACATCCCTCCACTTGGCTGAAAGACCTAGAGCAGTTGAGGGAAATCTCTTCTTTTAAAATCTAACTATTTCAATTCAAAATTGCTTATTATTTCCGATGTGTAGGAAACGGTAATACAAAAAGCCAGTGGCTAAGCACCGTTTCAAGCAGTCAATAAATTGGGTGCCATGCCATTAGCAAACATGTAGCAGCGTTTAGAAAGACCATTTTGTTCACCAGAAATTCAGTTGTCAATGAATGAATACAGACTTAAGCTTCTTTTTTTAAGATTGACGGGTGTGCCTATTAATAGGCCAGCCAACTGATGAGTTTTGCTTCTTCCGGAAGTTTGTTTTCACTGGTGTTACAACTCACCTATTATACAATAATATATTACCTAAACACTCATCCGGAAACTAAGAATAACCAGTTGTAAACCTAAATATCCTATTTTTAAAACAACCTTCATGCAATGGCAATACCACCATATAACATTGTGTTGCACACATTTATTTAATTATTTGAATTATTTTTATAGTGCTTTGTGTACTACCTTATAGCCCCTTTACAGCACTTCCGTATAACTACACCATAGAAAGCCATGATCAATAACTATGGATGGTATTTCTACATGTTCCGTGAATAAGGAAGATTAATGCATTGCTCTAAGGCCAGTACAGCTCCCCAAAATAATGTTCCCCTGCTTTGTTTTATCAAATGCTTCTTTTAATCGGTCATAATTTCATATATACACTGAAAAAACACGTGAAATTCATGATTGGGTAAACTAACCATAACACCATCACGCTCTGCTTATAACCTTGCATATGATATCCCTGCTGACATCATTGATGACATAATCTGTGATAGTGCTATTGATGTTAGACTGTCAACCATAAAATTAAAAAAGAAAAAAGGGACCTATGTCCGTATGCAGCAGGTATGCAGAGGAATAGGCATAGCGCCTGACATACAGCCAGGCTGTGCTACCAATCTCTGTTGCACATGGCTAAAAGCCATACGCTGTGTGGTTGGCTGCCTTTGAAAGGGTTGGTACAGGGCCGGCGAAAGGTCAGGCTGTATGGCTATCCACATGTGTGAAGGGCTGAAGGCCATGTATCGCAGTGGTTGGCTACACAAAACATTTTAATGGACGCCAATGACCACTGCACGCCGTCAAAGATTGTGCACAGCAGGGACAGTCCGGTACATGGCCTGGCCATTCGTCAGGCCGTACGATCACCCCCGGTGCACTTAGTTAAAAGCAATGTGTGGTAGGGGTTTGCCACCTGTTATGGGTTGGGCTCATGAAATGGCTATAGGCCAGGCTGTGAGGCCAACCCCCGCTGTACACAGCCGAAGGTTATGCACAGTGTGGGTTGGTCGCTCCCATTAAGGTCTGGTACTGCAACTAAATCCCAGTGCACATGACCAAAGGGAGATTATTTGTTCCTGTGTATACTGACATCAGTGATGTCATTTAACATGTCCTGAGTGAAGTCATATGTAAGGTCATAAGCAGTGCATGATGGGAGCTCAAGTTCTAGTTAATCTGACTGGAGAATTTCAATTATTTTTTATTTTATAACCATAGAAGCATTTTTACTGTTTTTTCCCCAGTGAATAGCAGAGATTTTTTTAAACTTATTGTAAAGTCTTATAACCAAAACTAGCCATAACTTCACTTTAACCTCTGTTTCTTTTCCTTCCACTTCCGACTATTTGAGTTTTCCATCATATACAACAGCCATCTGTTCCTTCGCCTAACATTTATTGCCAATCCACATCATCGTGTAGGTCCAGCACCCAACCTGACGTGGGTGGCCAACCCAGCTGTGCATGGGCATTGGCCATGCTCAGCAGGGGCTGCCTACAGTGTCTGGCTTTCTGCTAAGCACTGCGCCCAACCCTCCACAGACCGCCAAGTGCAGTGGGGATTGGCCTCAAGGTCTAGCCTTCAGCCAGCGCTCTGTGTCCAACCCACTGCGTGCAGCCAACCCCGATGCGCATGGCCAGAGGGCATTCACTGCTGCCGTTGGCCAAACACGGCTCTAGTGCAACAAATCTGTTGTTCAAAACATTTAGTTTTTGATTCACGAATCCAGAGACCTCGGAAAGCCCTGTAGGACTAAGGGAATGACTAAGGGAATGTTTGTGTGCAAAGGATTCATGAATCCAATGATCGAAATCATTTATGGTATACGCGTGTGTATGTGTGTATATATGTATATTCATTGAAAAAAAAGGTTACAGGTACGTTACAGTTAGGCTCAAATTTCACTCGTACAAAACCATTGAAATTCAGCAGTTATATTTACCTGAGTTAACTATAACTTATGCCCCCGCAATGCACTGCTTATGAACTTGCTCATTAAATCACGCATGACATGGTCAGTGACATCACTGATGACATCTCAAATACATCACTGATGACATCATCCAATGAGTGTAAATATTTTGTTAACGTTTCTGAGACTTAAAGATATATACTAAGCTACTGTATAAGTTAAATTACTATTCTTTCTGACTACTAATGTGTTACTATTTCTAACATGTGACCTGAGTGGTTGTGTGACTTTCTGTATCCATGTGTGAGTACCTGTATGGGTGTGAAACTGGGTGTATGGGTTTATAAGTGGGTGTGTGAGTAGCTGTGTGGGTGAGTGGCTGTATTAGTGAGAAGGTGTGGCTGTATGGGTGAGTAATTGGCTGTGGAGTGGCTGTGTGGGTGAGTGTGTGTGTGTGTAAGTGACTGTATGGGTGAGTGAGTGGCTGAATGGCTGTATGAGTGACTGGGTGTGTAAGTGGGTGTATGGGTGAGGGAGTGGCTGTTTGAGTCGGTATTTGGTTAAGTGAGTTGTAGTGTGAGTGGCTGTATTGTAAAGTGAATGTCTGTGAATGGCTGTATGGGTGAGTGAGCGTATGTGGGAGTGTTTTTATGGATGTGTGAATGGGTATGTAAGTGGTTGTGTGGGTGAGTGAGTGAGTGTGTGAGCGAGTGCTCGTATGGGTGTGAGTGGCTGTATAGGATAATAAGTGTGTTATGTGAGTAGCTCTATGGCTGTGTGAGTGGCTGTATGAGTGAGTGACTGCTTGTATGAGTAGCTGTATGGGTTAGTGGCTGTATGAGAAAGTGAGTGTATGAGTGATAATGATGTTTATTTGCATAAGTTAATTAAAACCATTGCATTACAATAGAATAACATTATAAAAAGGAAGCCATAATAATGAATAGTAAAAATGTGTACTGGCTAGACTCTTCAAGTACATTAACTGTACCAGTTACTCTCTGGTTCAATTAAAAGAGTTTTTGCGTCGAGCATTGCACCTGGCCATTGCGTCATGATTTGAGAGTAGCGAGGTAACTTCAGATTATGTGCAAGGGAGTGCGCATTACTCGTCGGGCTGTGCCCAGAAAACAGAGTCCCCAGTTTTCTGACCCATCAGTTCTCCGACCCTTTCCCTTTAGCAACGCATGTTTTACACATGGACCCGCCTTTCTAAAAAGTGTGTGTGCTCTGAGCCATCATGTAGTCCAAAACTGTGAGTGGCTCTATGGATGAGTGAGTGGTTGTGTGAGTACTTGTATGGGTCTGTTAATGGGTATGTGAGTGATTGTGCGCATGTGCGAGTGGGTGTATGAGAGGTTGTATAGGGGTGTGAGTGATTTGTAAGTGGTTCTGTGGATGATCTAATCAGTGATGTCATTTGAGATGTCATCAGAGATGTTAACCACCATGTGTTTAACCACAAAACCTCAGGAAAGACCTGGGGAAGGGAACTAGAGGCACGGGGTGCTAGGAGTAGGCAGCCTCCAAACTATAATGTTTAACACAAAAGAGCCGCTCCTAGTATGATGACCTAAGTACTACCTTGTGAGTGCAGACATCTCACAAAAAGTAAAAGACTGGTCTCACACACCACCTGGTGTCATGCTTCATCATTGACCAGTCCTCGCCCTCTAAAAACTTGGTTTTCATAGAGGGCGGGCATACACCTGAAGACAGGGATGCACTTCTAAAACTAAGTGGGGGCCCCAAAAAATTTTTGGGTGAAGTTTAAAAGGCCATTACAGATGTCATACTCATTTTAATGTGACTGGCATCTGTATGGTGTTTAAAAAAGGAAATGGTCGGTGTACTGGGGATTCTATTGTCCCCCCACTGTGCTATAAGTGGTCAACATGTTTCTGCCTGCTGGCCCCGAGGGGTCCGTGGCATTCATCAGGACCTATACTGTATAAACGGGCTCCGCCCTTACCGTGCTATGCTGGTGAGGGTTCCACTAGGTGAGGTGAACGATTTCACACACCACCGTATGTGCGGCTAAAAGTAACGCCCTAACTGTTGGGACCTACTAGCCCCATAGGAGAGTGAGGAGGGGAGACCCCTTTGGTCAAAAGTGTGAATGGAGAGAACTCCCGCCACTGCACCTATATCCGATCACCTCGCTTCCTCGCTTTTGTGTTAAACATGTTACCCACCATGTCATGAGTGATTTAATGTGTGAGGTCATAAGCAGTTCATTGCGGGAGCGTAAGTATAGTAAGCTCAGGTAACCATAATTGCTGAATTTTAATGGTTTTGGACGAGTGAAATCTGAGCCTAATTATAACGTCCCTGTAACCTTTGTTTTTTTCAGTGGATTTCTGAGGTTTTTTTTAATGTTATTTGGTAACTATAAGCAGTTCATAATTATTAGTAAATAATAGATCTCAAGGCTTGGGTGTAAACATTAATGGCGTTTTCAAGTTTTCCAGGTACGCTGGTGAGAAACTTAGCCAGTCAGGATTTTTTCTCTGCATTCTGGTAATTGTAATCCTGATTATTTAATGAGCTAAACAGGACAGGACTGCTGTTACCATAGGCTCGATATTCAGTGTTTACCAGGACTTTTTTGGAGTTGTGAATTTGAAAATCATAACTTTAGGTAATTTAAAATAATTCTCTTTCAGTAGCAGAAGGTTTGGCTACATAA
Source organism: Calotriton arnoldi (assembly GCA_963921515.1). Lineage (NCBI taxonomy): Eukaryota > Metazoa > Chordata > Amphibia > Caudata > Salamandridae > Calotriton > Calotriton arnoldi. The sequence continues at coordinate 1,457,932 of CAWUFW010000575.1, forward strand.
GCGATATTGATTACTATCTGTAGAAATAGTTGCTTTGTCAATTGAACCAGTATGTATGTATGCATGCAAGGCCTAAAGTTTGGCCCTTACCGGTAGTGGTGTGCCTTGGCGCTATTGCACTGTGCTTCCCAGTACGTGATCCCAGTATGTGATCTTCCAGTTTGGTAAGCAAGTAAGACACGGGGTGAAAGGAATGGTTGTAGAAGCATCGGGAATGTGGTGAGACATGATGGTGTGAATTCAGGTAGGTGAACTAGTCGTACTCTTTTAATATGATACTAGACTGCAGTACTGGGAGAGGCAAAATAGCAAAGTCTCAATCTGTGTGCAGTTTAGGAATGTGTGAGCTGGAATCCCGCATCTCACTGACACGCGGTGATATTACGAGCCGCCATTAGGGAACACAATTCACAACAAGCATTGGCATAGCCAATAGGTCTCGCCTTTGGGGCCTTATAAGTGTTTAGCCAGAGCTATTGACTTTGCCAATGTCTTCAAGCTGTGCTGTAGAGAAGTGTGGCTGCTGTGCGGCATGCTGAAAAGTTATAATAAAAAAGTGTCAGAAGCATTTTTGTTACTTTATATATGACCAAGAAGGCATTATGTAAAACTGAACGACCATATTAAAAAAAGTATTTACAATAAAAATTTCCTCAGTTTTCTTTTGTTCTTGCAATGCTGGCAACTTGTTTCTGCCTATTGCAATGGTTGTTTGTTAAAGCTTTTTTTTTGAGGGGGCATAAACAATCGGAGGGTGAAGGTTGGGAACTATTTCCTGTATTATAACACTAGCAGCGGCCAGACGCTAGGGGAGAATCAACAGATGCCAGATTCCGAGAGCAGGCTGAGGTGGTGCTGAGTGATGCTGAGGTGGTAGTGGTGGTGGTGGTGGTGGTGGTGGTGACTGTTGCGGAGACGATGCTGAGGTGATGCTGAATGATACTCGGGTGTTGCTGAGTGATACTGCTGTGGTGCTGAGTGATGCTGCTGTGGTGCTGAGTGATGCTGTGGTGGTGCTGAGTGATATTGTCTTGGCGCTGAGTGATGCTGTGGCGGCGCTGAGTGATGCTGTGGCGGCGCTGAGTGATGCTGTGGCGGCGCTGAGTGATGCTGTGGCGGCGCTGAGTGATGCTGTGGCGGCGCTGAGTGATGCTGTGGCGGCGCTGAGTGATGCTGTGGCGGCGCTGAGTGATGCTGTGGCGGCGCTGAGTGATGCTGTGGCGGCGCTGAGTGATGCTGTGGCGGCGCTGAGTGATGCTGTGGCGGCGCTGAGTGATGCTGTGGCGGCGCTGAGTGATGCTGTGGCGGCGCTGAGTGATGCTGTGGCGGCGCTGAGTGATGCTGTGGCGGCGCTGAGTGATGCTGTGGCGGCGCTGAGTGATGCTGTTGCGGCGCTGAGTGATGCTGTGGCGGCGCGGAGTGATGCTGTGGCGGCGCGGAGGGATGCTGTGGCGGCGCGGAGGGATGCTGTGGCGGCGCGGAGCGATGCTGTGGCGGCGCGGAGCGATGCTGTGGCGGCGCGGAGCGATGCTGTGGCGGCGCTGAGCGATGCTGTGGCGGCGCGGAGCGATGCTGTGGCGGCGCGGAGCGATGCTGTGGCGGCGCGGAGCGATGTTGTGGCGGCGCTGAGCGATGCTGTGGTTGCACTGAGTGATGCTGTGCTGGCTCTGATTGATGCTGTGCTGGCTCTGATTGATGCTGAGTGATGCTGTGGTGATGCTGAGTGATGCTGTGGTGTTGCCGAGTGAGAGATAGAGTGAAGATATAATGCCCAATTAGAGAGGGTGGTGAGAGAGAAAGAGAGAGAAAGGGTGTACATAGAATAAAGAGTGGAGCGGGATAGAGAGAGAGAAAGAAGGGAGAGAGAGTGAATGAAGGAGTTTGAAAGAGAAACAGATAAAGGGGTGAGAGAGAATGAAAGGCTAAAAAAGATAGAGAGGGGAGAGTTAATTAAGTAGAGAGAGAATCAGAGAGGAGAGAGAGAGAGAGAGAGAAGGAGAGAGACAATAAGAGTGGGGGGTGTGGAGTTTAAATAGAGTGAAGAAGTGACGCGGAAAAAGTAACCTTAAATATAGCTTTGTGCTTTGTGCGAATAAATATTTTTAAAAAAACAGTGAGAGACAAAAATACTGCTAATTAGGCTGTGACTCCCAATATAAAACAAATAGCGATATAAGGTGAAATCAACCCACCGAAGCAATATTTCTAACTAGACAAAAAAAAGCTTTTATTTCAATGCTAATCGCTGTTGTTTTTCATGTGACTGTAGTCCAGGGCCCTCAGTTGGTAATGTGAGCTGCTGCTGCGATTGAAACATCAGAGTCCTGAGAGTTAATGAGCCATGACGAGGAAATGAGGAAGAGATAGGAAACCCAGATGCCAGCTGCGCGTGCACGCCATCGTGAACTCAAGCTGGTCGCCAGCCGAAAGCCAGTGTTTGCACTTCCAAAACCCGCTTACTAAAACTCTCGGCCAGACCAGCGCAAGCGCTGGTGCAGGCCGAGACCTAAAAAGTGGTGTTTAATCTCCTATGGTTGTTAAGGTACACCACCGTTGCGTACCGCCGTTTTGCAGATGAAAAGAGACGGCCGCATATGCTAAGCAGTAACAGTGCAAGTGCATTCATGTCACCTGTCTGGCACACTTGCCACCTTTTAACCCCAGTTCCATGCGTTTTGCTTTTGTAGTGGCTTAGTTGATTTGTTGTCTGAACTCCTGCGTTTGCACTCACCTGTAACTGTACATGTATGAGCGCCGTGGTTTCAGTAGAGCACAGAATATTGAATCCTGTCCTTTTCTTACTGGCGACTCTGGAATAAAAGCGCGAAATGGAACGTACACTGTGACGTGAATTCGTTATGACTCATTGGCCTGGTAGAATTCCACCCGTAAACTGCAGGTTAGCATTCCAGCAGCTGAGGCTACAGGCCATGTTGATGATGCAGCTGTGCGTTAGAAACTTTTATCTGATGCATACATGTTCAGTACAACCGTTTTACCTGGTGCCTAACTACAAAGCATGATGTTACTAACATGCAGAGATTTGCCAGTGTAGTTTTGTGAATTGCTGAATTCTCTTAGCGTACAATATTTCAGAGTTTCTTGGACTGGGAGATTTCACAGCGCCTTTGTCAAAATGCTGTTGCAAGAAACATTTACAACCAGCATTGTCAAAGCCACTAGGTCGTACTTTTTGAAACCATTGATTTTGCCAATGCTGTTTTTTAAGAAGCGCAGACAAGTTAATTCAAGTAGGAACTTTATTTAAGTTCATAGGAACAACCCCCAGATACGTCCTCTCTCTGCAACTGCCAGCTCTCTCTCCTGGTCAACTCAGAACCCAGCCTCCTGGTTACCATGGAAGGAATGCTGAGCAAGTTGCCAAGATACCATGTTAAGATGCAACACATCTTCTTTCCTTAAACAACCCAAAACAATTCTATACAAATAACATCACAAGAAAAATAATACATAAGAAGCAGAATTTGAATGGTAACATAAATAAATTCAACGACACTTTGCAATATGTTATGCAACAGATATGTCAATAAGTTACATAGCAGATATGTCAATAAGTTACATAGTCATTGTGCCATTTTGGAATCATCCTGACACGTTTGTCAAAGTTCGCAACATCAGATCTCTTTTCCACATGATTGTGGCCTTCCTTTTCCAACCAGGTATTAACTTCCAATTTGTTGCACAAGGTTACACTGCGAATATTCCACACCTTGCCATCACTCAACCAAACACTATTACCCATGACCTTGGTTATGCGTTTAGGTATAGACCATTTTGATAGATTCCTTTTTTGTAATCCCACACTGAACGTTCTTACCCAATCTCCAACTGCAAAAACACGACTGTTCCTTTTTAACTTGTCATTATGCCTGTGCACATACTTATCCTGATATTTCTTTACTCTACTCTCTAAACTCTTATTACACACAGGTCGTGAGAAGTCTTTGAACATCCAACCCGGAGCAGCCTTCGTGCCTGGCTGCCTACCTTTGAGGAGTTTAAATGGAGACTCTTTTGTAATTGAATGTGATGTATTACGGTAGCTCCACAACATTTCCTTCACTGCCTCTTTACAATTTCCACCACACTGTTCAGCCAATTGTATACATTCTTTTAATGTTCTGTTAAACCTCTCCACGAGACCATTTTCCCTAGGATTATAGACAGCAGTGGTGTGGTGGATAACACCCATTGTGGTAAGGTATGTCTTAAATTCATTAGATATAAACTGTGGACCATTGTCCGTAGTTAATGTCTGGATATCCTTCTCTGCGAAAAATTCTGTCACAAAATTCAATGACATTATATGCTTTAATGTCTCCAGTAAATGCCACTTCTGGCCACTTCGAGTGATAGTCAATCAGCACTAATGCATACTTGTTACTTAATCCCTTGACCGAAAATGGACCACAAATATCCATGGCAACCTTTTCCCATGGTCTGCTAGGGAAATTAGTTGAAGCAATAGGTGATTCCTCTACCCTATGAGTTTTGTCACTGCACATGCATTCCATGCATTCACGTACATGTTCCTCTATATTTTTGTCCATCCCTGGCCACCAAAACGTTTCTCTAGCTTTTCTCTTCATTGCCGACATACCGCCATGTCCTTCATGCAATAATTTCAATAGTCTATTCTGCAAACTCTCCGGAACAACCAATCTACCGCTCCTGCGTAGCACATCGTCCACAACAGAAAGTTCTGTCCATACCGTCCAAAACTCTCCAAAAAATTTTCTTGAGCAAGCCATTAGAACTATATGGATTAGACAGATCCATAATTAGTTCCTTGAAAGTGGTGTCGTTATTTACAGCTTCCTTCCACTCATCACACGATATAGCACCTTCACATGACTCAACTACACTTGCTACCACACAATCGTCATTGGAGTCAACTTCATCATCATCACATTCTAAAGGTAAACGGGATAAACAATCGGCATTGACATTTCGAATCCCGGGAACATACTGAAGTGAAAAATCATATCCTTGTAACCTGAATAACCATTTGGCAATTCTAGGTGTTGCCTTGGCAGCACCTTTAGTGGTAAACAATTCTATAAGCGGTTTATGGTCCGATCTTATTTCAAACCGTGGGCCCCATATGTAATTCTTGAAGTAGTTTACCCCCCACCAGCATGCAAGTGCTTCTTTCTCAATGACTGAATAAGTAGCTTCCGCACCCTTCAAGGTACGGGATGCAAATGCTACTACTCGTTCGTGACCCAAATGCTTTTGCATCAGTACTGCTCCTAATCCATAAGCACTAGCATCCACAACAATTATGCTCTGATGGGAAGGATTAAATGGTTTAAGCGAAACAGCCTTAACAATTTGTCCCTTTATGGAATTAAAATCCCTTTGACAGTCGTCCGTCCATTCAAACTTAACACCTTTTTTCATTAATACTCTGAGCCTGTGAACTTTGTCAGCAAAATGCTGCACAAATTTGGAATAAAATTCACAAGCCCCAGAAAAGAACGTAATTGTTCTTTGTCTTGAGGAGATGGAGCATTTGTGATGGCATCTAGTAATTTCTTTTTCGGTTTAACTCCATCCCTGGATAAAGTGTGCCCCAAATAGTCAATTTGTTTGACACCAAATTTACACTTCCTGACTCCCACTGTTAATCCTGCATTTTGCAACTTCTCCAATGTTTTTGTTAATGTTGCATCATGTTCAATACGGTTGGACCCCCACACCAACACGTCATCTTGGAACACCAACACATTAGGTAACCCCACCAATATTCTACTCATTACTCTTTGGAAAACTGCCGAAGCAGATGCTAGGCCAAATGGCATTCTAATGAATTGGAAGGCTCCTTCCGGCGTGATAAAGGAAGTAAGATGTCTGGAAGAGGAATGCAATTTTATCTGATGATATGCATTAGACAAGTCGATCAGTGAAAAGTATTTGGCATTATTTACAGAAGATATCATCTCATTAATGTGGGGTAATGGGTATCTGTCAACTAGAATGTTACGGTTGAGATCTCTTAAATCAATACACATGCGTAAGTTGCCGTCCGGTTTCTGTGCCAAAACCACCGGACTAAGCCATTCAGACGACTCAATGGGTTCAATAACCTGTGCCTTGCATAACCTTTGTAATTCTGCTTTCAACTTTTCTCTAAATGTAAAAGGTACACTCCTTGCTTTATGCACACATGGAACGTTATTGTGCTTAAGTACAATGCGGTGTTCAAATTTCACTAAACAACCTAATTTTTCTTCAAATAATTTAGGGAATTTTGTGCTCCATTTAATAGTCTCAGCATCCTCAGTGACTAATACTTGTTGTGGATGATTGGGGTCTAGTGTAATACCCAGCATTTTCTGTTCACACCATCCAAGCAATGCTCTTCCCCTTTCTACAACATATACCTTGCTGGTAGCTACCTTTCCTTTGTGAGACAAAGAACATTTGAAAAACCCTAACAATGGAAGTTTTACCCCACAGTACCCTACTGGTTCAACATCAGGCAGACTTAGTTTGAGACTACCTACCCTCTCCCATGTGCTTTTATCTATAATGGTATAGGGGGTGCATGAATCAGCCCACACAGTTATTTTGGTACCATTAATGCCTAAGTTACACTTGGGTGGGTTGTAACCTTCAGATACATCATTAATGACATTGTCACAAATAACCATGACTTCAACCTCCCCATCATTATCTGAATTCTCATCATCAGAATTCTCTCTAATAGTATTGACAGGGCGTTTCCATTTTGTGGTGGGTAATGAACCCGCCTTACACATGCGCGCTAAGTGACCAATCCTTTTACATTTATAACACTTCTCCTTAGTTGCGTAACATTTGTCTGAATCAGCAGTGTGTCTGGTACTGCCACACCTGTAGCATACTCTGTTGTATTTGGGGATAGTGGTTTTGGTATTATTTTCTTTCTTTTTGGGAGGAATTTTCTCTACAGCACACACTTTGGTGACATTGGTCTTTTCCAAACTTAATTCTTTAAGGTACTTGGAAGTGTTTTCAACTCGTCTTGCCATATGAATGGTTCTCTGCAAGGAAGGGTCTTTCATTTCTAGTAATCTTTCTTGAATTTTGGCATTGTTTGTTCTATTTATGAATTGGTCTCTTATGATTTCTTCATGAAGATCTCTGAATTTGCAAGTAGAAGCAAGAGTTCTCAACACGGAAATGTATTGCTCGACCGATTCCCCAGGTAATTGGGATCGCGAGAAAAACTTATGTCTTTCTACTACTATACTGACTTTTTTTCCGTAATTTTCTTCCAGTGCTTTAACTACTTCCATATATTCATCACTAAAGATTACCTCATCATACTGTTGGCCTACATCAACCTCTTCTTTTTACTCCCCTCTTCACTCTCTTCTTTACTTTCACCATCGCTGATATTCTCTTTGATGATTATCTGTTTCTTGTCAGTGCCAATAGGTAATGTTTTCAATACTTTTCTACCCTCAATACCCAAATTATGTTTAAGCAATGCCACCTTCCGGGAAGATATGAAATCCTCTCCACCAATGGCCTCTAAATATGTTTCAAATGATTCAATCCAATCTTCCCATGGTAAGGTAGGTTCTCCGGGGTTTTGTAAAAATTTAGGTGGCGCTGTGATAGATGACATATCCATATTATTGATTCCCTAGCTGCACAATGGGCATATACAAGTGCAGCGATAAACAGTCAATGATGTATATCTGACATGGACCAACTTGAACCATTCAAAAAAAAATAACACAATTAAAGTAGTCACCGTTGTCAATTGTTGCAGTCCGTACCTGAAAGAAACAGATTAATAAGAAATAACAAGCTAACCAAATTAAAATGGTCACCGTAGTCTTTTTAGCGCTTGCAGTATGCAAGGATTCTCGCTGTTGCCCTTGATTGCAGAATCTCCTTTGCTGTTCGTATGAGTTTTTACAGTTGCTCCCGGTAGCAGAGCAACTCCTTCACTTATGCTCGGCAGAAATGCAGCCTTCGATCAATTTTATCTTTCTAATCGCGTTGCAGCGTTCGCGTCGGGTTGTCGTGGCAACCACAAGCTGTACACGGAGAGAGAGTCAACGGTAGTGCGTCACTACGCACAACGACTCCCAGAGTACAGTGCGCCTGTGATGAGTTCCGTAGACGGAAGTTCCACCACAATGACGCACACCAACAATGCAGAGGCAGAAGTCACGAGCACCCGGTGAGTCAAATTTTAAAAACTAACAAATTGTTATGCAGCGTGAGCAACACAGCTCTGGTCCCAACGGTGATATTAAACTTGGGGCTGAGAAGGGGAAACAGGTCTCTGCTCAGGACTTTAATATTATTTATGTTCACCTCAGTCGGCGCGCTCTCTCTCCTTCGCCACTGTACACAATAGTCAAACTTTCGCATATGTTAAGTACAACGGTGCGGATTCCGTGTACACGTCTGCACAGTGCACTCGTAGTACGAGCTTGCAAAGTCTACTCCACACGTAACACCAGCTGCCAGGCAAAGTCTTTCATCACTCTTACCCGAACCTAGATGATCAGTGCTCCGTTTCTTCTTTTCTTTAGAAGTGGCCCTTTTACTCTACTTTCTCTTCTTTGTAAGCGCCTAAAATTTAGATGAGGTTTCCAGGTAGGGCGCTCATCCTAGTCTCCTCGATTGAAGGCGTGTCAACAGCACAGCAATAGGGCTCCTTTGTCAGTTAGATCATTTCGCCGTCTGGGGGTTGAAGAAATCGTGTATGCAGCATTACACACAAGTCTGCCTTCACAGGGAAATACATCCCATCCTCGTCGCCACTTTTAAGAAGCGCAGACAAGTTAATTCAAGTAGGAACTTTATTTAAGTTCATAGGAACAACCCCCAGATACGTCCTCTCTCTGCAACTGCCAGCTCTCTCTCCTGGTCAACTCAGAACCCAGCCTCCTGGTTACCATGGAAGGAATGCTGAGCAAGTTGCCAAGATACCATGTTAAGATGCAACACTGTTCGCCGATTCTGTGCAGCGTTAGCGTTTTGCAAAATGCTCTTTGTCCATGCTGCACACTATATGCAAAAAAAAGAAAAATAGCAGATGACTAGGCTTCTGTCGTGCGCTTCTATAGGTATGTGCATGCTTCACCATGTATGTTGTGCTCCAGCAGAATGGCACTGGTGCCGTTTTCCTTTATTTTTAATATTTTTCTTGGCTTATCTGAGATGGTAAACACCACTTGGATCAGTAAATTAAAAAATAGAAAAAAGAAACGTAAAACGCGTTTAGAGTAGCAGAACACCTGGCAACAAACTGGAACTATAGACACTCCCCCCAAAAAATAAAGAGCACCCCAAAATGTTTTTGATCTGTCCACCAGTGGTGTGGAAACAACAGGTAAGGGGATAAAATGAAACTAAAGCCCAGTGCGGGAGTGATTGACAAAGAAGCACACGAGGGAAAGAGCAAGAAAGTGCATGGGTAAGGAGGGAGGCAAAGTCAGATGAGACAGAGCAGGAGCAGCACATGAAGGACAGAGTAGCATGAAGCACAAGGGCAGCGTGAGAAGCAAACATGAGAGCAGCACACGAAGGGAGAGCAACACTGAGCATGCGCATGGCTGAGTATTTTAGTGATGGAAGTAGCACATGCAGGAGAGAACTAGACAACATATGCTCTCTGATGAAGTGCTAAAGGAAAAAGAAACAAGCATTGGCATAGCCAACAGGTCTCGCTTTTGGGACCTTATAAGTATTTAGTTATGCAGCACAATATCCTTGGTGCAACAACATTAACTGTTGCATGGTTAAACACATAAAAGGTCCCAAAGGCGAGACCTATTGGCTATGCCAATGCTTGTTTTCCATGTAGCTGGCAAACTCTGTAATGCAATGTGATCAGAGACACAATTAGCTATAGAGTGTGTGATTTACAAAACTCAGCAATACATTCACATGCAAATAAACAGGCTTCCAGATGTTTAGAGCCAGTTAGATTTTAAACACACTTAGTAGAGAATGCGGCTGGACTGAAAAAGTATTCATAATTAAGAAGAGGACAGTGTGGATTCCAAGCCCCTTGCCCACAGACCGGTCTTCACTTGATACTAAACGCCGAATGCCTGCACTGTAGTAATATGGTATATATTGAAAGGTAAAGCAAAGGGTCTAAAGAACCCAGCTGAAAGTTACTGCTAGGGAAGACCACCTCAGGGAAAGACCAGATCTGTGGGTCCGTAATGTGCCGGTGCAATCTTAATTCTGACACAACAGAATGATTTTTGTTTGTAATGTTATTGGGGAGATAGTTGAACGTGTTTTATTTATTTATAACTTGGCCCAGACCAGTTAGGCTTACACTCATTACTGTAAAGCAAAGGAAAGTAACTAAAACGCTTACACAGTAGTTACTAAGAAAACCAACCAAAAATTAATCCATGCAAGTGTCCAGATTAGCAGGGGGCACTATTGATGATGCGCTGCTGCACATTTTTTACAACTTATTCCCATATCCGACATGACTGTTGTGTAAACGAGCAAGAAGGAAGTTTACTCTGGTGTTCACATAAATTGTTTTGTATTCAAGTAATTTGTATAATTTCTGCGCAACTAAAGCGCCGCAGTTACCTGCACTTCTATTGCTGTGTGCAAAATCACCACTTTGAACAGTTAAATTATATATATTTTGTAGGGAGGTTCACTTAGTGGGCTCACGCCTTGCAGTCAGTACGTGTAACACGATGGCACGTTTTATTTAGAAAATGCAGACTGGGAAGAGAAGGAAAGCCATGTGTGCATCAAATGTGGTATGCAAGGTAATACAAACATGATTGCATTTCTGAAATCACCTATATGCACTGGTAAAAACATACAGATAAAGACAAATATTAATCTTTATTTGCAAGCCAACTTGCTCTTACCAGAACACGCTAAACATGTTTTTTAATAAAATGCCGTCCTCTCCGATAAAATACACAACATTAAAAAACATGAGACAATATGCTTTGGCGGTATTGTGCAGCAAAAACAAAGGGCAGGGGGCAAGCTCTGTAGGTCCGTAATGTGCTGCTGCAATCTTATTTGTAACACAACTGAATGCGCTGAATGTGTTTGATTTCCAAAACGCTATTGGGGAGATAGCTGAACGCGCTGTATTTATTTATATATAACTTGTCCCAGAGCAGACAGGCCACACTTATTACAGTAAAGCAAAGAATACTAGTTCGTTGTTAGCAATTTGTTCAATATTAAGCAATTTGGTTAAACTTACCAATGTGTGAGTTCTGTAAATAAAACGCTAGTTACCGCTGCGCCTTGGTTTAAAAGAAGTATTTCTGTGCCACGCCCATGGACAGGACTTCCTGAAGGGGCTAAACATTAACATAACCTAGTCAGCAGACTGGAATTCACCCCCTGCACGAGGCCGGACGCTGTTCATGTATGTAGCAGCACAGTAAGCCGGGAAGAAGGTAGTGTGGAACTCGGCAGAACAAAAGAAAGTCCTGCGGCCTCCGGAAGCAGCTGCCATTATTTAAGATTAGCGCAGCAGCAGCGAGGCGTGCGCAGCGCTGATCTTGAACACATAGTAATAAAAATCGGGCGCATGCAGAAAAAATGCATTTTTAAAAAGCGCAGAGCGCGCTAAGCCACGAAAAAGGTAGTGTGGAACCCGGCAGGAAAAAAAGAGCATTGGCCGCGCGGCCGTGAAACTGACGCGGCGGTGCGGCCGTGAAAGAAATATCGCGCGCTGTGAAAATGAAGCTGACTAAGAGGGAGGGGGAGAAGGGAGAGGGGGTAGGGTGCCTGCGAGTGGTGCGCGCGGCATAGGAAAGACAGATGGCTGAAGCTGACGAAGAGGGATGGGGAGAAGGGAGGGGGTAGTGAGAGCAGAGAGACAGAGGGGGTGGAGGAGCATTGTAAGGCTTAATGAGCCATTACAAAAGCCAGATGGCCTGTGCACGTTCACGCGATCGTGAACGCAAGCTGGAGGCCAGCAAAAGCCTGTGGGTAGCACTCTGAAAAGCCACCTACTAAATGTCTTGCAGAGCAGCGCTGGCTCAGGCGAGACCTAAAAAGCAGTCCCCTAAATGTGAGTGGTGGAAGGATAGAAGCCTTCCAATCGAAATGGTGGTAAAGAGGGACAAACAGAAAAGGGGGAGCAAGCCATTGAACAAAAAGCAAGCAAATTAGATTGGCAATAAAACCAACCAACGGTATGCAATGGATGGTCTCTAATCCCACTGTAATTATTTTGTAAGCCAACAATGGGTCTTTTGCAACCAGATAGCTGTGCTGCTTGGTTGGCGAGATCTAAAGAGGTGAGCGACAGAATTTCCCCCATGTCTTACATTCTGCTTTTGAACTTCTTTTGACAGAATACGGCCTGCGGCTTGGAAGTCAGATCTATGTTAAAGGAATGTCGAACAGTGGCCTTGCAGCAAAAGATGGGAGTTTGCATGATGGTGACCTCATTCTGAAGGTGAGAGTTTTACTGATGTTGCATTTTTTTAATTTATTTCCTTTGGACTCTTCCTGGAGATCTTGCCTGTTTGTTATTTTGAATGGGGCACTGGCACTACATCAGACCTGTAACATGTTTATAGCTGATGTCCCGCCAAACGAGTTACAGCGGAGTTACTGCAGGAAAGATGGTGAAGGCCCTCTTCAGTTCAGCACAGTTTCTTGTTACCTAAACAGCAGCTCTGCTTCAGCAACAGCTGACACAATAGTTCTTTTGCTAAAGCATCTTCAGCAAGGACCTCTCCCTAGAAGTAGGATTGTGAAGCATTTGTTGAGGAGCGGTCTCGAGTTTGCACCTGACGGGAGCTTGTTAACCAATTGAGGTAGCCATAAGGTGCTGCCAAGGGTGTGCATGAGCCATGATTGGTGTGTGATTTTGTTTGCAGGCATATGAGTGGGTTGCCTAACTAGGAGTGTTTTGTTTCTAGAACAGAACGATCTGTAAGTCCTTTCAGATTTTTCTATCAGAAATCCGAAGGAGCGGGACAGCTTACTTTCTAGGCACACTCCCTCCCTCCACACGCCTGTGTAGAGGCTTTCACCTGAGGGACTTCCACAAATTGACAGTGGTCTCTTGGGGAAGAGGCACCATGACCCTCAGGGTACAGTGGACTAGACAGGTGGCCCTCGGCTAATTTGAAGCACAGGCAGAGAGATTCCACTGGAGCTCTTGGGACCCATACCACACCTGCTGCATGAATCGGGTGCTGAGGATGGACAGGAGCAATGTATCAACTGGATTGGCCATGCATGTCCAATCGCCACTGTAGGACTATCAACCTATTGGGTGATAGAGTGCAGGAGGGATCCCATATTCTATCCAAGTGGTGGATCCTGCCTTGGATTTTTCCGACAGATAGGAGCTAAACCTTAGTTTTCCAGACAGGGGCCTCTTCACCCATTCAGTGGAACTAGGTGGTGACTAAATCCTTACATCGGATCACATGATGCTTTTGGATTTTTAACACCACTAGAGCAAGGTGCCAAGATCCAATCAGAACTGCTGTGGAGAGTAAAGACACCTCAGTCCTGAGGCAGGTGATGCAACCATCTTAAGAAGACCATGCCATAGGCCAGACTAGATGAGTTACAGGGTCCAGATCTACACACCAATGAAGGTGAAGGTGTCCCAGAATATATGTGACTTGTGGTAGACCCTGGTGTTATTGCATGGGGCCTGTAAGCATGATTTTTTGTTCCCATAGCCTATTACAAACGCCCTTTAGATTAGGGACCAGTTAATGAAGACCCAAAAATAGTTCTCAGCCAGATGCATGCATCACTTTATTTTAGGGTAAGCAGAGTCGCTACACACAGAAAACCTGGTGAAGTTACTGACGTATATAGTTATAAACGGTGGTATTTGTTGATATTTACACTTGGGTTACCCACTTGAACACAAGCTACCCCATCCAAGTTTTGATTTTGTTGCGCTGTCTCAATGATGCGCAGGTTGAGTTCTGAAGTACAGGGAGCACGAGACCCACATCTGGGCATACCCATCACACTTGGAGCGCCTCACTTTGGAACGAAAAATGTCTGGTGGCTTAGTGGACTAATGCATCCACTGTAGGGGCCGGTGTTGGACCTCATGGTCACAGGTTCAAATCCCAGCGGGTCCACTCAGCCTTTTATCCTTCTGATGTCTATAAAAATGAGTACCATTGAGTTTGGTAAGAATAAACATCTGTTATTCAGCGCCAAGATACCCTTCTGGGTGAACATGCGCTTTACAAATACCCGTTATGTTATGTGTTGAATACTTAAATTAATCACAGTCCCTGACAATGCCCTGTGTTCCTGTCTGATGAGTATTTGAAATAGCAGTTCAGGCTGGCATTTCCTGTTTGAACAGGACTAAGTCTTGATGCGACTGTGGCTGGTCCCTGGTTAGAGGTGCACTTTGAGCAAACAAAAATCCTATGCAGTGTTATGTGTCAGTGGCTGAAATTAATCCAAGCATTCCGCTCATCACTTTTTTGTTTTTCTACATTTTTGTCATTTTTAGTGCTCGGGACACTCTGGACAAGTAGGCGCTTTGTGATCTTGATCATCTCTTGAATGTCGAGGGCCGCGCGGGATCCAGCAAAGCACAAGTAGAATGTGTCCTCATCTGGACACATAAGACTGACATGATGTAATGGGGCCTAACCCCCATTCCTGCACCACGGGCCAAGATGCAGAACCAGAAGGGCAGTCAGTGCTTGGAGAAAAGCAGCACTCCACCTCCTCCACGCGAAGCACGCGCCTTCATGATCACTGCCAGAAAATCCAAGCCCTGGCGTCTCCCTGGAAGTGGGGAGTGTTGCAGTTCATAGCTCATTACTGAAGAATTCAGAGTATGTGGAGGAGGGAGCGCCGGGCGGATTACTTCCAGCAATCCTGCTCTTGGGAAGTCAGCAGGACTGGCTTTGAGGAATGAGTTCTGTCATGAAGTATAGTTAATCTGAGCTGCACAGCACTAAAAGCGTTTTTTTCTCTTAATACACCCGCAGCTCATTTTAAGGTAAATAAGATGTAGTAAGGCCGTAGCAAACGATGTATATCGCCCTTGACAGGTTGATGATATCACCAGGCCACCCGCTCTGCCAAATGTAAAGAAAAACCTAAGTACACACTGCGGCATATTGGATGAAAGTCAAACAAGCAAGGAGGCAGCTTAGCATGCGTCACGAGCAACTACCAGCCTGACGAAATTAAAGGCACAGTGACGCATTCCCACGCAAGACCGCGTTAAAGTATTAACTCGGCGCCAATCCCTCCCTCGGCTCTTAATCTACCACATTGGTTGAACCCGAGCCTGCTCTCTCTTTTCCTCTGAGTGAAGGAGAGACGGGCAGGGTGCATGTTTTGATGAATGAGAAGACAATTGCGGACTTTATATTTCAACAAATGTTGGTTCATAGCTTTTACTTCTCGTGTCCCGTTCTGCTCTTCATCTTTGATTGTAAATAACAGACAAAGGGATAGGTTTCAAGTCGGATTGAAAAGGGAGATAATCGAAGGGCTCCGGTGGTGTTGAATGAGCGCTGGGATTGCGAAGAAAGACAGGGGTGGTGCACCTAGAGCAGACGAGCGAGTCTGTAAGGAGCCATTGATGAGACTGTAGTATGTGCAATGGTTGGGGGTCAGCGGGCTGACAACAGCACTGTCACCAAAACACACTGTACAGCACGTTACTGTAACACACATCAAGAAAGCATTATTAACCTATACCCATCACAACCTGAATATACAATATAGCCTTAAAGCCCCCCATAGCAGGCTATACCGGCCATTAAAGGCCCTCTCCAGCGGTAAAGGCCCGGGCCTTTAACAAGGGAGCTGGCCTTTAATGGCCGCTATAGCCACGCTACGGCGGTCTATAAGGCTATTAGAACATTCCACCACTAGAGGGCAGAATGTTCTAACAAATAAAATAAAGGCCTCCGGGAGCCCGAGGGGATCTAAATCCCTTCGGGCTCCATGAGGCCTTTGTTCACAGCAGCAGCTGTGAAGGACAAACATTGGAATGTTGGCGCTCCGGGCTTCTACCGGCCATTGGAAGCCCAGAGCACTCAATTGTCTTCAATGGAGCTCCCAACATTCCAATGTTCTAATAAACTGTCTATTAAGGCATCCAGCTTGTTCTACCACTTGCTACATTTACAGGTGCTAATTCATAATACCAGTGTCGAATCCGGAGTGATCATTGAAGTTGTCTTCCAAGCACACACCAGGAGAACCATCACATTTGCGACATCGAACACCAAACAGATGCAAGTTCATTCTCTGATTTTGAAGAACAGATTTGTGGTGTCTTCTAACATGGCCTCATGTAAAAGAATGTTTAGAGGGCTTACTAGAGAGGTGCTTCCAGATAACAAGACTGCTCTTTCCTTAATACAGAATGTGCCCAGTTTTCATTGTGACAAATCAGTGACATTGGCTTTCATTTGTGTGATTGATATTTTCAGATCAATGGAACATCAACCGAGAACATGTCTTTAGCTGAAGCCCACAAGCTCATCGAGAAGTCCCGGGGGAAGCTTCAGCTGGTCGTCCTGAGGGACAGCAAGCAAACGCTAATTAACATTCCCTCATTAGAAGACAGTGACTCAGACATGGAAGGTGAGATCTCATTCACACTAAAGATTTCAAAGTTAAAACCCTATATGAATTTTAATGTTTTTAAGAAAATATTTCTAAAAGAAATAACGTACGTAAAAACATGGCACATTAGATCAAAACTGAGAAAGTGGTTACGTAGGTCAGTGTTGCAGGTGATGACTTCACCACTCCAACACGAAGGCAGCACGTTGTAGTTTAAATTTTACATATTGATGTTTTCAGGCACAGCGATATTTACTTAGAATTATACAAGTTTTTGGTCAAGTGCCAAATCGGGGTTTAGAATTGAAGTTCCCATGTTAGCATGTTAGCCTCTATATCACATTTCCTCCCCACATCTTTGCGACACTAAACGCTTTTTAAATCATCTTATTTGGTGAGGTGCTCGTTTAGAGGAGGACGTTTCTTGCCTTTGTGACTAGACTCTCTCAGTGGAGACCTTCACCTTCATCCCAGTCATCCCTCAAGAGGCTCCTACATGGATCTGTTTATTCTCTTTATTGTTGGTGGCAGTATCGCTTTGGTAGGTACCGAGGTCCTCACCTACCTTCTTCAACTCATCCTGGACCGTACAGTTACCCTGCTCCAGGTAGGCTGCCCTGGAGCTCACTGATTGAAAAAGACAGATCTGTAGATTTCTCTGGTGATCAATGCTACATTGATTTCTAGGATCACTCTTGGGCTCTACTATACTACACATCGGTTGTGTACTCTAGTTCTGTGTAAGGACTGTCTTGGCATCATGGCTGATGTGATGCATTTAGGTGACCAATTGCTAGAGTAATACTCCCATGGCTATACATGGTTGAAAATTCTCTTCAGAGCATTGTGACCACTCTTCATGGCTTACCATTGACCAACTCTGCCAATTCAGTTGATTTAGTTATTTCCAATAGAGATCCTTAACTGTGCTGAATTAGGGAAATAAGTCACTATTGTGTCTAATCTTATTCCACCCTCAACACCCGAAGAACAGCTTTACCTTGTGGGCTGTGCTGAAAAATGTACTAAAATTCCATTCAGTGAGTACAACGTATCTACTGGGTGTCTTGGCGCTGGCTCTGTAAGCTTCTATTTCAAATCTCCCACATAGGATCTAAATTCATTTGTTGTTAGGAAGATGGAGATGAGCATATCCGGAGCAGGTTATAAAACTTTTTCAATTCAAGTACATTCGAACAGTGCATTTGTTGTGGCCGTGAAATAATAGCAGTTAGGCAGCAGCATACTGAACAATATAGTTCCTGCATCACCCTTTGACCTTGGAACTCGCCTTGTCTTAATATCCTAACCATTTCGTGTTTCTATAACTGAGATGTCGGCAAGAACCGGTCAATGGTTCTTCTCCAGGTCAGTTAGAACTCACAACAAATGCGAATAGTACTGCTTTGAGAGTACATATAACACTGGCCCTGTGTTCCTCAAAAGGCTGAATGCCTATATTGTTTCCGGAGTGTGGCAGAACACATTCCTTTAAGTCACAGGTATCCTTTGTAGCTTCTTGAACTTTGTAGACCCAAAAATGCACACCTCCCATAAACACTTTTGTATCCCTTCTTCCGTCTCCCATTTGTTCCCTTAAGTTCATACTTCAACTCCAATAATGAGAATTAGGGAAGGGCGTGGCTCGCCACAGAACGACATGGCCACCGGATAAGCTAGCTCAGTAACAACCCCGACCGTACCCCGCAATCCGACACACTAATCCGCTACCCAAGCCGAGGCGGGACCGCCAGAAGCACTGCAGGCACTAGTGAGCGGAAAAATGAAGCAGCGAGACCCCGTAGTCGCAGAGAAATCAACGCTGTGAACCGCGGCCTTTCTGGGATCGAGAGCCGGGGCCTGGAGTGAAGTGGAGCAGGGCGTGGCGACGCCGCCGGGTCGGCCCCTTGACAACGCGAGTCAGTGGACGTGGCCTCCGACGGGCCTCTGCAGGGAGAGACCATAGCGACCCCGCGGTGAGGCCACTGCTGACATTGCTGATCTGACAAGGGCTGTACGGAAGAAGGTAGGCAGCGAGTCCATCGGTGGCTGCAAGAGTGGGGTCAATAAAGTGCCAGAAGAGGAAGCACCGGACATTTTTTATCCGGGCGTCTTCTGATTCTTCGTGAGCGACCGGATAGACCGACACCCATAATACTGCGGTGGAGTAGACGCCACAGTAACGAGGCAGACCATTGGGAGCAGAAGTAAGAAAGCGCTCCAATTGTACCGGGCACCCTTTAAACGCCAGCCCATACACCTGCCTGAACACAGAACAGAAACAGCCGTAACGACATGCTCTGGGGCCTACATTCGCTACATGTCTGGGGGAAGCATTTGCCATTTGAGGACCTGAGTGTTGTGCAGTGAGCTAAATGCGACACAACCCAGATCAACTGCGATACGTGCGTACTGGGAGGATTAAGCAAAGACGCTATCGCAGACGCAACTCCACAGTCCGGACTTGCGCATTGTGCGAGATCAAGACGGCGAATTTGGGTGCAATACGACCTGGAAGAGTCGACCAGAGACACTACCACAGACGCAACTAAACGGCCCAGATTGGCGCCATAGTCACGAATAAGACGGTGCAAACGGGTGAAGCAGACCCTTGTGATAGTCCCTACGCACTGAGTTGGGGAGGCCTGGCATTTGCAGACTACGGGGCAAGCAGGGGAACGAATACACCATCGTGACGCTCCTCGGATAGGGGAGAGGCCCATAATAGGAGGCAAAGACCAGTCCTGGCTTAATTGGGAAAGAATGTTGGGCACAAAAGGCATGAAAGGCTCGCAACAAACGAAACTAGATAAATATGCATTGCCGAAACCAGCTGACTCCGAGCACACTGCTAAAGGTAAAATGGCGGCCGGCCCTGAGGTGAAGACCAAGACCCAACATTGAAGGACATCATGGACGCTATTTCAGGGGTGCGCTCCTCTCTGGAGCAAAGGATGGACGCTATCACGTCGGAAGTGACACTGATCAGGGCAGACCTACAAAAAATGGGGGAGAAGGTGAAACAAATGGAGGTTGTCACCTCTGGCCTCATTGGAGATTCTACGCAAATGCAGCAGGACATTAAAGACCTGCAGGCTTTCCGTAAACTTGCAGAGGACAAACTGGACGACTATGAAGGTCGCACCAGAAGGAATAACATACGAATAATTGGACTGCCGGAAAGGGCGGAAGGTCCTGCGGCCGACCTGTTTGTGGAGGAGCTCATGCTTAAACATCTCCAGCCTAAGGGATTGTCTAAATTCTTTGTGGTAGAGAGAGCGCACAGAGTCCCTGGTGGAAGACTGAAGCCTGGAGCACCCCCCGTCCGATGTTGGCTAAACTCTTAAACTTTAGGGACAGAGATGCTATATTACACTCTGCGCGAGTAGCCCCTCCCCTGAGGCACGAAAATTCAGAAATCTCCTTCTTTCCGGATTTCACTTTAAATGTCCAGCGACTACATAATCATTTTTTGAGGTGAAAAGACGGCTCCGGGAAAAGGGGCTCAAGTATGCAATGCTGTTCCCTGCAAGGCTCCATGTTGAAGCCGAAGGTAAAGCCTGGTTTTTCGATAACCCAGAAGCAGCTGTGGACTGGCTAGAGGGTTGGAGAACAGCAAAAGAACATAACGCTCGCTGAGAGTGGGTACTGGCCGTCTAGGATGAAAGCACCGTTCGGAGGAAGCAAGGCACCACTGGCTCACTTTGACCACTTGACAGATGAGGCTGTCCAGAACTGATGTGGTGGCAGAGCCCAATTGACTGACAAGGGTCTGGAAGAATACGCTAAGTGTCTTATTAATTATTATGCATATTATGTGGGCCCCCCTAGCGCGGCAAAATGTTCTCATATAGGGGCAGAGGTCGGGTGGTGGAGTTCCCCCCCTCCCCCCCAAATATATTCTACTTTTAGTCTAAAGTTTGGGCGACAGACACTCTGCATAGTTTGAATCATGGGCAGTTGTAGGTCCAGAGTGCAGGGGAGCAGGGAGGGGGTAGTTGGGTTGGGGTTGGGTTGTTTCATGTTTTATTAGACAGTGCGACATTGAGTAATGCAAGGCAAGAGATGGGATATGCTAAATACGATTACACGAATGAGGACACAATGGGATAAAAAATTTAAGCTCCTAAGTTTGAACTTAAACGGGCTTGGGGAAAAACTAAAACGCAGCATCGTATTACAATACATTAAGCGGCAAGCCCCGGATGTGGTGCTCCTCCAGGAAACGCACCTTGTTGGCAATTCATGTAAGGCCATGAGTAGATGGGGATACCGGCTAGTGGTTCATTCCGGTTTTACCACGGGTTCCAGAGGGGTGGGCATTATGATAAAGAATTCCTTCCCACTGTCAATAAACCACACCTGGACGGATGTGATGGGTAGATATGCTGCAATTTCCGGGCAGTGGGAGGGGAAGCCACTCACATTAGTAGCGGTGTATGTCCCACCAGGGTTACAGGGCCAAACATTCAAAGACTTAGGTAAAGTCACACTGTCTCTCCCAGAGGGCTACCTGGTAATAGGCGGAGATTTTAATCTATTGTGTCTGGTTCAACTGACCGGTTTCCTCCCCGCAACATAAGCCCCTTACACAGTTGGCTTCCTAGATGCAATGGGCCTAGTTGACACATGGAGAGTATACCACCCCGAAAGTAACCAGCACACCTATTCAGGGGCACACAACAGCTTATCCCAAATAGATTATCTCCTCACTCCAGCGTCCCAGATAGGAAATATTCGGGAAATTAGGCACCTGGCCCGAGGTATATCTGATCACTCACCACTATGGGCCGGGGTGGTCCTGGGTGAGAGAAGGGTGGGGAGAATAGCACCCATCAACCCTTGGTACCTCCGGAACCCAGTTGTCAAAGACAAACTGTCGAAAGCTTTTGAAAATTACTTTCTGGAGAACAGACTCGGTGCGGTCATCCCAAACTCTTTGGGAAGCTTTTAAAAGAGTATTAAGGGGTCAAGCAATTTCACGGATTGCCGGTGTGCGCAAAGAAAAAACAAAAGACCTAGCCCGACTGGAAGACGAAATTCTCCTTATGGAGGAGGAAACAGTGGGGCCAATGACGCAAGACAAAATCCACGCCCTAAAACTCAAGAGAGACTAATATAAAACTATTGCTACCAACATGGCTAAGACACTGAGTAGAGATAAAGCAGGCAGACTGTATAAGCTGGGGGACAAGGCTGGAAAGTTGTTGGCCTGGTTAGATAAAAAGGAGCTAGCGAGCAGACTAGTACCAGAACTGATGAAGGGGACAGGGGAAACACTAGTAGATCCACAAGAGATAGCTAACGAATTTGCAGATTATTACCGCTCCATCTACCAAAAAAGCACCTCCTCACAAGAAGACTCTAAAGCCCTACTCTCAGACATAACACTCCCCACTTTAACTGTAGATGAAAGGGACATGCTCAATAGCGATTTTACTAACGATGAAATTGCCCAGGCAATTAGAAATCTCCAATCGGGTAAGGCAATGGGCTGCCAATCGAGTTATACAAGCTAAAGCTTGACACAATCGCTCCTTACCTTAGGGCCATGATTAACAAAAGCCGTGATTTGGGAGTGCTTCCTCAAGATCAAAGGGTGGCTATGCTGGTTACCATACATAAAACGGGCAAACCTAGAAATAAGTGTTCTTCATACAGGCCCATCTCCTTATTAAATGCTGAGCCTAAAGTACTAGCCAAAATGCTGGCTGGTAGTTTGGTACAAGTGATCAGCAAATTGGTGCACCCGGACCAATCGGGCTTTATGCCGCACCGGAACACAACTTTAAACTTGAGGAGATTGCATGCTGTGTTAGAGCGACAAGGAACTATAAGAGAAGAAGCGATCGTGGTTTCATTGGATGCTACGATGGCCTTCGACACGATTGAGTGGCCGTATCTGTTTGCAGTCTTGACCAAGATGGGATTCGGGCCAAATTTCACCAAGTGGGTTCGTCTCTTGTATACAGAGCCCTTGGCGCAAGTGGTTGTCAATAATAAAAATCGGAAGTATTTACACTGGGTCGTGGGACTCGACAGGGATGTTTGCTGTCCCCCTTGCTTTTTGCGCTAACTCTGGAGCCCTTGCCAGCATGGATCCGCAGAGACCCCATAATTCGGGGCTTGAAATGGGCTGAAACATGGGAGGACCGGATCTCCCTCTACGCGGACGATATTCTGCTGTACCTAGCATCCCCCAAAACATCACTCCATAGAGTGCTTAACATATTTACAAATTTTGGCAAATATTCCGGATATACAATCAACTGGAGTAAATCCTTAATGTATGTCCTCATTGGAGGGTCTCCTCCTCTACCCAAGGGCTGTCCTATGCAGGAAGGGAAAGATGGATTCCAATATCTTGGAATATTTATTACAACAGACCCCAAAGCTAGCTATGAACGTAACCTGCTCCCCCCACTGCAGAGATTGAAGCGAGATGTGACCAATTGGAAAACTCTCCCAATATCGTTACTGGGGAGAGCAGCGTTGTTCAAAATGATGTCCTTACCACGCTTCCTCTACGCGCTCCAGAATTTCCCAGATCCGGTCCCAGCAAAATATTTTTAAGGAGGTGGAGAGTCTCCAGAGGGAATTGCTCTGGGATGGTTGACCTCGTATATCATTTCCAAAATTTGTCCTGAGCTGGTATGATGGGGGAATCGGGCTCCCCGACATTAAAAAATATTATTGGGAGGCCCACTTGGCTGCTATCAATCAGTGCACATACCGTCACTGGGATGACCCGGGCTACAAGATGGACAAATGGCTACTGCCAGGCGGTAACTTCAATATGGCCCTCTACTCCAAACCCAAACAATTTCCCCTGACTGGACCAACCAGGCATTCGGCACAGGTGTGGCATGCGGTCAATAGAAATATGGGTTGGGAACGGAGACTTACGCAAGCTACTCCTCTGTGGGACGCGGAGCAACTGGGCACCCTGAAGAAAACGAAGGGGTTTGACAAGTGGGACATGATTGGGATCACAAAGGTAGGCGACCTATGGAAGAGGGGAGAGATGATATCATTCGCCACCCTGCAACAAGAATATGAGTTGGCTGACACAGAATACTTTCGATACCTGCAAGTGAGACACGCACTAGCATCGCAGTTACCCAAGGGAGAATCTCTCCCGGAGGCCTCACCGTTAGAGGATAGGTTGCTCGATGGATACATGCAAACAAAAGCGGTATCCCTGACTTATAAGAAGCTGATTAATAACGCCCCAGACCCCCTTAGACTGGTGCGAGAGTGCTGGGAAGAGGATGGTTTGGAGCTGGATGATGAGGAGTGGCAGGAAGCGTTGGCCTCCCCACAAGAGGTTGCAATCTCCGCCCGACTAAGACTGGTCCAAATCAAGATCCTCCATAGAATATACATCACGGGATCCAAGCTAGGCCGTATGGGCAGGGCAGACGACGGGAGGTGCAGAAGGCAATGTGGCTAGACAGGCACATTCATGCATATATTCTGTGGGAATGTGTGCACATTCAGAAATACTGGAAAGGAATCCATGACTGTTTTAGAGAGGTCCTCGGACTGGATATGGGAATCGAGGCTAAAAGATGTCTGTTGAACGTCTGGGAACCCACTGACTTAAATAGTAAAGATAGAACATGGGTGACATTGGGTTTGATGGTAGCCAAAAGGAATGTTGCTAGGCTGTGGGGCGCTAGTGCGCCTCCCACAGTGGAGGCATGGAAGGCTGACATGGATTGGTGTATGGCAAGGGAAAAAACGGTATATGTAGCAAGAGGATGCCCTAAAAAAAGGTCTTATATCTGGGGCAAATGGAATGGATACCGCAGTAATATTTGTGCCCCACCAATTGTTCCCTCTTTTGAAGATCCAGATACGTCGTAGATGATGATATAAAGAATTCAAAGTATCATACTATACAACTGCAAACTGTATGCATGTCTATGTGAAATTATGACTTATCCCATCTGATTGTAAACACGAATGTCGGTTCTTTTGTTATTCAAGAAAAAGATTTTTTTAAATAATGAGTTAGGAACATTTAACTATACATTCGGTACTTGTCTAGTACCACCGTTAGCCACCCTGTCACTCACTAAATTAGTTTACCCATATTTATCATGGCTCTGAAGCATTCTTCATAAGGTGGTGATAACCAAACTCTGGACCGAGATGAATTAATCCTTTCTTACATCACCAAAACGAGTGCATTAAATGTACTTGTCATTTTGTCCCTTTTCCTAGTTGTGTTTAGCCTGTGTAGACACGACGGTGGTGTGTTTGACATTCCTCCCAGTGTGAATCATACAGTGCTTAATCTGTAAAAGAATAAGTGTTGGGCCCAAATTTGTTTCTCAGAAGCCTGTCTGCACTGCAGCCGAATGTCAAGGTTGCCGATTACCAATGCGGTCTAGTTTTGATTCCACCTTATGCTTTTTTTTTATCTACCACTAAACTCTCCCTGCCTCTCTATCTCACTCATACAGGTTCCTTTTCATCCATGCTCTCTCCTTTTGTCACTGGATTTCCATCTTTCTCTTTACCATTATTTTTCGACTCCTCTCTGTAGTACTAGTTCAAAGTTTGAAAAAGAAAAATATGTGGTTCCCAAAAAGTGGGCCCCACGTGGAACCACCAACTCAATTTAAACACTGAAATCATGGAAATTTAGTGGATCTCTTTCCTATCCTATTGTAATTGATAATACCCCAATTTCATATTAAGTTAATGCACTGCATCTGTGTTGCCTCCTTGAGGGAGCATTGAACAGGTTTAAATGTCTGCATCCATGTTCCTTGTGGGAGCCGAAATTCCAGTAACTTCTCCAAAATGGGTTAATTTAACGTCTGACTATTTCTCTGGTGTGTCAACAGGCCATATTTCAGTCTTCTTTAATTATTTTGGCTCCCAGATCTCCCTCCTATCTCACTTTAGCTCATTTACACATCCCGGGCTTGCTTCCCAAAAACATAAACACTTGATATTTTCCCTCAGTGACTATATAATCCTAATAGTGAGTTATCCTTCGTTTGTTCTGCATGAATTGAAGCTGCCTTTCCATGGACGAGTGAAAGACTGCAGAGAGTTCATAGTAGGGCGCGCTCTGGCAATACACTAATTGTATCCCAATGGTTTGTGCCAGATGATACCATGTCTTTCGTGGAATCTGGCTCCCAAACATTCACAGGTAACTATAGATGCCCTACACATATTTCAACCTGGACTAGATTCTTCTTAAGGACTATTGCCTCATGGTATTCCTCTTGTCCTCACACTGTAGTTATTTGTTGAGGCAAATTCTTAAGGTGACAACCTAGTGTTCTCTCCCACCACCATTTTTGAGCTGTCCCTCCCTTTATTGAGTTACTACTTTGCTACCAGATTCTCCTGTACAGCCAACCCCGGACTAGGACAGTATGCAGCTGCTAACCAGCACCTCGCTGCAGTCGCCTTTCCCCAGCTATGCTATCTGTTTTGGCTTAGTAACATTGCATATATGACTAGTCTGTAAGTGACCACAAGCTGCACAGATGGCTTCACTGGTGCCTGTGCAGTAGTTTTCAGCTGGGCAGTAGAGAAAAGAAGTTTATTCAGGGTCTGCAGATTAAAGTCAGCTAATTTGGTGATTATGTTTGAGAATACTGCTAACTTCTTTGTGCATGTAAAAAGAGATTGTATGCAGTTTTCAGAGGAATACGCTTCAGACAATTGTCCACCATTAAAATGTTTCGGTGCCTTAAAAAAAATACTACAAAAGAGTTCCCCAGCCAGTTGAGTGCAGTTCCACTTTAACCCGAGGAAAGTTTTTTTGCGCAAACACCGCCGATTTCCCTCCAGCAGCCCGTGGGGTCAACAAAACCCTCCCTATCACTAGGAAAGGGCAAAATGGGTGCTGGGTGTTTGTCTACGAAGATATTTTTAGATTCCATGTAGACTGCTCAGAAATAACTGAAAAGATACATAACATGCCCTGTTGGTCTTCGCCTCCCTGTAAGGCATTCCCCAGAACCTTGTTTGGCCGGCGGAGAGCTCAGAAACACGTCAGTTTTAAAGATATCAAGGGTCCATAACCTGACCCTCACCAGTTTTAATATTATGACTGGGTAGCTTGAATATTTCCTCATCTCCTACCTTTCAGAAAATCTTTCAAAAACCTGGTTATTCTCTTAAATTCTCCTCTGGTGCCCCAAGTGACACAAGCACCGAGAGACTCCCCCTGGAGACTGTGTGCTTTATAAATCTGAATAAATAAATAAATGAATGTATTTTCTTGCTTACTGTAACACAGGTTTCTAGGTATCTTGTTGGCAACAATACAGTTAGTCTTAGTAGCTAACCTACTCCTGAGAACAGGGAACATTCTTGTAGTTATAAATTATTGATTTAGGTAACAGGTAACCCTGGGCGAAGTGCTACGCTACGCTCGCGTAGTTTGCGAAGTTTGCGCTACTTCGCACAACGCGAATTGCACGTAGCACAGTGCGAACACGCGTAGCGTAGCGTAGTGCCGCGGTCATTTTTGCTTGCTCGCGGTCCTCAACGTCAAGTTGGCGACCGCGAGCAAGCAAAATGACATCCCGGCGAGACTTTTTCCTCGTTCGCGATCAGCAACATCAAGTTGCCGATCGCGAGCGTGGAAAATAAACCTCCGGCGAGATTCTCAACGCGGGAGGTCAGGTTTCTCATTGCGAGTGGTCGCGTATGCTTGCGACCGCTCGCGATGAGAAACTACCAGTCCGCGTTGAGAAAGCTGCCGCTCGAGTAAAAATCTACTCGAGCGGCAGTAAGAGACAGCTCGCACTGTGCAAGTTGCCGTTTTCAATGATTGCACAGTGCGGACAAGCATCCGGCACTGTGCAATCATTGCGAACAGTGCGCTACGCAGTTCGCGTAGTGCTACGCGAAGCTTGCGTAGCGCGAACTGCACTTTGCGTAGCTTCGCGAAGCATTACTTCGCGAACTACGCCCACCCTTAGTAACAGGCCGAGTAGGGACAGAGAAGATAAACATCTCCTATGATAGGTGATTTATAATAAGACCATGCATTTTGAAACGAATGATGAAACAGCCACATTGTTAGGTTGATGGTTCTGCATGGTAAGCGCCCTTTTGAACAGAACGACCGACATAAGCAGTAACAAAGGAAATGAGGAGAAACAAGCATTGGCAAAGTCAATAGGTTTTGCCTATCTGAGTGCTATTGGCTTTGGCAATGTGTTTTAGCAATGTTGTATATCAGCGTGGCTGCTGTTCAGCATGGCTAAAACTTAGTGGTGAGGAGGAGAGTGGCATAGAGTGGAGTGTCGTAGAGGGGAGTAGAGTGGACTGTCGTGGAGTTAAGTGGCATAAAGTGTTGTGCAGTGGGGTACTCTATCAGAGTGGAGTGGCGTAGTGCCATAAAGTGGCATAAAGTGTCATCGAATGTTATGGAGTGGTGTGGTGTAGAGTGGCTTAAAGTGGAGTAATGTGAGGCGTGGAGTGGAGCAGTGTGTTATAGAGTGACGCAAATGTATTAAAGTGTGGTGCAGAGTGAAGTAGCGTAGTGTGAAGTGTCAGAGAGTGGAGTAGAGTGGCATAGAGTAGAGGGGACTGGTGTAAAGTGAAGTGTAGTAGAGTGGAATGTTGTAGGGTGGTGTGGAGTGGCGTTGAGTGGACTGGTGCAGAGCAGAGTGTCATGCCATGGAGTGGAGTCTCATAGTGTCGTGGAGTAGAGTGGACTGGTGTTGAGTGGATTGGAGTAAACCGGCATGGAGTGTCGTGGAGTGGAATAGTGTTGTATAATGGAGTGGCACAGAATGAAGTAAAGTGACATAGAGTGGAGTGGCGCGGAGTGGAGTGGATTGGAATAGTGTCGTGGAGTGGCGTATGCATGGTGTAGTAGCGAACTGCAGTTACAGACAGCACATGTTCAGTTGAAATGCCCATTACATTGCAAACATACAGTTTTACTGAAAACTATACAGCACACAAACAATGATGTAATAATGTGTGAAAATTGGCTTCACCAAGCATATTGATATTTTTATCATAGTAAAATATTTGTTTCAGCACACTTTAGAGTTAAAACAAAATGTGCTTCATTTTTGCTTTCCTAATTCTGATATATTCTGAAATATTTGTACAGTAAAGTTACTGACATTTCAAATTTGTGTGCTACAAAACAAATAATAACTTAAACCTTAACCTTCGCATCCCCAGTACCCAGCAAGATTGTCACATAAATCCTCTTACTTTGCTGTCAGAGAAAGAAAAGTAAACAACAACCTCCCTGGAAGACCCATCCTAACATTGACCTCTGTCTTTGCACAGCAAATGTGACAAGATTAAACAAAGTGTAAAGGCCGGTTTATTGCTCATTCACTTCTGAACTCCAGCATGGTTGTTTTGGGGGTGCTTCAGCACACCCCACTCCCCTAATTCCAGTTCCTATTGCATGGGTGTGAAATTGAGGAATGTTTAAGTTATGCTGTTACTAAAGAGTGCTGACCAAAATAAACAAGCCTGTAGACAGAACATTGTTTTTCACAGGCATGAGAGATTGATGTTCTGGTAAACATAGATAGAATCAGTCAAGCAGAAAGATAGGAGGCAGGAAACCTTTTCAAAGAAATACAGCACACTCACTGCTGTGAACTAGCATAGAGGAGACAACTGAAAACACATCTACTCCCCTGGAGTGCCTCGCGAAAAAGAAAAAAAGAGTTCCCAGAAAGTGAGCACTTGTGGAAGAATACAAAGAGCCAGTAAGAGAGGTGATAATCAGATTATACTCCACGAAGGGACAAAAACATGCTGGACAGCCTAAACCAAATTAAGCCAGCAAACCGAAAGCAAGCAGATGTGAGTTACACAACACCAAGCCAGTGGTAAGCGATGGGTGACCTGCATTCCAAAGGAAGCTTTCAGCATGTCCCCGATATGTCTTTGCAACCAGACAGCTGTGCTTTCTGGTAGGTTTCAACATAAAAAGATCCATGAGATTGCAATACATTTTTCTATCTTCTGTTTAAGCCATGGAGGGAGTGTTGCAGTCTTGTTTAATTTTTCTCTTTTCCCCCCTTAGGTTGTTACATTAATCCAGTGTACCACAGCATTCATTGCCTGTTAATCTAGTTGAATGCAATGGGTAATAACCTCAGGAAAAAAATCACAATTTGGCCTCTCTGCTATTAGTAGTTTATATTAGGGGTTTTTGTAAAGCTCATACATAACCCGCTGATGTAGTCTCTTCACGCTGAGTAGTTTAGACCGGAGTTACAGCTGAAAAATTATCTGATGAAGAAAGAGCAAAGAATGTATTTAGCAGAATAGATGTACTTTAAGGCTCATCTGAGCAGTGCTATGCTTCCAGTTTTTCTTAGTGTTAGTGGAATTGAGTTCCTCTGAGGAAGTGTGATCTGACCACTTGTTCTTTCTGTATCTAGGACAAATAGAAGCATTTTTTCTGCTGTCCTTATATTCTCCTAGAAACGAGGCTCTATCTATATGGCCAGATGGATCAGACATAAAGATGTAAATTGTATACGTTTCTCCATACTGCTAGTGCTCCACAGTACCCCCAGAATATGACAGTCGGGATTTATGCCACTGTGCCAGTTAAAAAAAAAAATGGGCATAGTAGGACAGCAAAATGAGAAATTCTTTTTCTATTTATTTCTTTTAACGTATTCGATCACATTTGCAACAAGCTTTGGCACAGCCGTTAGTAGATCTGGCCTTGGTAAGCTGATGCAAAGGTTACATTAAAAAAAAATGATTGCGAGCATAGGACAAAAGGTAAAAAAAAACATGCCACCTCCTGAGCAGGTCAGCCCTTTGAATGTAATAAAAGTTAAATAAAAAAACTATCAGTGCATATAGATTTAACAGCATTGTACGTATGCTTTCTAACCAGTTTAGTTTTAATGGACATCACAAAAAATGATTTTTCGCAATGCAAAGAAAATTCTTTTTGGGCTTTGAATTATTGTAACCTAAAGACCTAGTTTAAATGCAAATGAATGATTAAAACAAAAATGAATGAAGAAAAAAAACATTGGCAAAGTGTTGACCCACCAGCCCTAGCACTGAAGTTCACTTCTCTTTAGGACAATATGATTGTGATACAGCAAAATGTCATCACTTATAGTCCAAGAGCGACAGTGGCTGAAGTGGGCTGATCCGTTATCCCATGCTGTTTGTTGCGGTCAGTTGGAAGCGTGTCAATTGACCATCTCCTTTGCTCCAGACATCCAGCTCCTCGAACACTGCTTTCACCCCACCTGGCCTGAATGTCAAGAATTTACCTGAAGCTAATGCTTTAAGAATAACTACCCCTAATCTGGCTCGCTGACATGAACCTGGATGGATTCCAGCCCCAACTTTCACTCCATACCAAGTCACTGATTCACCCTGGACACCTATCTCACCTTCACATTGCCAAAAAAAACAAAGGCTGCCTGGTACCAGTTCTTTCTACTAAAGAAACCGAAACTATTCCTCCAAAAAAGCAACTTAAGAACTACTGTTGAAGCCCTTGCCCTCTCGCATCTCGGGGTTGGCTGCTCAACGGTCTCTCAAACCCCACACTGCCCCCCTAAAGGACATCTTACATGCAGAAGTACACCTCATCAAGAGCCTGGACTCATCTGAACACATCACCTCACCCAGATGGAACTCCACTAGCTTCCCTTGCTGGCACGCACCATCTTCAAAATCATCTACAAAGCCATCACTTTTGGTATTTCACAACGGTCAAAGTGCATTAAAAAAAGTAAGGGAACTGGGATAATGTGCACAATGAGGGCAGGGCAAGTAAGTGTGGGGGCGGGGTTAAAGGCGTGGCTAAAAAAACAAAATATTCTGTAACTTTTTTCGGTCTTTCGCCTCCAGGTAACTGTATATAAAATAAGGCATAGGTTAAATGTAAAATAAATGCAAGTCAAGTTAATCAGTGGGAAATGCACTATCCTACTTTATGAAACTGTGTGGTAATAGCTGGAATTGTATGATGTAACTGTGATGCAGTGGAACTGCATCACAGCTAAGATTCCAGGAAATAACCAGTAATAGGATTGTATTGCTGAAGGTTGCTGCATATCTTTTTATCTCCAATAAAAGTACTTCAAGAAACCATTTGGAGTTGCTGGTTTACTACAAATTATGGAAAAGATATGCAGCAACCTTCAGCAATACAATCCTATTACTGGTTATTTCCTGGAATCTTAGCTGTGATGCAGTTCCACAGCATCACAGTTACATCATACAATTCCAGCTATTACCACAGAAACCTATTAGTTAATGCACTACAGAGGTCTGTATCTGTAACCAGAGAGCTGGCCCAGGCCGCCAATATTCTGAGGGGCGCATGGAGCTGTGTGCATTAAGGTTATGCCAACAGCAGCGCCCTTTTCATCTTGCTCCAGCCTTGTCCTCGTCTGTTCGTTTCTGTCTGATTTGCCAGTTTAACGTAGTTTTAGTCCTTCATATGTGTTTTTAACACCTCTTTCGCCCCCTTCCTTGCACTCCCTTCACCCTCTGACCCCTGCTGGCACACATCAACAAAACCATCATCTGCGTGAGGTAGCTAACTATCAGTGATTTAGGTGAGCTGGGGGAGATCCGGGGATGTTTGTGTTCAGGGGCCAGTCCCTGCTCAGCCAGGTTACTAACCAGTGAACACAAAAGGGACCCCTTGCTGCCTCATTTAATTCACTGCCATCAGCAAGGGTGCCAAATTTCTTTCTGTCTACGCCCAGGGCGCTATCTTAGGAAAGGCCGGCTCTGCCAGAGAGCCACGGAATTGAATCCTGGTCGGAGCAATGGAGAATAGTTCGGCGTAACACAGGCCTCTGCAGCTCCTGTGGCGCTCGGGCCTGTGTTATGTCCTTTTAAAAAGCACACTTCACAGCTCAGATGATAACTCCCTTCCAATACCACACAAAAAGTATAAATGTGTCATCAGGAAGCGTCCAGTGATTCCATAAATTAAAGCCAATACCTGCTTCTGAACTCCCTTTGCATTTGCAGAATGGCCCGTTGCATACATTTAAATTCGTTTGAAGTAAGCAGGCACCCTGGCAAGGCGGCTTGTTTATCTGTCTTCACAGCACAGGAGACTCCCAGCCTCACTTGAGGTGAAGCATTTCAACTATCGGAATTAACCGTCCTGAGACGGTTGTCTTTTCATAGAAAGTAGGGGATCCCGCCTACTTCGACCACTGGTACTACGTGCATCTGGCTGACAAGCTTGCAGTCTCTGGTGCCTCTCTGCACACCCACAGCCAGGACGCCATCATATAGGTTACAGGCCTCCATGTATGCATGGAACAACATCCTCGTGTCCATCAGCACTGCCCTAACTCTGCCTAATATAGGAAAGAACTTGAAATACACCTTTAAAAACACTGTTATGATGTAGTAAGCATTCACTTTCACGGTTAAAAACCAGCTACCTCTCCAGTCTTATGTTGACTGTGTCTTTGCCTTGAA
Organism: Calotriton arnoldi; assembly: GCA_963921515.1. NCBI lineage: Eukaryota > Metazoa > Chordata > Amphibia > Caudata > Salamandridae > Calotriton > Calotriton arnoldi. The sequence continues at coordinate 1,490,965 of CAWUFW010000575.1, forward strand.
CCTTGTTCAGGGCTCCACTGCCAGTCGGCTAGATCAGCGCTATATACATACATACATGCAAACATACATGTAGAAAGTCGAGCAGATCATTAGATGTAGAGGGCTGACCCAAAGCCATGCTATGTATGAGTATATATGTATTTTTAACTATATATTACAGGAGGCTGGTGAGACCTAAATACATTTTTTGCAGATCTGTCTAAATTGATGTCCATTCACTATAATATGAGGTGTATTGCAAGTGGCATCAAGCACTCTTTTACAGTCGATGACGTCACGGGGTTGATCATTCTTCCACCTATCCATATACTCCTGTTTACTGCGGAGTGTCTCGGGCAAGAGTTGAGGAACCATCAAAAAGCAAATATGGAGAAAACCAAAAAAAAAAGTGATGGATGGAATGCCTGAATTAATCTCAGCCCGTGGGAATTGCCGTGGGCCCGCTTTCTTGTTTACTGTGCCACATCAGACAGAAACCAATTCTATAAAAATCTGAACTTTTGTCTTTTGTTTTGCAGCACTATTTATAAAGAAGTTATCTAAAAGCAAGATGACTTGCAGGTGGTTCTGAAGGGGCACTCATGCAATAATATATATATATTTTAAAGTATCTACCGATTTGCCCAGGCTCACTTACTCTGAGATTGTCAGTGGGCTTCCTTCCTTCTCTCCCTCCCCTTTTTTCATTCTGGTGTCCATAATTTTGTTCCCTATCCCTCTTCATCCGTTTGCCTCTTTTTTCCTCTCCTTTCTCGGTTTTCATCGTTGCTCTTTGCCTGAATCCGTCAGTGTAGCTCCACTGCTAGCCTCTGCCCCCATCCTTCGCTCTGTCGTGGCAGACTGTTGAAATGTTAGGGCCCCATAAAGCCACACTGTATGTCTGCCAAAGGGTAAGTGCCTTTCCAGAGAGCAACATTGTTTAAATTACACGTTCAAACGCACAGTTCCACATGCACGTGTTCTGCAATAGTAAAGTTAGCAACGTTGGAGCTCTCTTGGATTTCTAATTGTACATTTTCCGCAGCACTGCTTTTTTTGTGAATCCCTTGAAAGTTGGAAATCTTTTCCAAGTGTAGGTGAAACGCAAGTCGGAATCTACTCCAAACGTACCGAAGTAGATTTCCATTTTTTGAAAGCTCAACTTTGTGATTTAAGCCCACTATTTCGTACATGGCAGTATCTGCCTTTAACGCAGTGCTCCTGTAAGTGGGTGAAATGTTTTGATTGGAGTACATTCACACGTTTTTTGCACCGCAAAGAGAAACCAAGAAATGCGGCTACTAAGTGAGAAGATAGTGGCACCAAGTGTCTCAAAATAATGGAGTGATGGTCTTTCCTTGCACTGCGTCCCTCGCTTATAGTCCTGTTGTAGTGTTCAATCAATCAATCACTGCATTTATATAGCGCACTACTCACCCGGAGGGTCTCAAGGCGCTTGGGGGGGGGGGGTCTGCTACTGCTCGAATAGCCAGGTCTTGAGCTGCTTCCTGAAGGCGAGGTGGTCTAGGGTCAGGCGGAGGTGGGTCGGGAGGGAGTTCCAAGTCTTGGCGGCCAGGTAGGAGAAGGACCTTCCTCCTGTGGTGGCTCTTCGGATGCGGGGACGGCGGCGAGGGCGTGGCTGGTCGATCGAAGCTGGCGTATGGGAGTGTAGAAGTTGAGGCGGCTGTTGAGGTATCTTGGGCCTTGGTTGTGTAAGGCTTTGTGTGCGTGGGTGAGGAGGCGGAAGGTGATTCTTTTGTTGACCGGGAGCCAGTGCAGGTCTCTCAGATGTCCGGAGATGTGGCTGTGTCGGGGGATGTCGAGGATGAGTCTTGCTGAGGCATTCTGGATCCGCTGGAGTCTCTTCTGGAGCTTGGCGGTGGTTCCGGCGTAGAGGGCGTTGCCGTAGTCCAGTCGGCTGGTGACGAGGGCCTGGGTGACCGTCTTCCTGGTCTCGGTGGGGATCCACCGGAAGATCTTACGTAGCATGCGTAGGATGTTGAAGCACGACGAGGAGACGGCGTTGACTTGTCTGGTCATGGAGAGGGAGGAGTCCAGGATGAAGCCCAGGTTGCGTGCGTGGTCTGTTGGTTTGGGTGCGCTGCCTAGGGCGGGGGCCACCAGGAGTCGTCCCAGGCGGAGGGTGATGATCCCAGGATGAGGACTTCCGTCTTATCTGAGTTCAGTTTCAGGCGGCTGGTCATCATCCACTCGGCTACATCTTTCATCCCTTCGTGTGGGTTGGTTCTGGCGGTGGCGGGGTCGTTGGTGAGGGAGAGGATCAGCTGGGTGTCGTCGGCGTAGGAGATGATGTTGAGGTTGTGTTGGCGTACGATGGCCGCCAGGGGGCTCATGTAGACATTGAAGAGGGTGGGGCTGAGCGAGGAGCCTTGAGGGACGCCGCAGATGACTTCGGTGACTTCTGATCTGAACGGGGGGAGGCGGACTCTCTGTGTCCTTCCGGCGAGGAAGGAGACGATCCATTCTAGTGCCTTCTCCTGGATTCCGACGTTGCTGAGGCGCTGCACTAGGGTGCGGTGGCAAACAGTGTCGAATGCTGCGGAGAGGTCCAGGAGGATGAGGGCCGCTGTTTCTCCGTTGTCGAGCAGGGCTCGGATGTCATCTGTGGCTGCGATGAGGGCGGTCTCTGTGCTGTGGTTGGCCCGGAAGCCAGACTGCGAGAGGTCGAGGGATCCGTTCGTCTCGAGGAAGGCGGCCAGCTGCTTGTTGACGGTCTTTTCGATGACTTTGGCCGGAAACGGGAGGAGCGAGATGGGGCGGTAGTTTTTGAGTTCGGTGGGGTCCGCTGATGGTTTCTTCAGCAGAGCGCTGAGTTCGGCGTGCTTCCAGCTCTCCGGGAAGGTAGCGGTGTCGAAGGAGGTGTTGATGATGTCTCGTAGATGGGGTGCGATGACAGCGTCGGCCTTGTTGAAGACGTGGTGGGGGCAGGGGTCGGTTGGAGATCCGGAGTGGATGGAGTTCATCGTGCGTATGGTCTCCTCGGTGTTGATCGGGGTCCAGGCGCGGAGGGTGGTGGTGGGGGGCGTTGGTGCGTCCGTGGGGTGCGTCGGTTGTGTCTTGAGGCTGTTGTGTATGTCTGCAATCTTGTTGTGGAAGTAGGCGGCGAGGGAGTTGCAGAGGTCTTGTGATGGGGTGATGTCGTTGATTCCGGCGTTGGGGTTGGAGAGCTCTTTGACGATGTTGAAGAGTTCCTTGTTGTTGTGTGCGTTGTTGTCCAGTCGTTCCTTGAATGCTGTTTTCTTGGTGGTGTGGATCAGTTGGTGGTGTTTTCGGGTGGCGAGCTTGAGGGTGGTCATGTTGTCTGGTGTTGGGTTTCTGCGCCAGGCTTTCTCGAGGGTTCGGCAGTTTTTCTTGGAGGTCTTGAGTTCGTCGGTGAACCATGGGGCTTTCTTGCTGCCGGGTCTGCTGGGCGGGGTCCTCAGAGGGGCGAGGTTGTCTGCGCAGTTGCTGATCCACTTCGTGAGGTTGTTTGCGGCCTGGCTGGGGTTCGCTGAGCTGGCGGGGGGTCCTGGCTCAGGGATGCGGCGAGCTGGTCGGCTGTGATCTTGTTCCAGCTTCTGCGTGCAACCTGTTGCTGGTGGTGGTGGGTCGTGTTCTTTCTGAAGCTGAAGTGGATGCAGCTGTGGTCCGTCCAGTGGAGTCCGGTGGCGTGGCTAAAGGCGATGTCCTTGCTGGATGAGAAGACTGGGTCGAGCGTGTGTCCGGCGTAGTGGGTGGGGGTGGTCACCAGCTGCTTGAGACAGAGGTTGGCGAGGTTGTCCAGCAGGGTGGTGGTGTTGCGGTCGTTGTTGTTCTCCAGGTGGAAGTTGAAGTCCCCGAGGAGGATGTAGTCAGCGGAGGGGAGGGCGAGCGGGCTGATGAAGTCGGCGATGTCTTCGCTGAATTGTGTGCGTGGACCCGGGGGTCTGTAGACGAGGGTGCCTCTGAGGGTGGTCCTGGGGTTGGTGTGTATTTGGAAGTGCAGGTGTTCTGCGGTTGTGAGGGTGTCGTCGGTGTTGGTTGTGATGCGGATGGTGTTCCTGTGGATGATGGCGATGCCTCCTCCGGTCTGGTTGCCGCGGTCCCTCCGGGTGATCTTGTATCCGTCCGGGATGGCGATGGCGATGTCTGGCGCTGAGGAGGCGTTCATCCAAGTTTCCGTGAGGAAGGCGACGTCTGGTGATGTTGTATCGAGCAGGTTCCAGAGCTCAACGGCGTGTTTGTGGACGGAGCGGGTGTTGAGTAGGATGCACTTCAGGTGGTTGCTGCTGGTGCTCGGCCTGGTGGGTGTGGGTGCAGTGCAGGTCCGGATGCAGGTGAACTTGCAGGAGTGGCAGCTGAAGGGTCCGTGGGTGCGTCTCGGGGTGGCTCGGTAGCATCCCGGGATCCGCTCGGCGTTGAGTGCGTTGAGTTCGGTGGCGTCGTACGTCCGGCGGGAGGGCTGGTGTCTGCGGGGGCCAGGGGTTCTGGCGCTGGGCGTGGTCCGGGCGCGGACGGGCGCAGACGGGCTTACCTTTGGCGCGCCTTCGGCGCACAATCGGCGCGCCCGCTGCGCGTTTGCCACTCTGCCATATGTGGAGAGTGGGGGGGGCGGAGCGAGGGAGGAGCAGCTGTGAGGCGGGAGCGGGGCGGCGAATGGGAAGGGCTGCAGAGGGAAGGGGGCGGGGCCGCAGGGGCAGCGGCGGGGAGGTGGCGGGAAGCGCGGCAGGGGCTGGGTGCGACGAGAGGAAAACAATCACAAAATAAAACAACTCGGGGCACAGGGAGAGAAACAGAAATTAAACAAGGAGCAATAACACAGGGGAAATACAATCGGAATCGAAGATACAAACGCAGCGCAGGCGGGGCAAGAGCAGTAACAGCGGTGGACCAGGGTCACAGCTGCGGGCAGCGGCGGCACTTGGCGGGAACGGGGGGCAGCCTGGGCTCACTCACGAGGAGTGTGCGCGGTGCGTGGGGGTGACCGGCCCAGTGTTGAATTCATTTTATTTTCAGCTTGTTTTTGGGAACTGGGAAAGCATATCAAACACAGTGTGTTTTTATACTCCAGGGGCATTATGATGGTCCGAGTCCCTATTTTTGGATTTGAGGTGTCTAAAGTTCAGACGTAAACTCGGAATTTCTCCGAGTTAAGGTATGAACCTTAGACGACCAAGTTGAAAACCTAAAGATACAGTCCTGTTCAATGTTTCCGACTTGGTCTATTGAAAGTTCATGCTTTAACCCGAAGAAATTCTAAGTTATATATTTACGCTGTAGACACCTGAAGTGCAAACAACAGTAGCTCTCCCATCACTGTACGGCCCCTGGAACCTAAAAATTGATTACCAGTGGCCTCTGCTGCCACCTCGTGGGATCTATAAGGTACTGAAGAGTTTTCCTTTTAGTTAACCGGAGAGCATTTTTTTGTTTTTCTGATTCAACCCCTTTTAAGATTCCATATTTCTTTTCTTAATTCATAGATTACCCTCAACGAGTACCAAAAAAGAAAAATCCAAGGTCTAAGGAGCAGTGAAATGGGAAGGTGCGTATTGTTTGACTATGAATTACACCCAGGTCCCAGCTCAGCCATTTTATGACGCATCCTCTCTTAAGCTCGCTCCAACTCTTAGCGCGTCCAGTATTTAACCGAAAGCCTCTCTGAGGTGCAGATTAGCAGTGTTTACCATATTTTGTACTTATCTTTAATTTTCACAAAAGTCGCATCGCAATTGGGTACCTATAGTGGCGCAGTTGCACCTTTGACTTGATCTAATTCTAATAAGTAGTTTGTCTGCAGCCCCAGACTATTTGGTTAAGAGATAAGCCACTACTTTCTCCTAAAATGTGTTATTACTTTTTACAGGTCATAATCAAGAACAAGGAAAATGCCTCTGGACCAACGTTAATGTTGTTTCTTTTAACTGGAAAATATTGTAAATGCTTTCTTTTTTTCTACTGTACGTTTCGCGCTCACTCTGCCATGTACAACACTGTGTAATATTGCACGATCTATATTTTTAGGCCTGAATTGAAATGTATGGTATCCTATGCAATATTTCTGGTTTTTATCCAGGTAAACTGGTATTCTCTTATGTGGATTCAGATTGTTTTTTTGTGGAACTGCCACTGCAGACCAAGAGCTGCCAATTCACATGTTGAAAGCCCAACTTGTGTTGCCTGTTCAGCAGTTGCAAGCTTTGTGTCGCCGACCTGGAGCGTCCAAAGTACAACACCCCAAGGACTGGACTGCTTGCACATGTAGCCACAGCTTAGATTTACATTTTTTATACTCCAGCTTTTCAGCTATCAGTTGAACGTGATTTATATTTTCTATATAAAATTAATCTAATGCAATACAGCACTCTTTAACCATTTATGATATTTTTCACTTTTAGGGGCATGGAATGCTCTGATTATGTACTGGTATTTTTTATTACCTTGATTCTGCCTTCCTGATCCAAGCAATAAATGTTTCCTGAGTGTCCACCTCTCCAGACAGGTACTATATGGTGGCAAGAGTTAATAACCCAGTAGGATCCATAGAGGAGAGCCCACTCTTTGCTCATCATGTATTATTACCATTTCTTCCTCTGGATCGAGGCAGCCATACTGCAGGAATAATCAAAGTAATGAAGATTGCTTACTCAAGATTCTATTGTTGCTGTTTAGTCTCATTCCTCATTCCAGTCCTTACTGTTTGAGGATATACTTTGGAAAAATATTCTCACCTGATTTTCTAAATCGTGTAAAATCACGCCACTACTCCAGTGGAATGCGAACTTGTCTTAATTGCACACCATGCTGAATCAAGTCAAGATGACGAGCTGGACCTTTCAAGGTCCAAGGAGAGGGCACTAGTACCGAACATCAAGGCGGTCCTCCCCTCGCCCCCAGTTAGCAATAGCAGATGAACGTTGAGTTCGATACTTATGTAGTGGCCATGAACATGTCCATTAGGATGACCCGCTAGCTTTTGCTCAAAAAGTGGACATATCCATTTAAACCACTCCTGCACTGTTGAGAAACGTCCACTGTCATTGGCCATGGAGATCACTGTTGTACTGCTCCCCACTACCCCCCAAACTTGCTGTGGAAGAGGAGGACCTCAAATACTGTCAGTAGTCCTGAGCAGGGTTTCACCCTGCCAGTATTCTGCTCTTCTCTGTCGGGTCAGTTCTCACCACCTTTGCAACATCCAAATGTCAGTCTGGACTCAGCCTCTAAGCATGGAGAAAGCAAAAACTAGAAACTAAGGTAACTCAATTCGTCCAAACCAAAGTTGAACTCGCTTTAGGCGTACATCGAGAATTAGCCGAATTTAAAAAAAAAAAAAATCCTTACTTTTTTTTTTATCAAGGCCTACAATTCACCCAATCTCTGGGGCAAATGTTTGCCACCAAGAACCACCATAGTTACATTCATTTAGGAGATGCCGACTACAGTGGCTCATAGGACGGCCCATGTAAGGCAGCTAACGCTAACAGAAGATGCTAGACCAGCATCCGATGTCTACTTTCTGGTCTAGTATGAAAAGAAAGCCTCAGTAGCTTTCTAGAGCCCTTTTGGAGGCTAGCCATCTCCAAGGGTTAAAAAAACCTTTACTACAGCCCCTTGGACCAGGATTGTTACGTTGCCCAGTGGGGATCATGGGACTGTTTTGTGGGAGCACTTCATGGAACAGGACACTAGCTGGAAAAGGCCTAACCTGAATATCTTGTCTATTAAATCCCACGATTGCTTGATCAGCTGAGCCGAGTTGAAAGACTACACCAGGATGATCAATGGGGCTGGGAAACTCTGGGAGGATCCCTTCTGGAGCCTCTGCCTCCTGTTATAATATGGGACTAGAAGGGTACAAATAATATCAACTATGTGCTCTGCAAGTACATTTGGTACAAAAGACTTAGAGTGGTTTTGAACAGAGGGAAGACCTAGAGCAGCATAGACAGCTTTTTTGGGGGGGATGTGGGAGACCGGAATCTTTCCTTTTCTGGGAAACTCGATAAACAAGAGGAAAAGCACAATCTGTGGTTCACAGAAAGGTCTGTCCTTGTGGTGCCAAACCTACAATTGGTCAAGAAAAGAACTAGGCAAGGTGAGGATTTAAGATCAAATGGAACCACTCTGACCTCCCAGTGGGCACCAAGACATAGAATCTCAGGAAACTCTTCTGGATCATGTAAAAATGCCGACTGGAGGTCAAGTGAAGTTGAAAACTTTCAGTAACGCACCCTGGACAGGATTTTCTGAAGTGCGACCATTTTGAAGTGCTTGCTGAGGGAATTAATGTTGTTTTTTGTTTCTTATTGACTTTTTTCATGACCTTTTTCCCTCCGAATCCGTATCTCTACCATTCGGGCCACTCTTTTCTTCTGAATTCACGGTCATTGGTTCCTGATGAGGCCTGACTTGATGATTTGATGCACCCAAGCATTTTGAGCCAAGGTGGAGAAAGAGAGGTAGGACAGTTGGCAGTCCTCCTTATTCTATTCCGATTGGTGGTGCTTGGCGCAGTTATGGGTCAGGCTCCACTGCCTCCCATGGAAGGAGAGCCACTTCATTGGTGACACTGAAGCCCATCCTGCTCACTTCCGGACTGTACAAGGCTCTTTCTGTCAAACGTTTTGCTGGCGATCACATCTTGTGAGTGTAGCACCAGCTCTGCCATGACTCGGGTGAATGCCAAATCTCTGAGCCAGTTCACTAACCTCTGGTGCCAAGTTAGCGATACCTACCTGGTGCCAGAATCTAAATGAAATTGCAGCATGTCCCTGACCCAGGCAGGATAATAAATATTTTTAAAGCAGACAAAAAATGAGATAAGAAAAGAGGGGCTCTTTTAGGGACACAGAGCAGCACGTGTATATTTTTTATTTAATCTTTGATTAATTTTGCACCATAGAGCCTGTCTAAAGGGGTGGACACAGTTCAGTCTGTAAAAGGCTGAGGAGGTAATGCCTACAGGGGTGACTTACATTTGTAGCTCTAGGCTGCTGCATCCCCACAGTTTGAGCACATTAACGAGAGTTATGCAGAATTGGCGATTAAAATTAACATTAAGTGAATGCCATTGTCCTCGCAGCCTTTCAGCCTTGCCAGGTTAGATGTTGCCTTCAGATCCAAATATTTACATTCTTGAAAACGTTTCCACGGTATTATTTGCTTTTCCGTTTTTATTGGTGTATTGTCTTGTTGTTATTTTACTATTGGGGTTTATCCTGCGTTTCTTTTAAACTTGGGTCTTTTTGCAGAATATTGCTTTTCCCTTGCCCAAAGACCCAGTCAGGACTCCTGCGCCACGCCGCGGAAGTTAAGGACCTCGGTTGTGCCATATTTCAGGGCGTTGACGTTTTTCAGGAGGGGCCAATCAAGGGACTCACAGCAAGAGGCCCAACGTTACGTGCTGCACATTTTATTAACACTTTCTCCCAGTCAGCCGCCGAGAGGCTGTTTCTAATTAGCAGCTGGGCAACAATGGCCATGATCATTTTTGTAATGAATTATATTTTTCATTGCTTGCTTTCACGGTTTACTGTATTATTTCTGTTCTCGGTATTTTGTAAGAAAATAAAAAATTACCTTTTTGTCCTTTTGTTCATGTATTCGTTTGTTTTTATACCATTCGTACATTGGTGAACTGAGCCATTTTTGTGGTGTTTTTGCATTAACACGTACTTCCACAAATTTGACATCATGCTGTACTGTAAATCTGTGTTTCTCTCCAGTGAGGGCCTGTATTGTCGGATACTTAGATCCACTGACCAGGGCCCTCAAAGTTTCAGTGGAGGGAAGGCAGCACACTAGGGGCCGTATTATACAAGTGCCCCGGGGGTGCAATGGGCGTTTGCGCTAACTTTGCGCCCCCCCCAGGGCACTTCGGTATTACAGAAGGGTCCGCAGACGCTCGTGCTGCCCCTTCGGTAACACCGATAGCATTGGTGCACATAAAGCGCCAGCTCTATCTTCAAAGGTCGTTCCCTTATTTGCATGGAGGCGTGCCCAATGCAAATGAGGGAATCAAAGAAGCTCTCAGACGCATGGACAGTGCGCCATCTAAAAGGTGGCGCACTAACAGTGCACCCCCTGACGGTAGCCCTCTGGCGGGGAGAAAGGGTGTCCCATGGACCCTCTAGACATCCCCTTGCAGGTGGGTACAGTCACTGACTGCACCCGCCTGCAAGGGGACCTCCTATCCCCTTTAAAAGTTCAGGCGGGTGCTGCCTGCACTGTGAAAACACGGAGCGGCTTTAGAGCAACCGCTCCATTTTTCACCTGGGGGCAGCGCAAGTCCGCGGCTGCTCTGGGGGCTGCATATTCATGCTAATACGGCGCATTTTCATTGTTTGTGCTGTGCGCACCTTTTAAAAAAGTGCACCCGACGCAAACAATGAAAATACGCCTATTGTGTAATAAGGGCCTTGGAGCTGGGAAGTAAGTGACAAAGGCTAGCAAAGTGACATGGAGAGAGGGAAAGGGCAGTCCACTGATATGGTTAGGCAGGGAGGGCAGCACAAGTTGAGCTGGGAGGAATGAGGGAGGCGAGGTGGGACACTCCTATTCTATGTTACTGGCACTTGAATAATGTATTCTACCATGTGCATGGTACCAATGCGGTTACTTAATTTGGTTGCGATTTTCATACCGTTGTGGGATTTCGATCAATTGATTTTATATGCTTGGTTAAGTTTGGATGTTGTGTGGTTAGTAGACACTATTTAAATGTCTACTTTAGTAATGTGTACATTGGTTAACGTGAAATTAGTTCTAGCCTGCTAAAGATCTGTGTAGTGTTATATGTTAGATGGGTGTGCCAAAGAACTTGTCTGTTTTTTAGTGATTGCTTGTCCATTGCCCAGTATATGCAGATTGTTTTCTAGATAACATTGTCAACCAGGTAAATTGATATGATATGATGTTGAGTGTGTGCGTGTTTGTTATGTTTAAGCTAACTTTACCTGAATGGTTGTAGCATGTGTGCTGATTTGGTGCCTCCATCTAGAATGTTGTGTTTGAGTAAGGCGAATTATAAATATTTGTATGTGCTATTTGCATAGTGCAAAGCTAGCCAAAAAAAAGGCAGTGGAGTGCTGAACAGGTTCAAAAACGAGCACAAAGTCAATGAGTGATAGGAGGGGAAACTGATTATTGGATTGTTACTCTATTTTGGTGTGGTGTACGACTAAAGCTTTTTCTAAATAGGAACAGTATTGGGGCAGTGCTGATGGATACGAGAGGTTGTCAGATCCTGGGTGCATTGATGAAAAGGGTCTTGTTTATTTCTGTTTTTTACATTTCTTACTCTCTTCTCTGATGGCAGCCTGAATGTGGGTGTGCCACAAGCTTGTCTGCAACCTAAGTATGGGTGTTGGTCATGATTGCTTTATAAATGATTGCACTGGTTTTAAAGCTGTTCTAGGGCGACCAATGATGTTCCATCAGGTTAGGGGGTGATGTGATGATATTTATTCCATCCCTAAATGAGATGTGCTGCAGCATTTAGGATACCCTTAAGGGGTACAGTGCGAAGTCTGGGAGGCCATGGAGAAGGGCATTACCACCATCTTGATGCGAGAGTATGAGGATCCGAACAGCTGTTCTGAAGTACCTTTCTGGAAGAAATGTTTTCAGTTTCTTTAGAATAGAGAGTTGGTAGTAGGCAGTTTGTTTTTTGGCAGTCTGTTTCTTGAGGGTTAGGTTTGTGTCCATTGTAATTCCAAGTACTTGGCATTCAGTGAAAACATTCAGTCAAAGTTGGGGTTTAAAGCCTTCAAGTTTAATGAAATTGTATGTCTTCCTTGTTTCTCTGCCTATAACAGGATTTTTGTCTTGGTTGAGTTGAGCTTTAGGGTAAGTGCTGGTCTTCTTGGTCAGAATGATGTGCTGGTAGTGTTTGAGGCATTGGATGTCTAGAGCATAAGCGACAATCATGTAGCGTTGTATATTGTCCGCATATTGGTGAATATGGATGCGGTTACCTTGAGTTGAACTCCAAGGGGCTCCATGTAGAGGTTGAAGATGATAGGAGACAGCATGCAACCCTCACATGCAATCTGAATCTTTTGGGAGCTGGACGTGCGTATGTGAACGAACTGATGTTGATTGGAAAGGTAGGAGGAGAACCATTGAAGCATTGCCAGAATCCCATTCAAGGCTCCAGGGTGTGGATGAGGGGAGTGTGATGGACTGTGTCTAAGGCAGCTAGGCAGAGATCATCTTTATCTTTGGTCAGGTGGGTGTTGTTTAAGATGTGTAAAGTAGCAGTCTCAGTGATGGAGCCTGATTTAAAATCAGATGTGTCAAGCAGGAAATCGTTAGCATTGATGTGATCTTGGAGTTGACCATATATTCTCAATGATCTTTCAGATGAAAGCTCGGTGAGTGGTGGGCCAGTAGTTGTAATTGAAAGTGTTGTGTAGAGTATGTTTTGAATGGAAATTGCTACTGGATGTCTAATTATAGCCAATTAAAGCACATCAGATGAGCTTTGTGTGTGTATAAGTGCATGTATAGTAAGGCCTATACTGTGTGTTCTTTGGATTATTGCGGTAAGTCACAGATTAGGGTGACTTTTAGAGCATAGAGGTTGTCAACTAGGTCGCATGTGTGTGAGCAGTTATCAGGTAAGTACTTTCAAGAGATGAGTTGTCCTGTGGCGGGAAGTCAGACAATATAAAACGTTCCAAAGCATGCAGATCTTAGCATCATCATTGCATAGTTCAGAATACGTTCATTTAATCCGATGACACAGTATGTGAGACAGAATAATAACACCACTTTCCCATGTGCAATGTTTTGTTGTTTAAATTGTATATTGGGTAACAAGCATTTTAGCAGCTCTTGCCCATCAATTGAATGGCTCCACAGTGGTCCTGTAGCTTGTACACTGACATACTCAGCAATTCTCATAGGCAAGAGTTAAGGTGGTGTGTGGACATTGTATTTGGTCAGTGGTCGAAGTGGGGGGAAAAAAGTAGGGGAACTGTGGGCGGAGAATCGGAGGGCGGGAATAACCCGTGGATTGGGTCAGTGGGCGGAGTCAGAGGTGTGGCAGAAAGAGCAAAATATCCCAATTTTTAGTATTTGTTTCCCATTTCACTTACCGGTTACAGCTTATTACATTATTTAATTTAACCAATGGATACACATGTTTATTTAAGGTTTAATATGAGTTATTGACATTAGAATACTTTCACAAAGTGGGATACGTTTCCAATCATAGAATGTCCCAAATAGCCTTAAAAGTGGAATCGCAAGCCATTTGTCTCCCAGCCAAGGAGTTTGTCATCAGCACTTCTCCTCCCTTTTCCACAAGGGCAGTTCAAACATGAATGGCAAAATATCCTAGTTTGCAAATGTTTTCCACATAATTATGGCATTGCCATATTTGCCACATAATACATCATCTGCTGCATAATCTGACGATTTTAACTAATAAATTGTTTATAGCTCAAACGGATCAAAAGTTACAAAAAATGTGACTTGTGCTGCTGTGAAGTGGAGGGCCCTTTGCAAAGGTTGACTGGTCACCTTTCTCACTGCTGCAGTTGTATGTTTCACTGGTACTAATAAGGAAAAATCTTTGCAGAGACTGTTAGCATGTGTAAAAATGTCAAAATAAAGTATCAGAAAATGTACCTGACCACTAATACCCGTGTAGGGTGTCAGAGCACTTTACATCACACATATTACACAGACAATCAATCATACGTAGGGGATGTTACATAAGACAAAGGACTACGAGGTGTAGGGGTCACATGACAACCATACTAGTAGGCAGCATAGTTTAATAGTGATTGGTCTGGAGAAACAAACTCAGAATTTAAAACGTAATACCATGGTTAGGGGTTCTCTTTAATAATCAGAATTGATTTCTACCCAAATGAGCCCTTTTTTACAACATCCTTGTCCAGTTCCATATTTTATTTACAAACATATGATTTCCAAATTCATCCAATAACCTTGACAATTCATCATCCTCAGCCTACGCGTTTCGTCCAATTCTAGGACGTCATCAGGGCTGTATTCAGCCAGATTCAGCTATTCTCCACCCGTCCGTCACTGGACAAGGAAGTTTGCCTGTGGACTGGATCTTTAACGAACCCAATAATTTATTGAACACATCTAGTCTTAATTTAGCGCTCCTTCTCAAGAATAGCATTTTGTTTAAAGAAGGTGGTTCAATAGCGGTGGACCACGGGAAGTAGAGCGTGGTTTGAGGATTGAACACATTTGAATTTGATTGGGCAATACTCACCAATGCACACATGTGCTAAGCCCTCACCGCTTTGTCTTTAAGGAATACTTTTTTACAACATTAGGATAATCAAAAACTGGGTAAAAAACCATAACGCTCTAATTTATACCTTGCAATTTGCATGCAGCTCTTACATGACAGTTAATAGCTCACTGTTCTATGTTAGGATTTTAACTTAACTGCAAGTAACAATAGGGTCTCTCTGACAAAAGCAGTAACCCACTGACCTATTTACATTATGTTCACTTTGTGATCTGCATGGTACATGTTCTTAGCAGCAGGTTCATTAACCCTCTGCGCTTCCTTTCCATGAGTCAAAACGTCCACTAGACAAAACACCATCTCTCTCAACTAAGAACATGAATCACTGGAGTTATCATGACACTTTTTTTGTTGCCGAAAATTGTTGGAGGCCAGGAAGGAGGCAGCAAGTGCTTTTAAAACCATATTATACTTGCAAACACGACGCCCCCACCTAAAGTCAGCGCCAGCCGCGGTCCGTGCAGGTAACAGCGGTGGGGCCGGGTAAGGGGGGATTTCGAGGGACGATGCCAAGGGAAAATTAATTATTTATTTAATTTTCCCTCTGCATCGTCTTTCGAAATCCCCCCTTACCCGGCCCCTCTGCCCCACCGCTGTTACCTGCACGGACCGTGACTGGTCAGCACCTGGTGCGGTCGCACTGCCCTAGAGCCACCCTGCTCAAGGGTCCTGTGACCTCAGTGACAGAGTCACTGTCACTCTATGGTGTGCTGCTTCATAGGCCTGCCTGCAAGACTGGAGGTGAACTTCAGAATGAATTGTGGCGGACAGGCCTTCAAGGTTAACCCACACATGCCACTGCTAGGGTCCACCTGCTGGTGCTAAGACACCAGGGCTTTTAAGATCTTGCAGGGCCTTCTAAGGTCTAGCATGGGAATGTGCTCCATCAGTGGGAGTGTTCTGGTGGACTGGTCATGAAGGCTGAACCTGGTTCCCCAGTTCCAAATTCAGCAGCTCTGACCATAGTGACACATCCTCTCCCCCACTGAACATCATACTGCCCAACTGAGAGAAACTTGCACTGCACTGCACTGCTATAAACACCTGGATGTGACTCAATTCAAATTACGCATTAGACAAGAGCAATATGCTGCCTAAAAAAAAATTAACATCCTAGATAAAGCAAACACTCATAGGGAATGCAAGATTAAGTAAAGCATGTGAAATGTAAGCAGGAACAACATGGTTACCTTAACACTTTTCCACTCACTATTCAGAAATCAGTGAGTGGTTTTGCCTGAAAAGTTAAGGCCATGACTACAGGGGCCTGTTTCAATGCCCATTGCTTATATCCTTATAAAACGTAAGCAGTATGGTTTAAAAAGACCACATTCGTGAACACACAGCCGCTGTACACATTTTGTTTTCCAATTCACCCATCAAGCGGGTATTTCAGTACCTCCAGGAATAGTGCACTTTCCCACCCAGGGAAAACAATGTTGTTCAAAGAAAGAGAGACGAGAAAACAAAAGTAGCGCTTCACTGGCAAACACTGTAAAATGGCGCTAATGTGTTTAGGTGTGAATAAATCAATCTGGCCACCTTGCAACCACTCTGCTTGCTTTAGTTAGTTAGTTATTTTTCATATTTTGAATGTTTTATTTCTCTCCACCCCGAGGCTGCACTTAGAAATTGAAAAATGTCAGAAAAAGAGGACGTTTCCAGCAAAAGTGTTTTTCTTTTTTGGATACATTTCACAGGCTAGCAAATAAACGAAAGGAGGAAAGAGAAAGTAATACCTGTATTTTGAAGTCTCGGTTTTCACTAAATGAGGAGTGCGACAGAAAGAGAGGGAAGAGGGGGAACAAAGAGAGGGGGGCAGCTGCCAGCGGCAGGAGAACTGAACACTGTCCTTGTCTTCTCTGGGCACGAAGGAAAAGACAAAGTCCTTTTCCTTCTCTGCCCGTTCCGCCCGTCCCCAAAAGCCGAGCCTTAACTATCGGCCTTGGTGATTTCTGCCGTCCAGGAGGAATGTTTAAAATAAGAAAGTAGGGGAACGGACTCTATGAAATTAAAGAAGTAGGGGCACGCCGTGCCCTGCCGATCCCGCCCACTTCGACCACTGTATTTGGTGTAATTTTGTAATAAGTCATTAGAGGGTGGCTGGCTGATTAACACCAGACTTGCATTGTTCAAACTGCACTGTGGAAGGCTTGATTCTAAAATACTAAAGTATACAAAAAAGTGATGGATGGAATGCTTGAATTCATCTCAGCCATTGGTAATTATTCGGCACTGCATTCTAATCAATCAGTTCAATAGTTATTTTGCACACCATGTCACCTCACTTTGGACGCAGCTATATGCAAATCAGTCTTGACTCTGCTCCAAACAGCCCAGCCCAAACTGCCAATCAAGGTCATCCCTGAATCAGAACAAAAGCAACCCAGGTCTGGTTTTGCTCTAGTTAAGGGCTCATCAGCAGGATACAGCATGGTTCCAGTGACACACTGTGTAAGGGACCCGCGTCTGGGCATACCCGTCCTACTTGGGCCCGAGACACTAAAGTGTACAAAGCAGTGATGGATGAATTAATCTCAGCCACTGGTAATTATTCGGACCGCATCCTAATCCATCATTATTTTGCACTCCATGTGACCTCAGTTTGGACCCAGCAATATCCAAATCAGTCTTGACCCTGCTCCAATCAGAACAGTCCAGCATGAACTTCCAAGCCAAGTCCGCCCTGAACCAGAATTCAAGCAACCCAGGACTGGTTTCGCCCTAGTGATGGGCTCATCAGCAGGATACAGCTTCGTTGCAGTGACAGTGTGCTTCAGACCCATGCCTGGCATACCCGTCCCACTTAGGCCAACACACTAAAGTATACAAAAAAGTGATGCATGGAATGCTTGAATTAATCTCAGCCACTGGGGCAGTGCAATAGATTGCTATATGCATCCACATATATATAGGGCTTTGTTACATTCGGCTGAGGTGCGCTACAATTCATTGCTTGACTTAAGGTAGCTGCTCGGTTAGGGGTGCAAAATCAGCTAATTGCATGGTCTTGATGTTGCATGAAAATAGGAGCGATATATTTAAGTTAACTTGTAAATGTTTGAATGTGCGTGTGGGTAAGAGATTACGGATGTGCTTATGGGACGGTGACAATTAACTTATTATATGGCTTTGGTGACATATTGTCCCTGTAGTGGTCCCGACTATGCCTCAAGTATTCTTTTGGATAAGACTGAGGTTTACATATATTTTGATAATTTAGGGTTAAGATGGAAGTGCTTGACCAATCATATGGTTTGGTGCCATGCTGTACACCAAGATGTCCGGTTTGTCTCTTGTGTACTGTTTTAAGAATTTAAAAAGATTTAAGAATTCATATCTGTTTGAGATATGTAGAGCCTGGGATTTCACATTGACTGCAGCCAGAATGTATTGGATTTTTTTGGAAAGGCATATAAGAATATCGCTATGTGTGTGATCAGTCTATTATGTTATGTTAGAGTTGGAAAGTCCAGCCGGAAACTGCATAGAATGAAAACAATGTGAGCATTATAGTTATTGTCCCCCTCTGTTGGTCCTTCTTGTCCCTCAGCATCCTCCTCGAACTCTCCCTCTGTGTGCTCCCATGTATCCAAGACCTCTATCCACGGTCCTGGTATTGGGCATCTTCTCTAAGCAGAGCCCTCTCCTCTGGCCCACTGAGTAACGTCTTTCACCCATGTTCCCACCACCTGCCCTGCCTTGGATTTCCAGGCCATCGCTAATCGTCTCTTGGCCAACACTAGGGCCAGGTCTAAAAATCTAGAGCCCACTTTATAATGTGTGTGGTCTTGGGAGCAACCCTAAAAGGCAGCCAAATATTGATTTTAATTTTTGCAATTTCTAGTACATGTCACTTTCTTTATGCCTTGGACCTGCTGTGGACAGACCATAAAGCAATATTTTTTTATGTAAGTGCTCACATGGCTCCTGTAAATCTACACACTTGAACAGCCCATGCGCGAAGCTTAAGAAAAAGCAAATGCAACCCTTACTGGAAGGATTTTCATCGGATCTCTCTAGCCATATTGAGAATGATGTGACGGCAGACGATGATAGCATTATTTATGCACTTTATTCCACTATTCCTTTAAAATACACTCCTTACCAAAAACTTATTCCAGCGAAACCTTGGTACACTCCTCACCTTAAACAGCTGCCAATCACAAATACAAAAAATTAGAACTTGCTTGGAGAGAAACCTATTCCACTGCAGAGAATTTGAAATGCAGAGTAAAAACCTTATCAGACAGACTCTAAACAACATGTATCCAAACCTGACCATGCATCTGTTGTCATAAAGCCCGAGAGCTTTATAGTACACCATCCTGCTACTGCCACATCTGTCTAGTTCCTGGTGTGTGGACCAAGAGAGGCCACAGTGATAATGCATCACTTCTTAGGGTTGAGCCTGTGAGAGAATGTGCTAGTGTCTTGCTTGCAAGACACTGTTAACAACCATTGCTTACCATTTGTTGGCTTGCGTGGCAGTCTTGTTTACAGCCTCATAATTTGTCAAGACAGGCCTGACATAATTTCCATTTCTCTCAGTGGAGCAGGGACGAAGCGCTGATTGATTCAACTTGATCAGTGCCT
The DNA here is from genome assembly GCA_963921515.1 of Calotriton arnoldi. NCBI lineage: Eukaryota > Metazoa > Chordata > Amphibia > Caudata > Salamandridae > Calotriton > Calotriton arnoldi. The sequence goes on from CAWUFW010000575.1 coordinate 1,509,818, forward strand.
GTCCGCTGCTCCCGACGTGATTGAGGTACTATTTAGTTCTGTTTAACTTTTAGTGCCCTGCAAACAGAAGGCGTGTGACTGGCAAAAACGTGCCTAGCAGGACAAACATAACTGCAAACATTTTCTATAGTTAACTTTCTTTTATTTTGCCAAGTCTTCTTTTCTCACTTTGCACTTATGTTTTCTGGGTTTTTTTTTTGCTTGTGGCCACGGTTTCCAAAAGATGAGGATTATTTCAAAGCAACATTGTTTCTCTTGTGCAATTTCTGAAATTATGCTTTAACACATAATCGTGCAGTACACCTCAATCCACCTCGCGCCAATCCACCCCACCTCACCCCACACCAATCTTCCCCACTCAATCCAATGCACCCCAGACAAATCTAATCCACCACACTCCAATCCTCCCAACCCACCCCACTCCAATCTGCGCCACTCCAATCCAAAACAATCTGCACCACTGTCATCCCCACTCCAGTCTGCCCCACTCAATCCAAAACAGTCTGCACCACTCCAATCCAAAACAATTTGCCCCACTCCAATCTTCCCCACACCAATGTTCCCAACTCCAATCCAAAACAATCTGCCCCACTCCAATCCAAAACAGTCAGCCCGCTTCAATCCACCCCACTCCAATCCAAGCCAATCCACCTCACCACACTCCAATCCTCCTCACTCCACTCAATCCAACCAACTCTACCCCAATCCACCACCTTAATCCACTCCGACCCCACTCCGACCCCACTCCACTCCACGCCACTCCATTCTACGACACTCTGCCACTGAACTCTACTCCCCGCCCACACTCCACTCTAGAACACTCCACACCAACAAACGTTAAGCCATGCTGAGCAGCAGCCACACTCTCTCTGGGCAGATAGACTGCTGGATTACACTGCCTTTATCGATGGCAGGTCGCATTGTGATTATTAAGATGGTGGTGCTACCTAGGTTTTTATATTTGTTTTTAAATATCCCTATTCCACTCACAATTTCCTTTTTTAGCACTCTCAGGGGGATGCTGACGCGACTGATTGGGGCAGGGGGGACAGGCACGGGTGTGTTGCCAGACACTCATTCAACCCTTCGAAAAAGGAGGGTTTAGAACACCCGACTTTTACTTATCTGGTGGCACAGCTGCATTATGCTTATTTTTGGTATCACCCGGACGCACGCCTACAATTCCTGAAGCCTGAGCACACACAGGCCCGCCCCTATCCTTTCTTTACTATCCTCCCGCTCGGGCTTAGGAGAACACTGGCTGAGATCCATACACTACAAACCACAAGTTGGGCTTGGGGGCGTTTGTGCAGATACCTGGGGGCTGACCACCTGTACTCCCCGCATTTGCCGGTTCTAAATAATCCCTGGATACCTCCCACGACTGAAATACTGACGCAGCATGCACTCACCCGTTGTCCGATACAAAATATGGGGGGGCATGTTCAGAGATGGTCACTTGCGTACAGTGGCAGACTTGACAGGTGATCGGGACGTAACCACACTAGACCGTTTTCTCTTGCACAGAACGCGAATGGCACTGGTCACTGCACTATGCCCTGAGACAGAGGAACCTCCTGAGCTCCCCCCACTCACAACAATTATTACTACACCTGATGGTGCACATTTAGTCTCCAGAATATATTGTCAGGCGCAGGCACTCCGACCACTGATGGGAAGTGGCGCGCGCGGCCTGGGAGGGAGACCTAGCGCAGCCCATGACAGACAAGATGTGGGCCTATTGTTATGAGCAGACACGCTTAGTGTCAAATAATTATAAACATAAGCTTCTGCACTTTAAGTACCTGCATAGAATCTGTCACCACCGTGTTGCTCGCTAAGATGGATCGTACGAGGTCGGATAGCTGCCAGAGATGTGCGATAACGCATGCTGACTTTATTCACTTTGCATGGAACTGCCCTACTGTTCTGGCATTTTGGGAGACGGTGTTTGGGCATCTAGAACAAATGGTCGAGACCGAGCTCCCCCATACACCCCTGCTGGCCTTACTGGGGTATGTACTCCCTTTGAGTCCGGGAGTTAGGCGCTTCACCGCAATTGCATTGTTGCTAGCTAAGCGACCGGTTTCCCTAAATTGGGGAGGGGCCACACCGCCGCTGGTGGGACCCTGGCTGAGGGATTTGATGTACTGCGACACTACTAGTGATGTATATGCGTCTTTGCTGCCTCTTGCTTCCCGCCCCAAAAACATCTGGCAACCGCTCTGTTCCTATTTGCTACTACACCTTGAACTCACTGACTGAACTGTATTTCATGATGACATGATTGTTTTATTAGCCGACTGGTCCTGTGGATCAGTATTGCCAAAATATCTTGGTTACATGAGTCTATGTTGTTTCATTGTTGATGATTATGGAGCTATTGCTGCTATGCATGACTTTTCTTTCTATCCGTCAACAATTGGTTCATATGCTCCGCATTGTCTGTGCAGTGAATTTTTTGTATGATCTTTTGAAAAATTGCAATAAAAGCAAGTTAAAGAAAAAGAACAGCAGCCACACTGGTGTGCAACATGGCAAAAACACATTGCCAAAGCCAATATCTCTTGTATAGGCAACAACTATTGGCTTTGCCAGTGCTTGCTTCATATGTAGGTATGAACCATACAGCTTTACTTTTAATTTACTTGCCACTTGTTACTACAATTTGAAGTTCAATGCAGTTTTAATCCGGATTATCATTACCCAGCTTAGTAGTGCCTGTTCTACTTGTCCCAGAATAATGAGACCGTCTGTTATCACAAGACCCGGGCCCATCAGTCTGAATGGCTGCAGTTTCCCACAGTAAAAAGGCCAACTACCAGCCCATCTCACTAGCTGGATGTGCTGGGCAAGTCTGTCTGCTGTAGGATCACTTGGGTGGGGACTAGATCCTGGCTGCAGACATTCTTGTGTGCCTAGCAATGCTCAGCGAACAACCTGATCAGACTGCTCAAAAGTGAAATACACATGCCATGACCAAACGCCCAAAACTCATAGAAAGTAATTAACGTCCCAAAGGTCAGTATACCAGTGACGCAGCACTGAGCTTGCCACATGCTGTAAATAAATACTATAATAATACAGTAGACTCCAGCATCATTCAGAGATCCAAATTCAACGCACATGTCAACAGCTCCCATCTTGATATTCGTTGTAGAGGGCAAAGTGCTGCTTTCAACTATCTGTAGAACGGCAAAGCACAAGAATAAATCCCAGACATGCAGAGCATTCCCATCACTGTCTTTCGCAATGAGATGTGAGTGTCCCTTAAAGGTGTAGACGCAGCACTTTGGATGCACTATATGGGAGCCTTCAACAAAGGGAAGAAACCTGAAGAAAAACACCAGAATGATGCAGAATGAGTGCCTCGTAGGCTTACACCCCAGGGACAATAAACACAGGGCTGCCTCCCACTTCCTTGACCTGGGTTTAATACTGGCCAAACGTCTAATCACTAGAAAATGGAATTCACCTACACCCCGGGCGCTCAGGGCTTGGCCACAATCTACTATTACATGGGCCCAAGCTGAGGGTGTAGCATTGCACAGAGAAGACACCTACGGCTTGCGTAAATATACCATCGAGGCCAACTGGGACACTATGCTGATTTATTTTCGATCTGCCTCACAACACACTAACGACACTCCGGACCACTCACCAGAGACCAGAGTGGTGGCGACAGGCATACACGAGGCACCCCCGTCTCACAATATCCTCATGACATAACGCCACTCTCCACACCAACCAACTCAATAAAAGAATGTTGGACCGCCTTCATTTGTGATGTCGCTGAATAATACCACATGCTTTTGGTTGAGGGGTTGCAGAGTAATGTTGAATCCTCCCTTTGTTATGTATACTTGACCCATATCTCAGCTCTGCTGTATTCGCTTATAACATAGATAACGGATATGGAGACGACCTTTGAACTGCGCACCAGATGCCGCCTTACACTGTTTGATATAAACTGCCCTATTAATTTGTTGACTGGCTCTGTTGGAAGCAACTGATAAGATAATGTTAGGTGTATTGTTATACCTGTGCTCTGATATGATTAAAAACAATAAACCGATTCAAACAAAAAATGATGCAGATTGAGAGAATTCCGGATGTTGGGGTCTTCCTTCAGTTGCTTCCCTCTTGGTGAGGTTCTGGAGCGCAAGTGGATTCACAATGTGTTGTGGGAGCGCCGTCCATGTGCAGGGCTTGATGGCTCCAGATCTCAGCTGCGGGAGCTTGCCTGCATGCAACAAACGTTTGCAGGTCTGATTCTTCTCTGATCTCAAACTCTCTGATGTAAGGAGGCTGTGCCTTTCTAAGAAGGCTGCTGCTGGGTTCATTTGCTAATGGACCGCTGCAGATAGTTATTGTTTTTTGTGGTTGTCCTCCCCAGCCAAATTTATCATGCTATTACCATCACATCCCCTAGTCAACACAACCCACATCTCCCATCATCTCCTCGCTGATGTCTCCCTGATCGCCTCTTGGTCACAGGGACCTGAGTTAGGACATGTACACAGGCTGCCAGGCTAGGGCTGCATAGGCTTAAACCTGCAGGGCTGCCCACCACACTTAGGGTGGGATTACTGCTGAGACTTCTACAGCGGTCGCTCCCTAAGGAAATCTCATCTTTGCACGCACTTGTACTATCACACCACCTTGCAGGCAGTTTATTTTTGTAGCTGAAAAGAATAAGCTGCTTGTAAAAGATAGCCTCTATGAATCGTGGAAGCTAGCCAATGACTCAGACGGTGTAAGTATTGGCTGAGGATTTTGGCGGGAAGGGGCCAATAGTTACTTTTAGGGATGCATCATGGCAGCTCCTCTGGCCCTGAAAGCCAGCGGGCCTTTCTGGCCATCCATAATGGGTATAGATTTTAGTGCTTTTGATGCAGTCGAGAGCCCCAGAGTGAAACTGGTAACAGACGCGGCTGCGTCTGGGATTTTTAAAAACCAGGGCAAAGAATCTGGTGGCAACACAGAAGCCTTTTCAAGGAGCCTACTAGTGTAGGGAGAGGGGCCCTAATGTGATTTGTTAGGACTTCTAACTCTGTTTATTTTGTTCATGTATTTTTTTTTATATAACGCGATTATAACCAAGATAGGTGCCCTCGCGCTTTACATGGACTAGTTTGGATGCAACAGCCCTTTAGAAAGAGCTAATCAAAATCAATAATAATTCGTGAGAAATGGAGGCATAGACAAAGGTGAAGACTTAAAAACACTGGCACTAAAAAAGCATGGCGGAATGACAAGAAAATCAGCCGATGCAATGAGGAAATGAGAAAGGGATTGGACACTGGTACGATAGACAGATGGCGAACAAAGTTTTTTAGTTCGAAGATGGGGACAAATAGGGAGGATGCAGGTTAAAGAAGAAAGAGTAGGACAGAGGGAATATAATGAGAAGGGAGAAGTAGGATTAAAAGGGAGGAGGTGGTGTAAGAAGGAATTTGGAGACCTGGCTGAAGTAAAATGCCCTGATAGTTTAAACCCATCATTTAGTAGGAAATCCCCAAGGGTTGTCGCTGTCCCAGTGAACAAGTGAGTTGCAGCCTTTTGCGATTTGAATTTTTTGTTTTAAGTCCTAGAATATTTATGCGATTAGATTTTTGTTGCTTGAGATTTTTAGGGAGAAATGCAGGTAGTTATTCAAGCCACTGAGCTTCCACCTATAAGCTGCTCAATGGGTTAATGCTTTTACTTAATGACTGCAGTGATGAGAAGGTAATGAGTTCAGACCCCAGCTGGACATACTCCACCTTCCTTCCTCTCAAGCACATTAAGGTAAGTACCATTACATTTGGTAACATCGGTTACCTTACAGTGCACATCCCACTCCATGGTGGTGACCATCCTCCATTCTTGGATTTTCACAACAGCACTTGGATTCTGGATCTTGTTTAACATTTACCATTTTCGTTAAGGGCGTAGATGTCCTAGCATATAGACCAGTGGTTCTTAACCTGAGGTCTACAAACCCTACCCATGGGGTCCGCGACTGCTTAGAAAAATAAATAACATTAACCGATTAATAAAGTGTATATAAATAAAAAAGTAAAATGTAAGTTGAAAACGTTCTATAAATGTGAAGGAATTTGAAATTGGAGGCTAAAAATTAAGTTAGTATCCTCATTGATTCATGGGAGCAGGACAGGTGCATCAAACTGAATAGATTATTGACGATAAGTGACCTAAATTAAATTTTGAAAATCTCCAGCCGTCCCATTAAATTAAAAAAAGTTCTGTTTTTAATATTTCTTTGTGAATTAAATAAAATATTTCATGATTTGTGTATTTGTTTGATGAATTCTAGTTTCTGTATTTTTTGTGTATTGTTTTGTGGTTCAAATCATTGAAAGTGCTTAGGACGGTGCCCCTGGCTTCTAGTAAGGAATAAGTGGGGGTCCACAGAAGTAAAAAAGGTTAAGAACCATTGATGTAGAGTGTTCCTCGATAAAATAAATTGTCTATCTTTGCTCTCACAAATGTTGTGAGTTTTAATATTGATCCTCCGCAATCTGTCTTTGAGATTCATATGTTTATCCCAGAGTGCCTTAATGTCTCCTCCCATTTTGGCTTGAATGTCCTGTGATTTCTCAAGTTCTTGGCTCATCGCCACAATGTCATCTTGATTTGTAGCTACTCATTCTCCCATCGCTGGCAGTTCTTTTTTTTTTTTTTCTTCACATCCCCCAATCTGAGGCCATATCTAATTTCAGTGCCTGCATCTGGTTGTTCACCATATTAAAAATGTTGTCATATAGTTCGCCCAAAAAGGTTTCCTCTCTCAGCAGATGGACAGGGTCGCCCTTCTTGGACTCCGTATTAGGGGACTGATTATTCAGCTCAGTAGTTGAAATGAAGATTGTACAGCTCTTCATTATTCCCCGACAGTCCTTAATTGCCCTTTGTGCACACTCCTTTTTATGTGTTAGCATCAATTATGGGCACATTTATCAAAAAGGTGCAACCTCTAGGCACCGATGGGTAACCCAGTGGGTACTGCTCTGCACTCCCAGGTTCCTTTCTATGTCCTCTTTCTTGGGGCAATCAGCACCCATGCAGTGAAGCTATGTCATATCCCACAGATTTCAACCAATACCTACTAGGAATAAACTGCCAGTTTAACCAGTTTCAGCTCCGTATCTGGGGTAAAGAGGAGGTAGCTTACTGTGCCTAAGGTCTTCAAAGTCCATCCATACAAAGTTTATTGAAGGGGCACCCACCCTCGGAGGGATTCTGTATGGAAGGGATGTTCCCCTCGATGGGTCTCTTTATGCATCAGTGCTGGCTTCCATCAGTGTTGGGGTCCAGGTGTTTCAGGATATTATGTGATAATTACGGAGTGGATGTATATTTAATTATGACCCTTGCTGCCACTACATTAGAGGCGACCCGTTCCCGACTTCATGTTAGTAAAGGAGGGCTGCCTGGTAGCATATGCTTGGCCTCTTCAAAATCTATTGCAGCCTCCTTTCCATGTCTTTCTTCTCCTTGCAGGCTGCAAGATAGCAGCCTCACCACAAACAACCCTGCCTCCTTTAATCTCTGCACAAGCAGCGGCTTGTTGTTGCCGGGCATTATGGCAGAGCCCTACCACTGGATGGACTTGAGGACTCTCAGCGGCCGCCACCTAAGGACTTGGGGGGGATCCTCTTTCTCTACCTTTTGGACGCGGCGACGAGGACCTGGGATCGGTGCTCACCAGGGAGACGCCATGCACATCTCACTGCTGACCACTCACCCTTGTCTTTCATTCTCTGGACAGTTGAAGTCACACGAGAAAGTAGTGTGGGCATGTTGTATGGATTGACTTTATCTTGGTATCCAGTAGGCGAGCCTGCCAGTTATCCACCTCATGCCCCAGGTAGACTACAGAGGACTTCCCCATGAGAAACATGGTCACGTTGATGGTCAGTTTTGCCTCCTGTATCCTATTCAACACCTGTCCTAGGAGCCTCAGCATGTCCTGCCATCTTGGTAACATCTCAGATAACATGCTTCACCCAACCTTGAAAACTGACAGGAGCATTCTTCCACCCAAAGGGCATTATCTTGAACTGATATAAGCCATCTCCTCCCCACCCTCCTTTGCCATGGCCTTGATATTCACTATGTAATCTTTCTTGAGGTAAGGCATCAGCTGGTTCACATGGAACACCTCCCTTGGTTCCCTTGTGGCACCAGTGTCCACCAAGTAGTTAACCTCTTAAATTTTCTCGGCTACCTGGTATGGCCCGCATCATTTGCCATTCGAAGCCCTGGGACAAATGGAGATGAGTGCCAATACCTCCTGATGCTCCTAAAAGCCAGTCAGTATAACTTTCTGGTCATACCAGTCCTTCATAAGCACTTGACTTGCCTTAGGGTTTCTTTTGCTTGATTCATATATTGAGCCATCAGCTTCCTGAGGCTAATCACATAGTCCACCACATCGTTCTATGGTGAATCAGAGGTTCTTTCCCAAAAGTTAGTTTGCCATGCGTGTCCATAGCCAAATTCAGTGGGACTGAACCCTACCACCTTCTGCGTAATCTTTTTTTTTGGGCGAACAAGAGACCTGTCCGATAATATCCTACTTCCTCCTTAGGTTCTCTGGCAGAGTTCTCATCATGATCGGGTGACTTGTTGAACCACTCCACAAACCATTGGTTTATGGGTGGTATACCATAGAGAAATGGCAGGTCACACCAGCTTCCTCCCACGTCTCTCTCATGTGTGGCTAGATAAAGTTGGTTCCCCAGTGAGAGATGATTGTTCTTTGAAATCGGACCCTAGAAAAGATTCCCAGAAGGGCTCTTGCTACCACCTTTGTGCTTCTCAGAGGTACGGCTTTAAGGTACCTGATGGAATGATCCACCACAACCAAGTTGTACTTGGTTCCTGAATGTGAGGGGAAGGATTTAATGGACCTTTAAGGTCTATTCCAACTCACTCAAATGGAACACCCACATCTGAGAGAGACTTCTAGCCGCAAATTCCTTACCTTTTGAATTTCCCCAGGCGTCCGACTGGATCCGGAATATTTTTCGTGAGCAGTAACCCTGCGCACCAGAAGGTGGCACCAATTGGCTCCATCATCTGTGTCATCCGTGCCGGAAGTGACGTCGAAGTACCTATATAGGTGCCACCCAGGTGCTCTGAAGTTTCTTCTTTTCTTTCCGCGCCAGCCAGTGCTGATCTGGAAAAGAGCTACCCCTCTGTTTTTTGACTGGCTTTTTTCGAATTTTCTTTTTTTTTTTTGTCGACTGTTTATGAGGTTTACCTCCTGGTATGTCGAGGATGTCTTCACGCAAGTCTGGTTTTAAGCCCTGCGCCGCCTGCCACCAACCGATGTCTATGACTGACCCGCACCTTGTTTGTCTTTGGTGTCTGGAGTTCACCACAACACCAATTCATGCTCCGATTGCGAGGCCATGTCCTGAAGGCTTGGAGGGAGTGGTCCCTAAATCTGCTAGCAGCCTGGCATGCAACTTCGTGGAAGTCAAGATCCCAGTCAAGGGGAATGTCCCGGGATCGTTTGAGGAACCCGAAGTCCTCCTCGTCCTATGCGAGGTCCTCGGGGAAACTCTGGTAGGAAGCACATAAAGAAGAGCAAGACGTCGAAGCGCTCTTTGACTTCTCCTCGTCCGTCGGCCGATGAGACGAGGGACCCTCTCCTTTCTAGGCCTCATTTACTGGAACCTGTGCCTGGGCCAACTCCACACCTCCCTTAATTTTTAAAGGCTGGACATACCCCTGCGTGACTCAAGAAGTTCTATGAGGACATGCGCCTTATTTGGGTGGCCCAACTCCGTCGATGCGCATTCCAGCGTAGCAGGATCAGATGATGCCCCATCTGGTTCAACGCTGGGTGCTCCGGCCCTGGCTTCGGTGGGGCCCCAGGGAACCATTCCTGGCTCCAGGCCGTCACCAGTCGTGCCATCTCATCCTTGCCCAGTGTCGTCTAACTCAGATGCCTGCAGGAGCCTTGCCTCCTAGGTCGGAGTCTGAGCATTATTTTCATCTGCTAGGCTTCCGGGAAAACTGGGAGGGGTCACTGGACTCTTTATAAAAACAGCCCTATGAGGAAGAACAGTGTGTGGACTGGTGTGAGTACCTGAGCGAGGCCAGTGACCTGGATACGTCTCCAGCTGCTGGTCTGCTTTCTCCCCCTACCGTGGCTACAGAGGAGGGAGCTTCTTATGCAATGGTGGTGCGTAGGGCGACTGATGTCCTTGATCTTCAGCTACCCATGGTGGCAGTCAAGACTAATCTATTGACAGAGGTGCGTCAACCGGGAGTCTTCACGTGGAAACCCTTGCTCCCGTTTAATGACACCCTCACTGACGTCCTGTTTGGTACCTGGTCCAAACCCAACACATGGGCTCCTGTGAATAGGACGATTGCCCGCCAGCATCGTTCCACACCTGGGAGACCCAAACTTCCTCGTGCACCACCCTACCCCCGAGAGCTTGGTGGTCCAAGCCCCCATCTCCCAAGGCGCTTTCCATACTGCTACTCCAGATAGGGAATCCAAGTGGCTGGACTCATTTGAGAAGAAGATGATTTCTTACGCCAACCTGGCATTGCGGTACATGAACACTGCATGCCTTTTGGTCTGTTATTCCCAAACTTTGTGGGATACAGGTGCACAAGTGCTGCCACAGGTCCCAGAGGAGGCCGAAGCTGTACTCTCTTAAGCTGCCACCAACGGGAGAGACACAGCAAAAGTTCACTATTCACTGCAGACTTGACAGGACCGACTCGCTAGGCAGAGCGGTTTCCATGACAGTGGCCCTGAGGCGCCACGCTTCGCTGAAGACAACTGGCTTTTCGGGGAATGTCCAAGCTTCACTTATGGACATGCCCTTTGATGGCACCAATCTCTTCAGAGACCAGGCAGATTCGGCACTCGAGCGCTTTAAGGATTCTTGTGCTATGGGCAGATCCTCATGAGACTCCTCTGCCCCACGTCCAACCCAATCTGCCTTTCGTGGCTACGGAAGGGGCTTCCAGTTGCACCAGCTCCCACCCAACCGCTGGTCAGACTCCCCAGCCTCTGCATGGCTGAGGGTGCGGTACCCACATACCTCATAGGTCAGCTGCTCAGCGGTTTAGTCAGTCCACCACCCCCCCACTGCAACCGCCTCCAAAACCCTCCTAGTTTGCCCCTTTACTACCATGGGCACCCAGTTGGCGGCAGGATTTGCCATTACCTGCCTCACTGGCAGTCCATAACATCGGACAGGTGGTTTTTACAGATTATCCTAGGGAGCTACTCCTTCCCCTTCATCCTACCCCTCCCTCCATGCCAACATCTCACGATCGGCTGTCGGAGGATCATTTGTCTGTTCTCCGTGAGGCGATCATGGCTCTCTTGGCCGAGAGGGCCATTTAGAGGCTTCCAGTGTCAGATGTAGGCTGTGTTTGTTATTCCCGCTACTTTCTGATTCCCAAAAAGGACAAGGGCCTTCGTCTTAACCTCGATCTCCGAACTCTCAATCGCTTCCTCAAAAAGGAGAAGTTCAGAGAAAAATTCGCTAGAGGGAGACATCGCACCGGACAAAATAGCTCAGGCCATTCATTCTCTCCAGACCCGAAAAGCGTTGGGCCCTAATGGCCTCTCGATAGAGCTATACAAACTAAGGCCTGATACAATAGCCCCTCATCGCAGGGCAATGTTCATAGAGAGTCTTGAGAAGGGACTCCTTCCACAGGACCAGAGATTGGCCACCCTGGTAGTGATACCCAAGGAGGGGAAACCTAAAAACAGTTGCATGTCGTATCGTCCCATATCGCTGCTGAATGCAGAGGCCAAAATATTGGCCAAATTGCTAGCCACCCGCTTGATTCGAGTTCTCCCTGAGCTGGTCCATCCGGACCAGTCTGGATTCATGCCGTCAAGAAACACGTCCCTGAATTTAAGGAGGGTGCATGGGGTGATGGGAAGGGCGGACACCATCATGGAAGACGCAGTGGTGGTGTCCCTGGACGCAACCATGGCGTTTGACACCATAGAGTGGTCATACCTTTTCGCTGTCTTGGAGAAGTTGGAATTCGGTCCTAAATTTATTAACTGGGTCTGACTTTTATATACTGACCCACTAGCACAAGTAGTAGTCAACAACAAAAAATCAGCCATATTCCATCTCCACAGGGGGACGAGACAGGGGTGCCCGCTATCCCCACTGCTGTTTGCGCTCACACTAGAGCCCCTGGCTTGTTGGATCCGACGGGACCCCATAATACGAGGGCTACGCTGGACAGCAGATTGGGAGGACCGTATATCGCTCTACGCAGAAGATATTTTGTTATATTTGGCCTCCCCATATAGATCCCTGCGTAGAGTCCTTAACATCTTTACTAATTTTGGCACGTATTCCGGGTACACTATCAATTGGACAAAATCGCTTATTTGTGTGCTAAAAGGTAAACCACCGGTCCTGCCAAAAGAGTATCAACTCAGGATAGCGACAGAGGGGTTCAAATATTTGCGAATTTTTATCACCAAAGATCCCAAATTATTTTACGACGCTAACCTGTTGCCACCATTGCAGCGGCTGAAGTGTGATGTAGAACACTGGCAGTCTCTTCCGTTGTCGCTCTTGGGGAGAGCCGCATTGTTTAAGATGGTGTCGCTGCCTCGTTTTTTATACGTTTTACAGAGCTCACCCGCCCTAGTCCCCACGTCATATTTCCGGCAGGTGGAAAGTGCACAGCGAACGCTACTCTGGGGTAATAGTCCACCAAGAATCTCATTCCCGAAGTTAGTGAGAAGCTGGTACAATGGAGGAATTGGTTTGCCAAATATCAAAAAATACTACTGGGTGGCACAACTAGCGGCCATTAATCACTGTATATATCGGCCCCCTACTGAGCCGGGCTATGCCATGGATAGGTGGCTACTCCCTGGGGGTAACTACACACGAGCACTATAATCAAAGCACGCAAAATTCCCCTTGACGGGCCCCACAAAGCACTCTGTACAGGTGTGGCACTTGGTCCAGAAAAGTATGGGATGGACAAAGACCATAACTCAGATCACCCCACTATGGGATGCAGAACAATTGGGAGACCTCTGGAAAACGAAGGGGTTTGATAGATGGGATATGATTGGGATCTCTCGGGTGGGCGATCTCTGGATAAAGGGATGGCTGCTACCCTTCACAACCCTCCAACAAAACTACGAGCTTGCAGACACTGAAAGATTCCGATATCTACAGGTGCGGCACGCACTATATGCAGTCATTCCGAAGGGAGAGACCCCTCCTTAGGCCTCGCCTCTTGAAGATAGACTTTTGGACGGGTACATGCCCAAGAAGGCAATTTCCCTGACGTACTTAAAACTGATAAATCACTCACCTGATCCTCTTCCGCAACTCCGGGCAAAGTGGGAAAGTGACTTAACAGAGCTTGACGAGGAGGAATGGACGTAGGCGCTAGCATCCCCAAGGGAGGTGGCGATAATCCTCTAAGCTGAAGCTGGTACAACTGAAAATACTGCACAGAATTTGTTACTGGGACAACATGGGTCAATATGGGATACGGAGTTGAGTCTAGTTGTAGACGACTATGTGGCCGAGAAGGCACTTTTTTTCACATACTATGGGAATGCCCTCCTGTTACTAGATATTGGAGAGCGGTTACCTCATGTATGGAGGAAGATATGGGGCAGACAATAACAATGGAGACCAAGCGGTGTCTACTAAATATATGGGAGCCAACTGACTTGGGAAGCAAAGAGAAAATGTGGGTGACACTAGGATTTATGGTCGCTAAGAGGAATATTGCAAAGAAATGGGGAGTACACACAGCCCCGACGCTGAGGGAATGGAAAGGTGACATGGATTGGTGCATGTTTCGAGAAAAAAGGGTATACATATCAAGGGGATGCCCTAGAAAATGGATGCAAGTATGGGGGAAATGGAACGAATATAGGGGTAAAATTTGTGAGCCACCCACACTACCGACAAAGCCATCCCCGGGAGACCTAACACCCTAGTACGCTAACGTACACTGTAAAGTAAGTTTCACATAACCACATGGAACTGTATGTAATGTGTCTCTGAATGTCATGCCATTTGAACTATAATGCCTGTAAGCTGTGATGTTGTTTTGGTTTACAATAAAAAGAATAAAAAAAATTAAAAAAAAGAGAAGTTCAAAATGCTCATCTTAGCTCAGGTTTTGTCTGCCCTGGACCCAGCAGACTGGATGGTAGCGTTGGACTTGCAGGACACTTATTTTCATATTCCCGTCCTGCCTGCCTACTGGTGCTATCTGTGGTTTACAGTTGGCCACAAGCACTTTCAGCTCACCGTGCTTCCTTTTTGCCTTACCAGCGCGCCTCGGGTGTTCACCAAGGTAATTGCAGTGGTTGCATTTCATCTGCAGAGGTCAGGGGTGCCAGTCTTCCCCAACCTCGATGACTAGCTGCGAAAGGCCTCCTCGTACCAGGCTGTCATCTCCCACCTCCAGACTACGAGAAACCTTCTGCACTCGCTGGAGTTCACTATCAACGTGCCAAAGTCACACCTGACTCCCTCTCAGATGCTCCCTTTCATCGGAGCTGTTCTGGGCACAGCGCAGTTTCGGGCTTATCCTCCTGAGCAGTGAGTCCAGGATATTCAGGCTATGATACTGATGTTTCAGCCTCTATCCTGGGTTTCGGTAAGCCTGATTCGGAGGCTGCTGGGCCTAAAGGCCTCCTGCATCCTGCTGGTGACACATGCCAGATGGCATATGTGGGCCCTGCAGTGGGATCTGAAGTTCCAGTGGGCGCAGCATCAGGGGAATCTCTCCAACTTGGTCCAGATCTCAGAGGGAATGGCAAAAGATCTGCAGTGGTGGCTAACGAACCATGATTGGGTCAGAGGCAGATCCCTCTCCCTTCCCCAACCAGATCTCACAGTAGTGACAGATGTGTCACACCTGGGATGGGGCGGTGATCTGGGAGAGGTGAAGATCAGAGGACTCTGGTCTCTGGTGGAATCCAGACTCCACATCAACCTGCTGGAGCTCCGTCTGATCTGACTGGCATTGAAAGCCCTTCTACACTCCATCCGGGAAAGGCTTGTACAAGTGTTCACGGACAACACCACCGCCATGTGGTACTGCAACAAACCGGGCCGGGTTGAGTCATGAACACTTTGTCAAGAGTCTGGAACAGCAGGGCATATCCCTGGCGGTTTAACACCTGATGGGTTTTCTTAACACCAGAGCGGACAAACTGCGCTGAAAATGCCTAGCGGATCATGAATGGCATCTTCACCTGGAGGTGGCACTAGGACTCTTCGGTCAGTGGGGAGATCCTTGGTTAGATCTGTTTGCTTCTGCCGAGATCGTGCAATGTCCGCAGTTTTGCGTGCGGGAGTTTCCAAGGTGGCACTCACTCGGAGATGCTTTTCGTCTTGAGTGGAGTAATGTCTTTCCGCCCATACCACTACTTCCCAGAGTTCTCAAGAAGATCAAAAACAACCGTACCCAAGTCATCCTTGTGGCTCTGGACTGGGAACGGAGAGTCTGATATCCCGAGCTATTGAGCATGGCCACTGTTCCTCCGATCAGGCTGCACCTTCGTGAAGATCTTCTGTTGCAGCAGCAGGGAAGGGTTCTCCACCCAAAACTGTCCACTCTCTGCCTTCTTTTATGGAGATTGAGCAGCATCAGTTGACAGCTTTTGACCTTCCTCCCAAAGTCTGTAATGTCATCTTGGTAGCTAAGTGTCCCTCCACCAAGACTGTACTCTGCCGTTTGAAAAAGAATTGTGGCATGGTGTGCAGAAAAATTCATTGATCCCCTATCTGAAGTTCTGCTTTTTGTTCTTTCTCTTGCCCAGCAGGGCTCTGCTCTGGGCACTATTAAAGGCTATCTGCCATTTCTGCCTTCTTGCGGTTGCCTGATCAACACTCTTTGTTTAAGTCCCCTATTGTACATGGGTTCCTTGAGGGTCTTACTCATCTCTTCCCTCCTTCCCATTCATTATGCCTCCCTTTACCTTAGTTTGGTTTTCACTTTTTTGATGTATGCTCCTTTCGAGCTTCTACACAATTGTCCCCCCAGGCTTCTCACCTTGAAAACAGCCTTCTTTCTGGCAATTATATCTGCTCGCAGAGTTAGTGAGCTGCAGGCATTATCATCTAAGCCAGCTTACCTCTCAGTCTATCCTGACAAAGTGGTGCTTCGCACAAGGGCCTCCTTTCTACCAAAAGTGGTCAACCCTTTTCATGTAGGCCTATCTATCACCTTGCCTACCTTTTTATGTTTCTCCACATCACTCTAAAGAAGATGAGCGACTCTCTCTGGTCCCAAAAAGAGCGCTGTCGTTCTACCTTGACCGCACACAAGAGTTCCAGGTGGACGACTAACTCTTCGAGGGTATGTTGGTTCAAAGAAAGGTCAGGCAGTGCAGAAGCAGACCATCTCCAGATGGGTCATGCTCTGCATCAAAATCTGCTAATCATTGGCCAAGAAGCAACCCCCTGAGGGCTTGTGTGCTCAATCTACCAGATCCAAGGCTGCGACCACTGCGTTAGCACGCAGAGTGTCGCTCCTGTATATCTGCCAGGGGGCAACGTGGCTTCCCTGCACACGTTCATTAAACATTACTGCCTGGACAGTCAGGTTCTCAGGGATGGGCATTTTGCCCGTTTGGTCCTGCAAGATTTAGTTTACAGACTCTCCTTCGGGGATGGTATTGCTTGGGTATCTATTCAAAAGGTAAGGAATCTGCAGCTATAAGTCTCTACCAGATGGACAAGTTGCTTACCTTCGGTAATCCCTCATCTGGTAGAGTCTACATCTAGCTGCAGATTCCTTACAGACCCACCCATTTTCCCCGCTCGGCAAATCGATTTCAGGGGACTGGGATGATCCCTTTCAGGGCCCTAGTTTTGACACACCAGTGGTCAGTGTTCTTCATGGCGCCGCATTTCTGGCATGGGAAATCGTCAAAAGTAACATATGTCAGCGCGCCTGGGTGGCACCTATATAGGTATTTTAACGTCACTACGGGAGCAGACGATGCAGATGATGGATGTGGAGCCGATCGATGACACCTTCCGGCGCTCAGGGGTACTGCTTCTGGATCCAGTCGGATGCCTGGGAAAATTCAAAAGGTAAGGAATCTGTGGCTAGATATAGTCTCTGCCAGATAAGGCGTTACCAAAGGTAAGTAACTTATTCAACTGGTAGAGGCACTAACAGTGCCTTAGTCCTTCCCACAGTCGTACCCCTTACTTGGCAAACAGGAAGGGTTCTACAGAACCTCTCTGACTCTGAACATCCCTGGCCAGTCGAATTGAGGGTCCAACCTATTCTAGGTGTTTCTACTGCCAAAGTGTTCATACAAGGACTCTTCGTGGGCCAGTGACAACATGAATTTCCTGTACACCAACGGACTACTATCCTCTTGCTGGATCCTGGCCCCGAATGCACTGGCTCACTATAGAGAAGGCCATTCTCCCAGTCAACATAGCGTTTGCTGACCATTCCTTCAGTGACCTTTTCCTGGGCTTCCATGTAAAATTCCCCCAAGCGTAGGGCACTCCTCCTGTGCATTGTTGAAATCATTATGGGTTCCCTTCCCCCCCACCCCAGCAGCTAGCAAGCTCTGCAGCTCTAAAAGCGACCCAGGCTCCAGCACCTGGTCTGCTTCAGGAGCCTCTTTGCTGCAAATTACCTTGTCCTGGTCTTTGCAAATCCGGAATGGTACCAGTCTCCTTCTAATTCTGCCTCACAGCCTGTGCTCTGGTCAACACAGCTGACGATGTTTCCGGTCATAAATGCTTCTGGTTTTGGCACAAAGGTAGGGGCAATCAAATTATTGCCTAAGAGACAGCACCTTGCTTCTCTCTTACCCCTACTTTGACCAAGATTTCCTTGCCTTTGGTTTCTACCTCAACTTGGGCACGCCTGGACTGTCCTTGGGAATTTCTGTGATGCTTACCCTCTGGTTTGGAACAAGTCTCTGAAGAGATCCTCTCCTCTTTTGGCTTAGAACAGTGCTGTTCCAGCCCCTTGCGAACCGTGTTAGCCTACCACTTGTCAGCCAACTCTGCAAGTTTCTCTGTATGACTCTCTATCAGATGACAGGTGTTCCCTACGTGGGATAGTTCACTCCGTCTTGAGTGGCTTTGTCACCATTAACTGGTTAAGAGAATGAAATTCCTTGACCTCCATCCCTCTCACTCATTTATCTTTTTGCAGTTTTATATAGTGCGAACTCGACCCGAAGGTATTGGAGCACTTTACATGAATACCAGTTACATTACACAAGGACACATTTATTAGTATTTAGCACAGGGAGATTAAGTGATTTGCCCAGAATCACAGGATGTTGAGTCATTGCCAAGAGTTGAACCTGGTTCACCAGTTTCAGAGTGAGTACCTCTGGCCATTATGCCACATTCCAGTCACACAATACACCATGAATCTGATAAAGCGGGGGGAGTTTTCTTTCCATTTATAACCAAATTCAATAACCACCTATCTTTCTCCGCATAAACAAATTTGTCCCATACCCATAATTACTGGGTCCTCCGATGAATCTTTGGAGAGTGGACAGGGACTGACCAATTGACAAGATGTAAATTCCCCCCCTATTAGGACCTACAATAAGAGCAATATTTCTACAACAAACTTAAACCTTACCATATATGAATCATATTAATAACACTAACCAAAAATGACAGACTCTGATTACTTAACACTTTGCTTTTATCTATTTCTTAAGCATGTGAATGATCAATCAAATAATACAGCATCGAATCACAGTTCATCACACAAGAGGAAATAATCAATTCACAATAACATCTCATTTACCGAGAATGAGTGAGTGGATAGGAGAAGAGACAAAAGAGCATTGGAAATAGATCAATGCAAAACAGAATTTCATACGAACCTAGAGAAATACTTTAGCACAGCGTGCTAATGGTCTGGAAAGCTAACCCTCCATCTGGAAGGGAAAGCTGGGCAGCCTCACGAAGGTATGAGGAGCAAAGTTAAAGAGTCCGGTTCAGACAGCATCAGCCAGCCAAATAGGAAAAGAAACAGCAACACAGCTCTCTCCTCGCTCTCGTACACCTCGCCTTGCCTAACAGAATAATTCTAACACTAGTAGTTATACCCTAAATTGTTAAGTCCAACCCTATTCTTTTTAGCAAAGCCCAAGCATTTCACAGTTCTTATTGGTCCAGGAGCAGAGGATTTTCGGTCACACCACTTCCATCGCACCTAACTTTCAAAAGTTCTTTGTTAGAGCCAGGCTGTCATCATCGTCCTTCAGCAGAGGAAACTACGATATCCTCCTTCAGAATCCCGCACACATTTTTACACATCTTTGCAACATTTTGTTAGCACTGTTATCCACAAACTAAACATTTCCCCGGACAGTGAGGAAGTTCCACTGTTTATCTTTCACATAGTAGTCGACAAGAAAAATAACCCAAAAATCATTACAAGGACAAATACATTTCTTTTTGCAGCCTACGTTAAGGAAAGAAAATTAACCCTAACAGTGGTTTGAGGCCTTGTTTGTAACGCATGCCATTCTCTAGGAAAAACAGAACAAGTTTTAATTATTGGTTCACATAAATGCTTCATTGCTGTTATTCTAACATAAATGCAAATATTCCTAAACATATATTCTATGCATTAAACATTAAACTAATTTATAAAGATGTTCTTTTATTCGCTTTGCACTCTTCATGTTTCTGGTGCAATTTCTAACATGCACAAAGGAAAATAAATCTCTTCTCTCTTATACATAAAAACTCAAACTCTTAGCATTATTTCTCATGCTACCTTGTGTGCCGAAAATCATTTGCGACCTACAGAAACAATTTGTCATTTTCTTCTGCACATTTTACTATCTTTCTCCAAAAGCCCTATGTTAATATTTTCTCGGTTAATTTCACAACCTTTTGTTAATAACTTCACATGCAGGAGGTTTAATCCGAGCAGGTTTATTTTGTGAAAATCCTGCTCCATCAATCCCCCCCTCCCCCACCTTGATGGCTACTTAAGCCATCATAAATCCAAAAATCTGATTACAATCTGATTTGCCTAGAAAATAGTGGTTCTCATTTGTTTCAACCTAACCCCATCTATGTCTTGCATTACTTCATAATAAGCTCTTTTCTTATCTTCCATTTCTATTTCTTCTCTCTTAATTTCTTGGCTCTTCATTTTGTCTCTTCATTTTGTCTCTAGTGTTTTACCCTTACTCTTGCAGCATTTATATATTAGAAATAGCATTAGTATTCCATAGCAATAATAGGTGTTAGTATTCTCCATAACAAGCTATTAGCAAATGTTAAAAACCAATTTCCCATAGAGGAGAAACACTTACAAAGTTTCTCCCAAGCACCGTCAACCTTCAGTTCAGTCAAATCTTCTCGTAAATGCGTAATATTAGTAATATACCCTCTAGATTTTTACTTTTTTCAGGGATATATGTACAGCATTGTTGAATGTTCAACATGTTACAGACTCCACCCTCTTTTGCCAAAAATACATCAAAAGCAAGTCTATTTTGCAAAACCATAGACCTTATAGCCACCATTTCAGTATCAATCATCAAAAAAAAAAACAGCAGTGTCTGTTGAGAAACGATCAACCACTTTGGACAATTTTCGAATTTTATGTGAATTTAGAATTACCCCAACTAGGTATCAATGCTTCAAAAATATCACCCACAATCTCTGAAGCACTAATCCCCTTTTTCTCCATATTAGTCCACTTTTAGCCTTTTCATTGGTTCCATGATTCTTATCCACATGATATATTTTAGGAAAGACGATTCCCATATAACAACACCCATAACAATGTGCTGGCAATCTATAATAGGCATTCTTACCACACACATAATAAATTCCAGGGAAAACATGATCCGTTCCACCTTTTAGTCCCCAACCCCCTGTGATTAGGAAAGTATGATCACATCTACCAATGAAATAATTATTATATTCAGTTTTCTGTCTTAGTAAGCAAAGCTTTCCCCTATGATGCCAGTCTAGAGTCATTGCATCATATGTCTCACCTTTCTTGTAATCCCCTCCCTATGAGCCCAAGGAGGTATGTTACTGTTTTTCACAGCAGCCTTTTTCTTAAAGCTTTGTTGTCTATCTTCCACCACATTTATAAACTCAATTTCTTCACCATGGAAAATACAGGTCAAATTATTTCAATGAGCATATACAGGATCTATTGTTTTAGTAGTATGAAAAAACTCTCCAAAATACTCTGCATTCTTTGTACTACTTACTATATTCATATTCTTTCTAATAGGAATTTCAGAAAAACAAAGTCAAAATTTGAATAAAAATACTGCAATTGGCCTTTTTCATAGAACAAACTTGTTAGTACACTACACGAAATACCATATGTTAAGGGAAGGTGATAAGTCACCCCTTCTGACACAGACGACGGTAATTGCATGTACACATAACAATCTCTCGCATCCATAGTATTAACATACTCATATAGTAACTTAGTAAAAACATTTAACGAAAAGTCATTAATAAAATTATCTTGGTGTAAATCATTTTCGGTTCATCTCTTAATGTTAGTCTGCGAGTCCTCTTTAAGACTTTCACCCACATTTATTTTTGCACCCACAAGATCATTAGTAATATTACTTTTAGTTGGATACATAAAATACACACTTCACTGCCGTCGTTGTCACCAGTATCACTTGATATGGCCCATGCCAGCGAGGTTCCAAACACAATTTTCTCACATGCTTCTTGACAAGATCCCACTCTCCAGGGCTCAGGTCATTGCTTGTTCTCGCTGTGTTGTGGTTGCAACTTCTCCAACCTGATGAAACGCAGAACGCACTACATCAGCCAATCCTATGCAATAATCGAGCACTAGATCATCAGTTATATTCATCAGTTGATTCGCTGGACTATTGGCTGCCTCATTGCTCTGCCCATGACAATTTCATGCGGAGACAATCCAGTCCTTCTATCAGGGATGCTTCTTAGACTCATCAGGACTAATGGCAACGCATCTGGCCATTTCAGTGTAGTGGATGCACACACTTTTGCAAGTCTTGACTTAATTGTGCCATTAACCTGCTCAACCACGCCTCATGCTTCTGGTCGATGGGCACAGTGTAATTTTTGTTCAATTTGTAATGCTGCACAAATCATCCGAATTATTTCATTATTAAAATGTGTTCCTCTATCAGATTCTAAAGAGACTGGAAATCCAAATCTGGGGATAATCTCTCTAAGAAGCAATTTATCAGCTGTTAGGCTATCATTGCGTCTTGTTGGGTAGGCTTCCACCCAACGGGAAAACAAACAATCACCAGTACATATTTTAGTCCATTACATGGTGGTAGTTCTATGAAAGCAGCCTGTAATCGTGTAAAGGGACCAGCTGCTTTTCCAATTCGTCCCCCAACTAACAACTGTCTTCCTCCCTGCATTTTGCTGCTGACAAATCACACACCTTTGGCAAAGACTTTCTGCAATGACTCTAAATTGTGGGTTAAACCATGTTTGCTTGAACAACCTAATCATTGCATCCCTACCTATATGTGTAGGACCATGATAAATTCTAGCCATCTGGGACAACAAACTGCCTGGCATAATTGGTCTTCCATCAGTATAGATCCACACTTCATCTTCTGCCCTACGTGAACAACCTGCCTTCATCCAATTTTCTTTTTCTTCAACACTTGCTTCTTCCTGTAGCTGCCTAATTTCTTCCCAAGTTTCAACAGATAAGAACATCAGATTGCATTTTTCTTGATCAGATTTTTGTATTTCTTTATTGGTTGAAACTGAATTTAGTGCACAATAGCGCACAACTTCATCAGCATATCTACTTCCAACATTGATATGATCACTGCCGGATTTGTGTGCTGAACATTTTACAACCACAATTTCTTTAGGCAATTGTAGTGCCACCAATAGATCTTTTACATATTCTCCATTTCGAATTGGTGAGCCTGATGAAGTCAAAAACCCACATTGCGACCACAATTGCCCAAAGTCGTGTACAACTCCGAAACCATATTGACTATTGGTAAATATGGTTATTCTCATTCTTTCTCCAAAATAACACGTCTTTGTTGGTGCAACCAATTCTGATACTTGTGCAGAGTTTGCTCCCCTTAAGAATAAAGCTTCGATGACATTAGCCACCGTACAGATTGCATAGGAAGCTCGCAAAATACCCATTTCATCTCTCAATCAAGATTCATCCACAAACATCACACAATCTGATTCAGGCAATGGAGTATCCCTTATGTCAGGTCTTGGTTTTGTACACAACTCAGTCACGTCCAGACAATCATGATCTGCTTCATCCACCACCACTTCACAACTCGGATTTGGTAGCAAGGTAGCTGGATTAAAATTCGTACATCTTGTCACAGTCACATTCTCAGCTCCCAGTATCACCTGTTCATATTTTGTCAACCGACTACTCGTAAGATGCTGTGTTCGAGTACGAGTCAACAAAATCTCAACAGAATGCGGTACATACACTTTCAATGGATGTCCCATCACAATTGCTTTACTCTGTTCCAAACTCACACAAGTAGCAGCAACTGCTTTTAAACATCCTGGCAAAGCTGCAGCTATGGCATCTAAAGTGGCGGACGACGTGCTGTTCCATGCATTTGCGTTAGAACTGAAAGTGCACATCTGTCTCTTTCACAACAGAACAATGCAAAGTCCTTGTTGAAATCTGGCATCCCCAATGCTGGTGCTCGACAAAGGCTCTTTCGCAACTCCATAAATGCCTCCATGCATTCCTCATCCAAATGAATTGGATCTGACACATCTTTGGGAGTCAATCTTTGTAATGGCTTGGCTGTCGATGAGAAACCATTGATCCATTGTCGACAATATCCAACCATACCCAAAAACATTCGAATCTCTTTCTGTGTCTTGGGTGGATTCATTTGCAAAGTCGCATTTATTCAATCTTGAGATACTTTCCTGACTCCTTTTTCAATTTTGTGTCCCAAATAGAGAACTTCTTTTTGGCAAAATTGCAATTTTGTAGGTGACACTTTATGCCCACCTACTGCCAAATGATTCAGTAGAGCAACAGTATCTGTCACACAGGCTTCTTTGGTCTTTAATGCACACAAGCAAATCAGCAATATATTGCACCAAGACTGAGTCATTAGGCATTACTAGTGACTCTAAGCACCTCTTCAAAATTTGATTGAAGATTGAGGGGCTCTCTGTATACCCTTGAGGAACTCGGCACCATGCCAAAACACTGTTTCCGAACCGGAATGCAAATAAATATTGACTATCCGAATGCAAAGGTATCGAGAAAAATGCTTGACACAAATCAATCACTGTGAACCACTCTGCGTCACATGGAATTTGAAAAAGAATTATTGCTGGATTTGGTATTATTGGACAACAAGGTATTACTATCTGATTTTTCTCAAATCCTGCACAATTTTATATTTTCCGCTTGGTTTTTTTAATTCCCATTATAGGTGAATTACAAGGACTACCTAATATCGCTTTCAGAATGCCCTGTTCAATCATCAATTCAATCACAGGTGTTACTCCTACAATCGTCTCAGGACTCATTTTGTAAGGTGGCGTTTTCGGAAATTCAGCACCTTGTTTAGCTGTAATTTGAATAGGATCAACTCCCTTCATCAATCCAATGTCTTTCCCTGAAAAATCCCACACATCAGTCAACACAGTATCTCTCAATTCAACAGGCAAATCCTTTGCTGTAAATAAAGGATACAATTAATTCACTTCCGTCCCTAGCCTTGCCATTTTGAATAGTACATCCTCATCCTTTGTATGAAATGCTATTCCATCTGGTGTACAATAGATGGTGGAATTCATCTTACACAACAAGTCTCTACCCAATAGGTTAACTGGACTTGTATCACACACTACAAAACGATGCAAATCTCGGAAATCTCCAATCTGCACATTCATTGGTTTTGTCACTGGAGTTTTAATCAATTGATTTGAAACACCCACAATTTGGATACTATCTCCAGGAATGCAATCATATTACCTTCTACTTCACCATCCACAAAAGGACCACACAGATCTACTTCTAGAGATGCGCCAAGCACGCACTCTTCCTCCCACCTCAGGCCCCGTCATTGAGATGTATCTGAATCACTCTCTTGGCACTGCAACCAATATTGTGAAGCCACTTGTACATTGGAATTAGCTTGTTCATTCATGTGAAAACCCACATTCGCACTGTATTTTTGCACTTGACCATTCATATTCTGATTTGGCATAGGAGCTGTGGTATCTGTTGCTGTTGACTCTTATTCATCTCAACAGGCATCTGCTGATTCTGGTTTTTTCATTATTTCCTAACAAAGCCCTACACTCGCGTCTCCAATGTCCCAACTTGCCACACACGACACGAATATTTCTTCTTTAAATTCTTCTCTGTTACCTCTACCTTTTCCTTGAGCCGAAACACCACCATTTACCACAACACTTTTCATAGCAGTAGTAATCTGACCACCCTGAACATTCTGACCTTTTCCCTGAAAACCTGTCTGTGAGAAATCTACCAAACCACTTTCTGTGCCGCTTTCATCTGAGCCCACATTAATTTTTCTGTCAACTTTTTATGTCTTGATTCAATGTCATCACTACAATACTTTGCATAACGCAGTATTTCATCAATTGTCTTACTCTGCCATCAAATCAAATGCTGTTGAATCATAGTACTAATCTCTGGTCTCAAGCCAAACACAAACCTACATGCAAAATGACCCATATCTTTGTAAGTAATGTTTTCAATTCAACTGTACTGTTTAAACACTTGAAGAAGCCTTTCAATTCCTGAGTAGTTCTATTTTGACCCAATCTGTTTCTTTAGGTGAGATCTTTCCTTTCAAGTAAATAATGACCTGATTATATTTTTTCATCACCTCATCAGATGGTGCTCCAGTTTTTGCATCTCTTGGATATTCTTCTTTCGGCCAATCTACAGCAATTTTACACTCGACCCACAAATCAGCTGGAACCACAATATCGAACAAACCAAGTCTTTCCACAAGACTTTTGAAACTTTCTCAAACCTTTGTACTTGTTTGTACCACTCCACTGGTTTCTCTCTCAGCCTGGGAAATTCATTCGTAAAAGACAATATATCCTGTCTTGACCACGGGACATGAACATACCCACCTCCTGGTATTTCTCTCATTTTGTATATCATTTGTCACCTCTGCACCTGTTTTTCTCACTGGAAACATCTGTAAAGCTCCTTGATTCACAACTATTTCTTCCTTCTTTTTAGCCCATCTGCCTTTCCAACGATCCAACTCACCCCATTGTCTCAACATACTAATTAACTCTTTAATTTGCAAACGTTTTCCTGAAGCATTCAAACTCTCCAAATCCTTATCACTGAAATCAAATCTGTATGTTTTCTGTAAAACCTTCGACTTTTCTATGTCCACACCATATGTCTGTGCAACTTAAGCAAACTTCTCATGAAGATTTCTTGCTCTCATCGTAATATTCTTACACAAGAATAACAACTCTTCTTCCTGATATTTGCTCAATCTCTCTGGACTAATCGTACCTAAAATCATCTCTTCCAAATCCACTTTTAATTTACCCACATCCATGTTCGTACCAACTTTATTAGATGTTATTCCTCTCATCCAATTCCTCTGGCGAAGCCCCTAACGACCCTCCTGATGTAGGTGTCATCCCTTTGTATTCATATTCTGCAACAATCTCCTTGGATATATTTGCACACCACGTTTTGGAGTGCACTGACCTCTCTGAAATATCAATCAATGACTCTGTTTCATTTGCACTAATATTAGTCTTATCATTCTCTACAGGAACAAAAGTCTTATCTAAAGCTGCAGGCACCGTTAAAGCATGTACCTGTGAAATACTCTGTCCATCACTGTATAATGGAACAATTGGACCAATAGTCACGGGAACTGACAAAGCATCTGCATTCAAATTCAACTGAGTAATTCTTTTTGTTAAATCATCTTTTGCCTGACTTACTGCATTCATATTTTTCCGTTGAGGAGCTTCTATCTGTATCAACGGAGCACTTGGTGTAACCCTCTCATGTTCTTCCTGATACGGGGTGGTCTGTTCATCAATAATTCATCCAACAACTCATCTACCTCATTTGGATCTACTTCTGTTTCTGCTATATTCTTTTTCTTCTCCTTACACTTGCCTCCTTCCTGATTCTCCACTATCATAACTGGATACATTCCTTCACCCATTGCCACTACATCCCTTCTCCATTTTTTCATCTGTGCATCCCATTTCGCTTCTGAATATCTACTCAGTGTTTCTATATCTATTCTATGTCCTGTCTCTCTTGTATGCCTCATGTTCCCATTCTTCAAGTGCTTCATACTGCATAGGTCTAGGACTTGGTTTCAACTAATTCATCTGATATCTCATATTTTCTAAAATCCTTGTGTTAAAAGTACCATGCTCTGGAAACGCCATATTACCATCTCCTTCGGTATACTTCACCCAATTCTCCAACCATGTACACGTGTGGTAACCCCTTTCTAATGACATATAAGAAGCAGGCGTACCCTCAGGAGCTACAGGGATTCCCTCTCTAATGGGTATAGGCTCATCCTTTCTAAATAATGTCTTCAACAATATTAATAACTTCATGTTGTCTCGTTCGCTAAAACCTAAAGTAACAACACAAGAGCTAAACTCCTTCTGAACCTTTTAGCAATCTGATTCGCTCACCCTGACCAATACCAGTGCGTCTCACACCAACCAATAGCAGCGCAACACTCTCGTGACGATTCACACTAACTAGCCAATAGCAGTGCGACTCTTTGTGACGTCAGTATAACTCATGCGACTGACCCTCCCTTTACAAAAATTATTGGCAGCAATTTTAACCCCTTAACTGCTGGGCCTTTCCCCCCCCCAGTGCTGAGCCCTTTTTTGGCTATTTGTAGTAGTTCGCGATTAGGCCTCTGTAACGTTTTGACCACATAAGGTATCCACGCCAAATTTGTGTCCTTTTCTTCCAACATCATGGGGATTCTAAAGGTACCCAGGGTTTGTGGATTCCCCTGGAGGGGTCCCAGATTTTAGCCAAAATACAGCTAAATTTTGGTTTTTTGTGGAAAAATTGGAAAAAAGTCCCGCATATGAAAGCGTCTGGGTTTTTCCCTGCAAATGGTATCAAAAAAGGGTTTGTGGGGCTGAAATCTCCATTTTCCCAGCTTTTAGGGAATGACAGACTTTTGTCAGAAAACCAAAACATTTTACACAGTTTTGGCATTTTTCTGTGACATAGCCTATTTTTGCTATTTTTTGTGCTTTCAACCTCCTTCCAGTTAATGGTAGAAATGGGTATGAAAGCAATAATGGATCCTGGAAATCTATACATTTTAGAAAGGTAGACAAAATGCTGAATTCAGCAAGGGGTCATTTGTGTAAATCCATCAAGGTTTCTTTATAGAAACTAACAGTTAAATATAGGAAAAATGGAAAATTAGTTGAAAAAAACAGCCTTTTGTGTCAACGTTTTCACCTGTAACTTCTTCTAATTATGACAGCTCTTTGAAAGCAATATACTGTTACATCCACTGGACCTTACTGGTTGTGGGGATAATTATGACTTGTAGGTTCACCAAGAACCCGACGAACCCAGAGCCAAAAACTGAGCAGCGTCTTGCAATGGTTTTTTATTATGTACCGGGTATATAGCAATTATTCTGGGAAAATGTATACATGGAAAATTCAGTATGAAAGACTCCTATGTATTTCTGAAATGGGAACAAAATATAGAGTTTAGAAACAGTAGATATTTGCACATTTCCGAAATTGGGAATACTCATACTAGCATGAGAATTTTCGGTCATTTTTCAAAATGACTTCTTTTTACACATTGTCTTTCATTTGGAAGGCAGAAATGCATCGAAAGTCAATAGGTAATAACAGTTGCTTTACAAATCTGAATTACCCTAAGTGTCCCGATAAAAATGGTACCTCACTTGTGTGGGTAGGCATAGTGCCCACGACAGGAAACGGCTGAAAATGCAACGTGAACACACCACATTTTCACAATGAAAAATTACCCTTTTTTTGCAAAGTGCCTAGCTGTAGTTTTTGAATCCTAGCTCTGCCTGCATCTAGGGAAACCTAGCAAACCTATACATTTTTGAAAACTAGACACCCAGGGGAATCCAGGATGGGGTGACTTTACTGCCTCTCACCAGGTTCTGTTACCCAGAATCCCTTGCAAACCTAAGAAATTGTAAAAAAAAAGACACATTTTCCTCACATTTCTGTGGTGGAAAGTCCTGGAATCTGCGTGGATCCACAAATTTCTACCCACCCCACGTTCCCCAAAGTCTTCCGAGAAAAATGGTACCTCACTTGTGTGGGTAGGCCTAGAGCCCCGACAGGAAATGGCGCAAAACACAACGTGGACACACCCCAATTTCACAGTGAAAAATGACCCTTTTTTGGCAAAGTGCCTAGCTGTAGTTTTTGAATCCTAGCTCTGCCTGCATCTAGGGAAACCTAGCAAACCTATACATTTTTGAAAACTAGACACCCAGGGGAATCCAGGATGGGGTGACTTTACTGCCTCTCACCAGGTTCTGTTACCCAGAATCCCTTGCAAACCTAAAAAATTGTCAAAGAAAACACACTTTCCTCACATTTCTGTGGTGGAAAGTTCTGGAATCTGCGTGGATCCACAAAATTCCACCCACCCCGCGTTCCCCAAAGTCTTCCGATAAAAATGGTACCTCACTTGTGTGGGAGGGAGGCCCAAGTACCCGCGACAGGAAACGGCCCAAAACGCAATGTGGACACACCACATTTTCGCAGTGAAAACGGACCCTTTTTCAACAAAGTGCCTAGCTGTAGATTTTGAACCCTAGCTCTGCCGGCACCTAGGGAAACCTAGCAAACCTATACATTTTTCAAAGCTAAACACCCAGGGGAATCCAGGATGGGGTGACTTGGCTGGCTCTCACCAGGTTCTGTTACCCAGAATCCCTTGCAAACCTAAAAAATTGACAAAAAAAACACATTTTCCTCACATTTCTGTGGTGGAAAGTTCTGGAATCTGCGTGGATCCACAAATTTCCACCCACCCCGCATTCCCCAAAGTCTTCCGATAAAAATGGTACCTCACTTGTGTGGGAGGCCCAAGTACCCGCGACAGGAAACGGCCCAAAACGCAACGTGGACACACCACATTTTCACAGTGAAAACGGACCCTTTTTCAACAAAGTGCCTAGCTGTAGATTTTGAACCATAGCTCTGCCGGCACCTAGGGAAACCTAAGAAACCTATACATTTTTGAAAACTAGACACCCAGGGGAATCCAGGATGGGGTGACTTGGCTGGCTCTCACCAGGTTCTGCTACCCGGAATCCCTTGCAAACGTAAAATATTGTAAAAAAAAACCACATTTTCCTCACATTTCTGTGGTGGAAAGTTCTGGAATCTGCGTGGATCCACAAAATTCCACCCACCCCGTGTTCCCCAAAGTCTTCAGAGAAAAATGGTACCTCACTTGTGTGGGAGGCCCAAGTACCCGCGACAGGCTAGGGCCCAAAACGTATTGAGGCGACATTAAAATTGCCTATCACAAAACAACCTGGTTTTGCAAGGGGGGGGTCACCTCGGTTTTTGGCCCCGTGCTCGGCGACCAGCTAGGGGAACCTATCAAACCCACACATTTCTGAAAACTAGACACCCGGGTGGTTCCAGGGAGGTATGGCTTGTGTGGATCCCCAAACGTTTTCTTACCCAGAATCCCCTGCAAACCTCAAATGTAGCTGAAAAAAATCACTTTTTCCACACATTTTTGTGTGGGAAAGTTGTGGCATCGCCGGGCAGACACGCATTTCCTACCACCCAGTGTTCCCCAAGGTCTCCCGATAAAAATGGTACCTCACTCGTGTGGGAGGCCCAAGTACCCGCGACAGGCTAGGGCCCAAAACGTATTGAGGCGACATTAAAATTGCCCATCACAAAACAACCTGGTTTTGTAAGGGGGGGTCACTTAGGTTTTTGGCCCCGTGCTCGGCGGCCAGCTAGGGAAACCTATCAAAGCCACACATTTCTGAAAACTAGACACCCGGGGGGTTCCAGGGAGGTATGGCTTGCGTGGATCCCCCAATGTTTTCTTACCCAGAATCCCCTGCAAACCTCACATTTAGCTGAAAAATCACTTTTTCCACACATTTTGTGTGGGAAAGTTGTAGCATCGCCGGGCAGACACGCATTTCCTACCACCCAGTGTTCCCAAGGTCTCCCGATAAAAATGGTACCTCACTCGTGTGGGAGGCCCAGTACCGCGACAGGCTAGGGCCCAAAACGTATTGAGGCTGACATTAAATTGCCCATCACAAAACAACCTGGTTTTGTAAGGGAGTCACTTAGGTTTTTGGCCCGTGCTCGGCGGCCAGCTAGGAAACCTATCAAGCCACACATTTCTGAAAACTAGACACTCGGGGGTTCCAGGGAGGTATGGCTTGCGTGGATCCCCAATGTTTCTTACCCAGAATCCCCTGCAAACCTCACATTTAGCTGAAAAATCACTTTTTCCACACATTTTGTGTGGGAAAGTTGTGGCATCGCCGGGCAGACACGCATTTCTACCACCCAGTGTTCCTCAAGGTCTCCCGATAAAATGGTACCTCACTCGTGTGGGAGGCTCAAGTACCCACGACGGGCTAGGGCCCAACACGTATTGAGGCGACATTAAAATTGCCTATCACAAAACAACCTGGTTTTGTAAGGGGTCACTTCGGTTTTGGCTCGTGCTCGGCGGCCAGCTAGGAAACCTATCAAGCCACACATTTCTGAAAACTAGACACTCGGGGGTTCCAGGAGGTATGGCTTGCGTGGATCTCCAACGTTTTCTTCCAGAATCCCTGCAAACCTCAAATTTAGCTGAAAAAATCACTTTTTCCACACATTTTGTATGGGAAAGTTGTGATCGTCGGGCAGACACGCATTTCCTACCACCCAGTGTTGCCCAAGGTCTCCCGATAAAAATGGTACCTCACTGCGTGGGAGGCCCAGTACCTGCGACAGGCTAGGGCCCAAAACATTTTGTGATAGGCAATTTTGATGTTGCCTTAATACCTTTTGGGCCCTAGCCTGTCGCGGGTAATTGGGCCTCCCACATGAGTGAGGCACCATTTTTATCGGGAGACCTTGGGGAACACTGGGTGGTAGGAAATGCGTGTCTGCCCGGCGATGCCACAACTTTCCCACACAAAATGTGTGGAAAAAGTGATTTTTTTCAGCTAAATTCGAGGTTTGCAGGGGATTCTGGGTAAGAAAACGTTGGGGGATCCACACAAGCCATGCCTCCCTGGAACCCCCGGGTGTCTAGTTTTCAGAAATGTGTGGGTTTGGTAGGTTTCCTAGCTGGCCGCCGAGCACGGGGCCAAAAACTAGGTGACTCCCTCACAAAACAAGGTTGTTTTGTGATAGGCAATTTTAATGTCGCCTCAATACGTTTTGGGCCCTAGCCTGTTGCGGGTACTTGGGCCTCCCACACGAGTGAGGCACCATTTTTATCGGGAGACCTTGGGGAACACTGGGTGGTAGGAAATGCGTGTCTGCCCGGTGATGCCACAACTTTCCCACACAAAAATGTGTGGAAAAGGTGATTTTTTTCAGCTAAATTCGAGGTTTGCAGGGGATTCTGGGTAAGAAAACGTTGGGGGATCCATGCAAGCCATGCCTCCCTGGAACCCCCCGGGTGTCTAGTTTTCAGAAATGTGTGGGTTTGGTAGGTTTCCCTAGCTGGCCGCCGAGCACGGGGCCAAAACCTGAGGTGACCCCACCCTCAAAACCAGGTTGTTTTGTGATGGGCAATTTTAATGTCGCCTCAATACGTTTTGGGCCCTAGCCTGTCGCGGGTACTTGGGCCTCCCACACGAGTGAGGCACCATTTTTATCGGGAGACCTTGAGGAACACTGGGTGGTAGGAAATGCGTGTCTGCCCGGCGATGCCACAACTTTCCCACACAAAAATGTGTGGAAAAAGTGATTTTTTTCAACTAAATATGAGGCTAGCAGGGCTTGTTGGGTAAAAAAAAGCAGTGAGAGCCACGCAAGTCATTCACCCTTGTACTTCCCCCTTTATCTACTACTCAAAAATGTAAAGGTTTGCCTAGGTGACGACTGAGCTAGGGCAGAAAGTCCCCTGCTACCCATTTTGACAAAAAACATATCTTACAAAAGGCCATTAAACCGACACAAATATAAATCTAACACTAATTTGATAAAGCTAATCCACCACTTACACAGGTTGGTTTTAGCACCTCCAGAAACGCTGGCTTCAAAGCACAAATACTTATCAAAGTATATAAATATTGAAGCCAAGCCTTCTGAAGGGGAGCCATAAAGCCACATCACGGCACCAACCACTTTATGGTCCATTCACACGCCATTCACACACCACACACAAGACTTCCATACCGCCAGCCACGGGCCCTAACAACCATATCACTTGCACTCACACCAACATACTGCCGCCATGCAAGGGCCCATCACATTCATATGCCACAAGACATAATGACTTTGACTATATTTTACCACCTGTCAAGTCTCCACCTCCTTCTTCCAAAACGTTACCGAACGCATGCCCAGTGAACCTATACTAATGGCTTCCATGACAGCCACATGAGGCTCAGGAAGACATGTCTTTCATGCACCTTTAGTGCACTCACTATGCTAAATCCAACTCCTTCCAGTTTGTGGATGCAAGTTGGGGGGTGCTCGAGTATGCCGCAAAGCCCATTCCTCGAGCTGAGCAAGCATATCTACCTTTGAAACTAAGGCAAAGATGCTGGAAATTTTCAAAAGATAACATCATTAACTATGAACGGATGAATGTGAAACAAGGGTAGTCCGTGACAAGGTAGCATATGTCCAATCCACCGTTATGTGCAGTGACTGTAATGCACTTATCATACAGCATACTGACCATCTACAAAGTTCTAACGGAGGATGAACATGGCAAGCAGCATTGACCCATAAGTACTACAGTAAATTCAGTGTGTGTGGCAGCAATGGATTTGAATCCATGGGTGAAGAAGTCAGGACGTGTATCTATACTACCTTTACTATCTGCCTTCTACCTTTGCAATATTCCTCGGAAAGCGTACCTACCGTAAGCTGTTCTAACCCGTTCGTGTGTCTGCCCTCAGAGTCCTGACTAACCCTGTCCAATTGTTAAGAGACCCTATACTAATGCCTTCCATCTCTAGCTACTTGAAGCTTGAGTGAACAATTCTGTCACGAGCTATCAATGCTCTCCCAATGCTCTATCCAACTCCTTCCAGTTTGTGGATGCAAGTTGGGGGGTGCCCGAGTATGCCGCAAAAACATTTCTCGAGCTGAGCAAGCATATCTACCTTTGAAACTAAGGCAAACATGCTGGAAATTTTCAAAAACTTCATAAAGAGAACATCATAAACTACGAAGAACGGTTGAATGTGAAACACAGGTACTCCATGACAACGTGGCATATGTTGTGTCCACCAGTATATGCAGCGTGGGGACTATAATGCACTTGTCAATTGGCGAACAGAACAACTACCACGTTCTGAAAGCAGATAAAGGTGTTGAGAAGTCCATGATTTCATGAAGTAGAGGAAGAAATATCCTGCAGCTGCTTGCGTAGTGAAGGAGTGGCCCACAGACAGTAGGTATCCATTCACACCAATTGAAAGGTTAACCTATTGGCAGCACCACCTCAGTCAATTTCCCAGTATTTTGCTTTAGTGTGATACAACATAAACCAAGTAGGAAAACAGAAGGCAGGCTTACTTGGGCACTGGGGACAGTAAACACGAGTCTCCTGCCTCTTTCCCTGCATCGAGCACACTTTACAACGATGACATGGTCGCTCCTTTTTGGGTGTTGCAGGAATTTTATCTGCAAAGTGTCGCTCCTGCAGCCTTGCCACGTCCTCCAGAACACATGAAGTGGAGGCTTCTGCTTCTGTATCAGTAAGACTTTCAATCACAGACAACTGAAAGTCAAGGAAAGACATGAGTCTTCCTGTGGTGGTCTCACGATAAACAACATACGCACTGTATGTTGCCATCTGGATCAGGTGCGTAAACCGTTTCTTATACCAAGTGTGAGTTTTACGACTCGCATTGTATGGCTGAAGAACCTGGTCGTTCTTGTCCACTCCGCCCATGTACTTGTTGTAATCAAGTATACAGGTGGGCTTGTGGACTTCGGCCATCTGACCCCAAACCGTGACAGGGGAAGTGCTCTCAGCATGAATTGTAGTGAGCACGTACACGTCACGCCTATCTGAGAACTTAACTGCGAGCAGTTCGTTGGAACGCAACGCAGTGCTCTGGGATTTCTGGAGCTTCTTGCAAACAAGCTCCTGCGGGAATCCTTTGCGGCGACAACGAATTGTACCGCAAGCCACGGTGCCAGCTTTGTAGAGCTCACTGAACAGCTCTACTCCTGTATAGAAATTGTCCCCATAAAGGTTATAACCTTTGTGAAGAAGTGGCTGGACAAGCTCCCATACGATCTTTCCTGTGACCCCTAGCATGTGAGGGCAACCTACAGGGTTAAGAGTTGTGTCCTTCCCTGTATACACTCTCAAGCTGTACACCTAGCCAGTCGTGCTCTCACACAGCATGTACAGCTTGATGCCATAGCGAGCACGTTTGCTCGGAATGTACTGCCTAAACAGCAGCTGCCCTTTATACAAGATCAAGGACTCATCAATGGCTATATTCTTTCCAGGAGTATAAACCTCTGGAAACCTGGCAGACAAATGTTCCACAACAGGCCGAATTTTGAACAACCTGTCATAGTCTGGATGGTCCCGGGGCAATGCAGCAGAATTGTCATTGAAATGCAGCATGCGCTGCAATAGCAAAAACGATCTCTGCTCATGTATGGTGCGAAGATGGGGGTTAACCAAACCGTGCGAGTAGACCAGTAGGATAGCAAGGTTGGTTTATGCACTACCCCCATTTTAAGCGTGAGGCCCAAAAATATCTTCAACTCCCCTAGAGAACTGGGAGTCCACTTGCGCGCCCTAGAATGAGGCCCAAGAGTGCCTCCTTGCCCCCTCAGAAATTGTTCGGCACGCAAATTTGTTTGCTGCACAATTTCGTCTAGGAAGTCAACACCAAAAAAGAGATGGAAGTAGTCAATTTGCCGTATCTACTTTACATCCAGCGTCACCAGTGAAAGGCGGTATTTGGGGCTGAACTAAATTGGGAGGCTGCCAAGACAGCACTCCGTCTGTGCTTGCGGCCGCACGTGCCTGCACTCTGGGTTGCTCTAACCTGTTACGGGTGTCCTGCTGCACAGACTGTGATGGCAAAGGGACAGCACGACTGACATCGTCTCCTTCAGAATCGCTGGACAATGAGTCGTCGGATGGAACTGCGCCGACTGAAAAATCACTCCCAGATTCGGCTCCATTGTCCTCTCCCTCAGATGCTGTCTCAGTATCTGCTGTCTCAGTCTCTGATCCTGCCTCAGAGCTGGACTCCAGAACCAGACTTAGGGCCTGGGCAGAATTCATCCAACGATATGCCATCTCTGCTAGTGCCTAAACTATCCTTTTAAAACACTATCCTACGTAGAAGGCAGATAGGTTGTTGGTTTTAAAGTGTAGGTGGGTGTGTGCGTGAGTGAAGTGTTTAAGTCAATAATGACGAAGTCACCTTACCTTTGCGAAATCTGTACGCTCTCCAAAAAGACTAAGAAAGAGAGAAAAAAGTCACAGTATTACTTTACCTTGCCAGATACCCATCATCGCAGCCTTTTAGCGCTGGTGGAAGCCAGTGCGACCATCATTTTGGCGCCAAGATGCCTACGGGTGAACGTGTGCTTTACAATTGCACACTATGACCTCCTTTGATGCGCCCACTACCATCCTTGCAAACGTGCCCCTCATCTCTCCATAGCCCCTCTCTCACATACATTTCATCTGTTACAAAGTGTTTCTACTGCGTGGCTTTACTAATCCACTTAACTGTCTACATAATACCGATCTGTTCGTTTCAGCATGCCCTTTATGGCGTCAAAACTGCCACTACACAAAAGTCAGATATCTCTATCTAGCAGAATTTTTTTTTTTGTACTCTGCAGCAGTACCACACTTTACTGCCTTTCAGGTAACTTCAAAGAGACTCATTATAGTTCTTTCACAGTCTCATAATTTCAGCACTGAGAAATATCTCTGTAAATAAATATTTATATATATATAACAATTAATTCCCAATGTCAGCGCGCTCAATACCTGGTGCAGGCAGCAACGGGTAGAATACTTACCCGATATTTAAATTCAGAAACGCAAAGGATGCCGCACTCCAGAGACAGGTTTCAGAGTTCCTTTATTTTCACCACCACTACCACCAGTCGTGGTGAAAATAAAGCAACTCTGAAACCAATCTCTGGAGTGCGGCATCCTTTGTGTTTCTGAATATATATATATATATATATATATATATATATATATATATATATATATATTTATATATATATCCATATGAATCATGACGAGAAAAGGCGCCCTTCCAGGTGGCCAGGGCTTCGTAGCGACATCGCCGCTTTACTATTCCAAATGAAAATCATGCCGTATTATAGCACAAAGGAAGCCCTCCAGTCGAGAAAGCAGGTAACAGCAGTCAAAGAGTACATGTATCTAAATATAAAGCTCTAACATATCCATTGAAGTTTACATGCAGCATTAGTATGACAGTTTAGCCCAATAAAACCACGAAAAACAAAAGAGCACAGAAGCAGTAACCCACTAACCTCTTTCAGTCCTGCCAAGTATCACGCATCAGGCGTTAGTCTAACGCATTTTAATGTGGTGGTCCGCATCACCGCATTAAAATGCTTTGTCACGCATTTTCAGCTTCTGTTTTCCACCTGCGCCGGCTGTGAGCCTGGTGAACAATTCGACTCTGTATTACAATATGTAACACCATTGTAATATACGTAGTTGAATAGTTCAGTTAACATTCCGCTGCAGCTCCGTTTTCTATTTCTAGGGGGTTTGCGTCGATGTCACGTCCTCTTTCTCAAATTAGGTTGCCGACTGAGGCAGCTAGCGGCGCACGCTGTGGCATTGCTGTTAATGACGTCACAGGAGGGGCCCAATGGCTACTACTGACAAGGCACGAGCATGCGCACTCTGCGCAGGTTTTATATTATGACTGGGCTGGCGGCAATCATGGCTGCACAGATCACGGTGCACGTGAGCCAAGCGGGAGAACACCGGCCGTCGGGATTATTAGTCGACTCATGCCCGGGCGTTCTGTTGCTGCGGGGCAGGGGCTGGTGCCGTACCTGTAGACTTACAACTGCCTGCATCTGCCACCTCTGCAGGTGGCATGGTTTGGCAGCACCCATTGGGACTTCACGGACACAAGGCACCGCTCGTATTAAAGTTATTTATTTAGATGCATCTTAATGTGCAAAGCTGTTGTGCTATAATTATTTTTTTAATAGCTGGTTGAATTTAAAATTGAAAGTGCTATATGGACCGTGTGCCGAGGCGCTGTGTCAAATAAAATGCGTATTGTTTTCTCGGATACTGGGTTGAACGATGACTACAGTGCTGCGGAGGTCATGTCAGCAGCTCCGGTGAACATGTACACAACTCAGGCACGGCCTCTGCCTTGAGCACTCCCATCCGGCGCACTGACACCTTTGTCGGTAATGGCCCATGTGATCCTTTGCTCTCACAGCCTGTTAGACAAATTACCACAAATACCAGGTTAACACCTGTCAGTCTCGGCAGGCCCCGGAGCTGCCTCGGTCGCGAGAATCCATCTGCAGCCCCGGCCACAAAGGGACTCTCAGTACATGAGCCAAAGCAAACAGGCCCGGGCATCCTTCATGCTGCCAGGCCACTTCACAAACAGAGCAATTAGCCTTCCAGTGAAGGCCCTGTGTCTGATGGGGGACGCAGGGAGCCGAGCCTGCAGAGGCAGGCAGCCTGCTTCGGCAGATGGTGCCACACGAACACTCCTGTCCAGGGAGTTGGGAAAAACGAGGAGCAGATATACTAGGGGTAAGTGAGAGCAGCCCATTGACACACATCATGTTGCCATCCAGAGCACACATGCGCAGGTTTTTAGATATTGAAGGCAAGCCATTCCCACATTGGTGCTCATTCATGGTAACATTAGCCTCTCTGAGTTACTGATACTACTCTAAAGCTTTCTGGAACTTACTCGGTGCTCAAATGGGTAATTTCAGATATTAATATGTTTCCCTTGTCTTCATTGCTTGATTTAGCTCGCGAGAAAGTGTCACTCATAGTCGTTTAATGTCACTCATTGAAATTATGAAAATGTCACACATAAGCAATGTGAACCCTTGGCAGCTATGCTCTTTACATTATATGCACTTTATGTGCATTCCTATGGCTCCCCTGGGAGCCGATTGTGGCCCCACAGAAATGCCCATATTGTAAATAAATAATTGCCCCCACAGGGGGTCGGCCACTGAGCATTAGGACCGACCCCCTGCCAAGATCGCCGCCATTTAAAAAAACAAAAAAAAAAAACGTCTTTTTTTAAACAAATTTCGCGCCCCCCAGGGAAAGCCAGGTACATTAATTTATAAATGTGCCCCCGGGGGGGGGGCTGACCCATCACCACGAGGGCCGACCCCCCCAAAGACATCCCTGGTGTCTAGTGGGGTTTCCTGGCCGTGGATCGCAGCGCTGCTGCGATCCACGGCCAGGAAACCCTTTCAGGAAGGCCTCGTTTGAAAGGGGAGACTCTCCCTTTCAAACGAGGCCTCCCTGAAAGCTGGGGAGGCCGTTTCCAGCCAGATTTCCCCATCGGAGTCGAGCGCGGCCTTACCTGCTGCTGTCCTCGGCTCCGGTGGGGAAATCAGTGACGTCAGAGCGCCTCGCGGCGCGCTGACGTCACAGATGGGGGGGCGGGGGAAGACGCGGAAAGCCTTCCGCGTCTCCTGCGTCTCCCCCAGTAAAAAAAATGTAAAAAGGAAACTCCGGTGCGATGCACCGAACGATTAATTCGTGCCCTCCCTGGTGACGTCCAATGGACGTGCGCAGCACCAGGGAGGTAGTGCTTGCGTCGGCCAATGGCCGACGCAAGCACCAAAAGGGTTAAAGAACTTTTAAAACAAAAACAAGACTAGACCACATAAACATGAACCAGCTTGTCTGCTCCACTAAAAGAAGATAGATACAATCACTCTAAGAATTCTTCCGCTACGAGCCAAATCTCGACCAGCATGATTCTACTCTCAATCAAGTGAAAACTTTCGGGACTTCTCTAGATGCGCTTTCCAAAGGTACCCAAATAAATCTCCACTATACTTCACTCTCTTAAGATTCCCTGTGCAAGTACTGACAATACGGCTATTGCTCAATACTGCATCAACAGCAGACAACGCAATACTTAGTGTATACCACCTTAAGACACGCCCTTGGGCTTATCCTGGGATCTTAGGCCTACTCCGGACCTGCTAACTCAATTCCTTTGAGGTCCGTGGCGGACCACAACATGTAACAAAAAGGTACGTAAACAATATTAATAACAAGAAAATGATTTCCGTCTTAATCAATTGCCAGTATAATCAATCTAAACTAACCATCCTACTTCTGCTACCAAAAACCGATGCAGGGGGAGTTGAGTTTTCTTTACCATTTATAACCAAATTCAATAACCAACTATCTTTCCCCGCATAAACTAAATTTGTCCCATACCCATAATTACTGGGTCCTCCGATGAAACTTTGGAGAGTTGACAGGGACTGACCAATTGACAAGGCGTAATATTCCCCCCTATGAGGACAATAAGAGGAATATTTCTACAACAAGCTTAAACCTTACCATATATGAATCATATTAATAACACTCATCAAAAATAACAGGCTCTGATTACTTATCAATTTGCTTTTATCTATTTCTTAAGCATATGAATGGTCAATCAAACAATACAGCATCGAATCACAGTTCATCACACAAGAGGAAATAAGCAATTCACAATAACATCTCATTTAACGAGCATGAGTGAGTGGATCGGAGAAGAGACAAAAGAGCATAGTAAATAGATCAATGCTAAACAGAATTTCATACGAACCTGGAGAAATTCTATAGCACAGCGTGCTAATAGTCTGGGAAGCTAACCCTCCAGCCAGAAGGGAAAGGTGGGCAACCTCACAAAGGTATGAGGAGCAAAGTTAGAGTCAGGATCAGACAGCATCAGCCAGCCAAATAGGAAAGGAAACAGCAACACAGCTCTCTCCTCGCTCTCCTACACCTTGCGTTGACAAACAGAATAATTCTAAAACTATAGTTATACCATAAATTAAGTCCATCCCTATTCTTTGTAGCAAAGTCCAAGCATTTCACAGTTCTCATTGGTCCAGGAGCATAGGATGTTCGGTCACACCACTTCCATCGCACCTAACTTTCAAAAGTTCTTTGTTAGAGCCAGGCTGTCTTCATCGTCCTTCAGCAGAGGAAACTACGACCTCTTCCTTACGAATCCCGCCCACATTTTTACACATCTTTGCAACATTTTGTTAGCACCGTTATCCACAAACTAAACATTTCCCCGCACAGGGAGGAAGTTCCACTGTTTATCTTTCACATAGTACTCGACAAGAAAAATAACACAAAAATCATTACAAGGACAAATACATTTCTTTTTGCAGCCTACGTTAAGAAAAGGAAAGAAAATTAACCCTAACAGTGGCTTGAGGCCTTCTTTCTAAAGCGTGCCATTCTCTAGGAAAAACAGAACAAGTTTTAATTATTGGTTCACATAAATGCTTCCATTACTGTTATTCTAACATAAATGCAAATATTCCTAAACATATATTCTATGCATTAAACTCATTTATAAACCTGTTCTTTTATTTGCTTTGCACTCTTGATGTTTCTGGTGCAATTTCTAACATGCACAAAGGAAAATAAATCTCTTCTCTCTTATACATAAAAACTCAAACTCTTAGCATTATTTCTCATGCTACCTTGTGTGCAGAAAATCATTTGCGGCCTACAGAAATCATTTGTCGTTTTCTCCTGCACATTTTACTATCTTTCGCCAAAAGCCCCATGTTAATATTTTCTCGGTTAATTTCACAACTTTTTGTTAATAACATCACACGCAGGAGGTTTAATCCGAGCAGCTTTATTTTGCGAAAATCCTGCTCCATCAAATCCATGTTTTAAATGGAACATCGTCTGCTCTCTTGCATTTCTTACACCTCGGAAAGTACTCAAATGGCTTCAGCCTAAACCTCCTGATTAGAGCTTCTTTCATTCAATCATAGACCATCTGCTGTCCCTTCCAAAGGCCAGTGACCCATTAAGGTCACCTCTTTAGACACCTCAATCAAGGCCTGCGTTTTATAAGTGACCTCACAACTCACATATCATTGCAAGATATCCTGCCCTTCCACATACATGTGTAGAAGCTCTTATGGAATCTTGACCAATACCTGGCCTGAACTGAAAGTCGAGTTGCTTCTCCCAGCTAGAACTGTCCCTTCTGACATCCTAAGCTACTCCCCCTCAAGCGCAATATTTTCCCTCTCCAGCTTTCTTTCCTTTTCCATTTCCCTTTCTTCCACCTCTCCCAATGTCTCTTCCAGCTCTCTTACTTTATCTTCCTGGGTCCATTTCTCCTGTCTCTCCCTCCTTCTACCCTCTTCTTGTTCACTCATAATGTGTAACAGGGCACCTTCTTAGTGTCATTTTTGACACAGCAGGCTTTGTAGAGGAGAAACGTCAACCTGCTCTGGGCCATTGAAAAGGATAGATCGGGTGCCTCCACAAAACATTTGGGTGCTTATTCTAACACCCTTAAAAATATTTAAAAAACCCTGGGCTTAATGATGCCTGGAGACAGCTACGGCAAAAACGAGAGGATGCTTACATAGGCGACATAACTCCTTATGGCATCAGTCCTCAGTCTGGAAAAGGATAAGTCAGGAGGTTTTTGAGACCTCCGCACTACCTAACACTTTTGTGTCTCAGTATCTGAGGAGGATCAATACACTTACCTATCGTTTGTGTCTCCCTCTCCTGCTCTTAACCTCTGACAAAAGGATGGACCTTGCAACCCCCATCACAAATTACAGGAAATAAAATCTGTCAAGATACAAAAAGCCCCTTGACAAAATTGCATCAATGGAGGCTTTTATAAATCCTTTGGTAACTCCATAATCCCCACATTTAAACAACATTTTTCATAAGTTTCACCAGAAGGAAAGGTTGCCCCATTGGGTGAAGTCCATATTTTCTTAACCCCAAACCCGGGTTAAAGACCCCCCTAACATTGCTTAATGTTGGCACTTTCAACTGTATACGTAAATTATGGTGTCGGATTTGACTCACTTCTTTCCGCCTTAATACACCACAACCAATCAAAGTTTATTAAGGACTAGGAAACGCATGATAATATTCACCCCTATAGGCCACCTGGCAGAAAAAGCCAGAAGAAAAATTAAACCTGCTGTATTGGTTTCGTTGGATTTAGAAAAGCCATTTCACCAGGTGAAGTGGTGATTTCTTTATATCCATGGTGATTGATGGGTTATCTCCAGCAAGGGAAACTGTCAGGAGTAACAGCACCATGTTTGCACAAGATATGCATAGAATCACCTTATTTACAGGACATGTCCTTTTAACCATAGTTGTGCCAGACACATCCATCCCATAACCTCAATTCCAGCTTTTGGACTTTGAGGGAGTCTCTTGTTTAAGATTAACTTAAATCAAAAAATTTGGATTTGACTTCATCACTGGACAGGGTGAACGCATTGAAATCTCAGACGGGTGATTTTTTCCCCCCAACAAATATCAGACCTCTACAAGGCCAACTATCTACATATACTCGAGTTTCTTCGTAACAACTTTAGGAGATGGTCACCTCTCTTTCTATCATGATTAGGGAGGATAAATGTCATCAAAATGAATGTAATTCCGTGAGCGTTATTCATTTTCAAACCTTGTTTTAGTTCCTAGAGCGTTTTGCATGGAGATTAAATATATATATTTTGAAATACATCTGGCAAAGGAGTCGAGCAAGATTAGTTTAGAGTTCTGTGTCAACCTAAATTAATTGGAGGTGAGGGCACTGGCTGGCTCTTCTACATTCCACAACAAATTACGGGGCTACTCATCTGTGAATCTTGTTAGATTGATCCCTCCGAGAGACTGATAGACTCTAGCCGCACGTAATCGGGCAGTGGTAGGCATAACTCTTGGGATCTGGGGGTGGAAACCCCCTGGTGCTTTAATCAGCCTCCCCACAAGCACTTCAGTCTGGGTCACCTTAACAAAACCCTTAAATCCAACAAGTACACTCCCCTCATCACAAACCCTATCCATTACAACACTGCCTTTATAGCAGCAATGAAACCAGGCCCTTTTGATAAATGGAAACAAGGGATTTGCCTCATGATACCAGACATGTTCCACTGGGCTACGAGTCAGTCCTTTGAGACCTGTAAATGAGTCTTTAAATTGGGTGAGGCAGAAAGATTCCATTATACCCATGCAAGATACTGGTGATGAACCCTATTGTTAAAGAGGTGGCCATCTGTAACCCGACCCAGATTGAAAAATTATATTGGGGTAACCCATTTCTTCAGAAATCGCCTTCGTTCCACTGGTCCTCAGTTCTTCTCTCTTGGGGTGTCAGACTAAAGCACACCCACTTCCAATTTGGAATTGCCTGGGGGCAGCAGAAACCACTTTAGCCTTGTACTGGAAGAAGGAAAGAAGAGGGATTCCCCCCCCCCCCCTTCTTGAATTGCCATCTAAGACTTTGGAACATAATGGCTTCTGAGAGCCTCTCGATATAAAGACGGCATGGGGCTTGCTGCTATCATACCTATCCATGAGTCTCCTGACTCTCTAATGCCCTCCACAGTAATGCCCTTTAAACTGTTTACAGACCCCTGGGGCCGTATCCTGAAAGCGACTGTTTTTGCGCCTGTAGTGTGTAAAGTGAATTA
This sequence comes from Calotriton arnoldi, assembly GCA_963921515.1. Classification (NCBI taxonomy): domain Eukaryota; kingdom Metazoa; phylum Chordata; class Amphibia; order Caudata; family Salamandridae; genus Calotriton; species Calotriton arnoldi. The sequence continues at coordinate 1,554,790 of CAWUFW010000575.1, forward strand.
ATTTAACCTGATATTTCTCTCAGTTAGAATGTGAGCTTCAGACAGTGCAACTGAGAAACACAGAGCAGGCTTTGCCTCTCTCTGCTTCTAAGCGGTGCTATCTGAAATAATTCACTAACTCAGAGAAATATTGCACTACACAAATGCACTTTGCAACCATATAACAAGCATTTGCAATGCAATCGGTTTCGCATTTGTGAAAGTTACAGCTCTTGGCGTTGAAAATGACAATGTTTTTTACTTTTGTTTTTTTTTTGCAGTGGAGTGATCATATTTGCATAGCACTATTGCAATTTTGTATGCCGGGCTGGAGGACCAGAAAATGGGAGATAGGATATGAGGGAGGGGAGACAAGAATAATATGCTGCCTGGAGGGGGAAAAAAGAAAAAGCAAACACTCCTAGGGAATGCAAGATTAAGTAAAGCATGTGAAATGTTAGCAGCAACAGCATGGTTACCTTAATGTTTTTACACTTATTATTCAGATATCAATGAGAGTGGAGAACTGTATTTAGAGCCAGTAAGCAATTAAAAGAAATAAATTGGGTGGGGTCTAGGATGCAAGCAGGCACAGAAGATGGAAGACTGTCAGACACAGAAGCAAAGCTCCCTACCGAAACATGTGGATCACAGCCTGAATATCACTGCAGTGGACACAGAGCCGCTGACCGGGTTCTGGGTCTGAGCATACGAGTGCCAGCACAGCCAGAATGCAAGCCACAGTTTCTGGCGTTAGTACCAGGAGATGGACACTGAAAACAGAGCAGGTGGGCTTCTGAGCTCAGAATCACCAATGGTGGAATCTCCACCAAGTCTGGGTCAGCTTATAACATTGAAGCCAGAGTCAGGGAAACAAACTTACCTGACTGAAAGCCAATGCAACAAGCAGGAGAGAGACCATGAAGCCGAAGAGTTAATTTGGTGGTACTTCTTGTGTGTCTTCATGAACTAATCTCTGGAAGCAGCCCGCTGTGAGGATCTACTTTCCAAAGACGAGCAGGAGTCAGTAGAAGATGTGAATTTGGATCAGCAATGGGCACCCTCCACTAAAAGCTTTGGCTTCAACCCCCTGCTCGTAGATCGCCTTAGCAAGCATGAGACACGCTTTTCACATGACCTGGAATTGTAATTAGGATGGAGTGCAGGCTTGAGTGAGCCATCTGCTAGTTGAAATATTATCATGGTTTAAATTGAGAATAAAATAAATAATCTGGCATTACTGCTTCGGGAGGGGGGGTGCCTTATACAGCTCTGTGATGGTATGCACAGGGTGGACCCCCAAGTTGAGGTACCCACTAGGGGCAAAGGACAGCCATTTCAACTTTTCAGATCCAGACTGTCACCTGGAAGAAAATTAAGAGGAGGAATCTGTTGGTAGAAGTATCAGTCAGAATATCAGACTACTCACTGCTGTAAAAGGTTGACCCCCTATGGATACAATTAGTTTCTAAATTGAGGGAAGCACAGCAGACAATAACGAAGGCCTGTCCTCAACACTGCACCAGCAATATGTGAAAGGGCAGAAAAGGGCAAAACCATGTTATATTGCAAATCAGGACCGCACATTCACTAAGGGAAAGGGCACAGGGAGTACACGCAATTGCTTCTGTAATAAATAAATGAAACTAATTTCTCCATGAATTTGACACATACAGGTGCAGCGAAGTGTGCAGCGCTGTATTTGGCCGCCGCACAGGTCACACCAGCCTTGCCAGCTGTAGTAAGCCTGGAAGAGGTGGCCGTTGCCCATCTCCTCCCTCACTGGTGGGTTCTCAGGCTGGTGGAAGCAGGTGCGGTATGTGCTGTGGGTGGTCTTTGCAGCAGGACATCGTGGTGAAAGAGGATGCCCTGTCACAACCCCGGAGCACAGAAGTCAGGATTTAAAAGTGCAGGCACCGGCCAATTGGAGGAGGGGGCCGGGAGGACACCACGCAAGTTAACGGGGCGGTGAGCTGCTGACGATCGGCGTGTGGCTGCCATTGTAAAAGTGTGGCATGGCACATTGGAAAAAAAAATGTTTTAGAAGTTGAGTTGGGCGAGCTGCACAGCACTAAAGAAAGGCACCTGTTAAAGATGAAGCACGGTGTGGCGCGTTCTAAAATAAATAAATAAAAGAATGTTTTAATGCAGGCACTGTGTTTAGAGCAGTGCACACTAAGCAACTGAAATGAAATAATAAATAAAAAAACTCAAATTACAGGACAACGTGTCGGAAGTGAAGTCGGGAAGTGCATAGCTGTTGTGCCTGCAATGCCAGCTACGACGAAGAAGAAGTCATTAACAAAAGAGGGCTCAGAAACTGTAAATAAAACTACAGAGTAAGGTTACATGTAACAGGGGCAGTTCTCATGGGAGGATACAACAGTAGAAAAGGAGGGACTACTAAAGAAATTAACCTATGAAAAAGAAGCATTTCCAAAAGACAGTCAAAGGAGCCAATTAAAAGCATGGGCGGAAGATGGGCAGAGCTTAAAGCCCATATTCTGAATACAGCATGTCTTGAAGAGACAGTGCAAGCGCTGCCTAGGCAAGACTTAAAAACAGGCACTCTGATCTGTAGTGAGTCAGAGCAGCCCATGATACAGTCCCTGGTGCTTTATGGCTGATTAGTGTGATGCACTGTGCGGCTCTGAGTGAATCACGGGTGCTTGAAACTATTCAAGGCACTACATTCTGCAGCAGCGAGTGCCGACATAGTGCCTTATGACTGGCCATGCCATACACTGAGCAGCACAAAGTGTAGGCTGGGCACTGTATTACTGGCAATCAAACTCGCCTGCATTCGCTTGGGCTGCCGACAGCATAGAACATACACTAACCTGGACATTTTTTGAGTTAATTTATGAGATGAAGATGGAAAACAGACAGGTAGAGGCCCCATCTGAATCTGCACAGTGCAAACAAAAAGATCATGATACCGCCTTTGTTGAATAGCACATTTAAGAATACACCAAGAGCTTTAGGCTACATGGTGTAGTGCGCCGTAGTACTGAGTGCACATCGTCTGCACCATGGACTGCGTACTAATAGTGCTTTCAAGAATACAATCGGGAGTAGTATCATGATTCCATTTCAAGCACTGCGCTGATGCAGAAGGGATCTGTTCACTTCGTTTTCCCATCTACAGCACAAGGTTTAGCTCTGCAAGTTAGTACATGGACTGCAGAAATCGAAGCTTGAAAACATAAGGCAGTTGTTACCACTTCGTGATTCCCAGCCTTGCTGTGAGCTGCACATGCACTAACTCAGAGATATTGTGGGTTAATGTATGCGCTGAAGACATGGAAAAGAAATGCACAGACCCCTTCTTCTGCCAATGCTCAGCAGGGGTATGAGGAAGGAGAGGACACTGGAATATTATTGACTTGGTTGCTAGAGCAAAATCTAATAAGAAAAAAATCATGCAGATTGTAATTTTGGCAACGAATGTAGTGATACTGGACCAAGCTGAAATACAATTATACCTGAATCTCTATAAAAATAATATGCACAGAAAACCGTAAGATCAGAAAGAAGGATCTATTGGAGTACTTTTCGTAAAACATCCTTCCGTGGCTATCGGATTCTGATGAAGAGGAAATTTTTGTCCCATTTCAGCTAAAAAAAAATAGCTGAAGTCATCGCCAGGCTACCAAATGACATTTGTAAAATCAGCAAGCGGCTTGAAGGGTATAATTTCTGCCTTATAGAACCTTTTGCATGAGGCTTCTCTCCCCATCCTACTCTAACAGAAGAGGATGGAGGCGGTGAGGATGGAGTCCCTATGGGTTTTTATGAAAAAAATTAAAAGTTCTTGAGTTTAGTGATCATGCAATTGTCAAAAAGATTGATAGCATGGGAACCATCTTCAGCGTCATTTTATAATGTGTGAATAGTAAGTTTTGTTAAACCAAGAAAGAAAGCTGAAGACATAATTTCTTATAAGCCTTTTACTTTTTAAACACCAACTTAAAAATAATTGCTAAGGCCCAAAGGGAGCCCTTATTACTTAATCCCGATCTATGTGGCTTTAAAGGTGGTATGCAACTTGCACTCATTTTTAAATTAAGGCCATTGACTTGCTCTCTAGGAATAAGTATTTTCCAAGCACAGTATTATTGCTTGATATGGGGAAAGTCTTTGAACTTGTGAATTGGTAAACACTATTCACCATTTTGGAGACATATGGATTCTCACCCCAACTGTAAATTTGTACAATAAATCTAAAGCCACAATTTTGGTTAACTCTCCGGAAGTAGACTCAATCTCAATTTCTAGAACTACAAGAGAGGGCTGTCCCATGTCCTTGATATAGTTAACCTTATTTATAGAACCCCTGGCCATCACAATATGCTCTGATTGTAGGATTCAATCCCCTCTTCCTAACTTCAGTAAGATCAATATGTATGCACCCTCGGCTAGCATTAAAAGATATCTCCATCCGAGAAGAGTACCGCGACCGATGTCTACCAGACATTAAGACAATGGAAAATGATTGGCTTGGCATGGTTGCTAGAGCAAAATGCAATAAGAATGAAATCATGCAGATTGTAAATCTATACCACTAGTCATTTAATGCTCACTCAAGGCTCTCATAAACATGGCAATTCCATTTTAGATCGCATTAAAAATGAAGTTGTCCCTGATATAGCCTATATACTAACAGCCCCTAGTAACCCAAAATGAGTCAGATAATAGACATTGTCAGAATTTAGTTTTTATCAGAAAAGATCAGTTTTACAACCTTTAGAAGATCCTGTCTATTAATTCACAGACCAGACTGATGGACTTTTCTGCAAGTTTTCATTTCTCGACCTCATTCATTATTAAGCACTGGCAAGACAACTGATTTGTCCTATTAACTGATTTCTAATTGCCTCTGACTGGAAGCCACAGCAATGGTTTGTGAAACAAGGGATAGCTAGTAAGAGTTGGTTTTGTTTCTTGTATGCTCAATTGTCCTGCACTTTCGATAGGTCTATGTATAGAAGATTGTTTGATGCAGAACCAGTTCTCCAAACGCTAGCCAGCCAAACACACTACAGTGTATGCATTGGTATTACATTTCACAGCAAACAACTTGTGTTAGTATAACAGGTAAAATAATAAGGAAATTGGCTAAAGAGATGGGAATAGCAGTGACAGAGTTTATGGGATACACCAGTGGTTTACATTTTTCAATACATTAGTGGTTCAAATGTTCGTTGTGTGCACTACTACAGTTAATGGTTGTTATATTTCCTGCAGAGAGTTGGTGCAAGCAAAGGATCCAGTTCTCCAAGATGTGCTAATGGCTACCTGGTTATTGGTTACTTATGTTCTGGCTTTGCCCTGAACTGAATCTATAGCGGACAAAAGATTTTTTGTTTCATTAGCTTATCACAGACAGTGGTTATTAACCCAGAGCTATTGATAGCTCACCTAAGATTCTCCTACTCCAAAGGGGTTCTTACCAATATCACACTTAAGCAGTTTTTTTTATTGCTATGGTGGTTGCCAAATCCATGAATGCTAATCATTTGGAGTCTTCCACTCCTCCAGGGTATGAAGACTGGAGAGACAAATGTAAGACGCATCTTCACAGAGCATACAGGGGGCTAATCTAGTTTTAAAAAATAGTGATGATTTACTAGAATGAATGTTTGATTCAATATTGCTGAAAGTATTCATCTATTAATAACTATGATTACAAAAGTTTTATCGTAGGGTTATATTTTTTCTTTAGCTCCTTATCATTTCTTCTTTTTCTTCTGCTGCATCATGGAACATATCATTTGTTTGTACATTTTATCCAAATATTTTTTTAAATCTCTGACTAAAGCAGACATACACTTTTGTGCACAAAGGCCCCATGACTGTGTTTCCATGTGTTAGACCATTGAAGCCAGACCAATTTGCTTTGACAATGTTTGTTTAAAATCAGATCAGGATTGCCAGCGAGAATGTGCTGTGGTGGGTAAGAAAAAACTGCTTGCACTGCAGTTGGGGCCAGATGTACGAATATCTTATCCCAAAATACTGGTAGCAAACTGCAACCAGTAATTTTGAGACCAGTAAATATATTCTCGTAGTGTGTTGGAATCCGACATATCGCTTGAATTTTCATGAGGTAGGTCACAAATTGTGACTCACTATGATTGGATTCCATCAAAGGAGTGGTGGCCTTCGGGTCAGCAGACTGCTACATCTGTGATCACATTTCAATAAATTCAACACTTTTTTTCTTTCTTAATGCAGCCCATTTTCATTAAAGGAAACCAAGTTGCGTTTCCCAAAAAGTTACGTTTTTAATTTGTTTGGGAGTTTGCAGTAGTCCTGTGGACCACTGCTTACTCCCAAACAAACTTTTTAACATTCACGAAGGGGAGCTTTTGCGAATGGCTTACCACCTCAAATTGGGAGTCGATAACTTTTCAATGGTTTACGACTGCTACTTCAGTTTTAAACCATTGATACATATGGATAGAAATCACCATTTGGAAAGTACGCCTTAATACCGCCTTTCCAAATAGTGATTTCTTATCTATTTGTAAATCCATTTTAGGAGCTGGTAAAAAGTTAATGGGTTTAGTACATTGCTAAAAGCAGTTTTTCAGTTGCAACAATTAATCAGAGCGTTTGCGACCAAAAAACTGCTTTGTACATCTGGCCCTTACTGACCAGGAGAAAAATTCCTCAGAATTTCCACAAATGTACCGAGTGAATCCCGGAGTCTTTCCTTCAAGACTTATTGCTTAAAGCGGATGAGAGTTTTAATATATGTCTTAATCCTGGAGATAAGGGCCCAGAGGTTTTATTGGCATTAGAAGAGATCTGTGCACATATGGCATTGGGCCTAACAATCCCGAGCAGAAGTTATATTAATTTGGGGGAGAAAGGGTTTGATAAAGAGTGTTCGAAAGCCCATCAAAAGCTTATTTCTGCCCTGAAGCAGGTCCCTAGAGATCGTACCCTTGTAGCCCAATTGAGACAGTGCTATAAATGTACGATTAATCGCCGCAAGCAGGAAATCAAAGAAGAGGCGTGGAATGACCTGCTTTCGGTTGAGGTTAATAGGGATAGTGCAAGATTTTGGGCTATAGTCAATAAACCCTTTTTTACGGGACTAAATAACACTCCCTTAGAATGTAATATTACTGAGGATCAGTGGTACTCCCATTTTAATACTGTTTATGGAGCATCACAAGTCGAGATGGTCTCCCCAGCTACTCCTGTTTTAGCCCGGGGCAACACATCATTGATTTTTATAGAAACTGAAGTGGAGGCAGCTATTGTGCAAATGACTAGCAATAAGGCCCCTGGCCCCGATTGTGTCCCGGCCGATTTATATAAAATAAGGCCACAGCTCTGGGCGAAAATTATAACTAATCTTCTAAACACGGCTAGTAAGCACGGATTTCCGCCTTCCTGGTCTCTCTCGACCATTATCCCAGTATTTAAAAAGGGACAGAGAGGTGACCCAGGTTGCTACAGACCTATCTCCTTGATTGATTCAGTGGTGAAGATTTTAGTTAGAGTTATTTTAACTAAACTTTCTGATTGGTTGGACGACTCTGGAATTTTAATAGATTGTCAATATGGTTTTAGAAAAGGTAGAAGTACAATAGAGCAATGTTTAAACCTGCACCTTTTGGTAGAGAAATATACAGTGGCGAAACAAGGTACGCTGCAGTTGGCCTTTATGGACCTGTCTTCAGCCTTTGACCTAGTAAATAGAACTAAGTTATGGTCAATATTGATGGAAATGGGGATGGACCGCTGTCTAGTCTATTTTTTAGCAGATCTCCATAAGGATCTTTATGCTAGGGTCAGAGTCAACCAAGATGGAAAATGCACGAAGCACTTTAAAATTGACAAAGGGGTTCGTCAGGGTTGTATTTTAGCCCCTTTGCTTTTTTTATTATATATAAATAACTTAAATACCTCCCTTAGCACCGCCACTTTAGACATTCCACGTATAGGGGACAGGGTTATTCCTGCTCTCCTATACGCGGATGATGCGGTTCTTTTGGCCCGCACTGCAGTTGGTCTGCAGAAACTTTTGGATTCCTTTGGATCTTTTATGCAATCCCTGGACCTTATTGTCAATAAAACCAAATCGCATACGATGACAATGGGGCAGAGGCCAAAAAATTTAAAACTTTTTATTGGGAAGGAGTTGAGCAGTCAAGGGTCTCCTCTTTCCCCTATTTAGGAGTCTTATTTGATGAAAGAGGCTCTTGGATTCCCCAGTTAAGGGCAAAAAAACTTGTTATGTCGAGGTCCGTAGCTGCCATTCAAGGTTTTGCTTCCTGATTGGGAGCGAAGCCTTTTGAAGCCTTGCTTAAAATGTATGGCTCTAAAAGCATTGCAATAGCATCGTATGGGTCTGCGATTTGGGGATATAAACCCGCAATAGTACTTCAGCAAGTTGAAAATAAATTTATGAGATATCTCCTGGCGGTCCCCAAATCTACCTCTACTTTTTCTATTCACCAAGAGCTGGGCAGTGGCTTTGTTGAGGATCAAATTGGCATGGGTCCTGTGATTTGTTGGCTAAAGACATGGATTAATACCGAACTGGGACTGAACAGAGAAATCCTTAGGGACTGCTTAGCGTTGGACAACGTGGGTAAAATCCAATGGTTACAATACGTCAAGTCAATGCTTGGAAAATTGGGGCGACCGGAACTCTTTGCTACTCCGGAAAAGATAAGTGAAAGAGGATGTGGCATGGGTTAAAGCCCAATTCTTAAATATGTTGTCTGTCGAGAGAGAGGCATTGGAGATTGTTAAACCCACGGTGAGAGCACATTTGCTGTTAAAGACAGTCCCACGGATTGAACCGTATTTGTTAATCGTTACAAAACCTTTTCATCGATTTCTTCTAATTAAGTTTCGTTTTAATCTTATCCATTGTCTTTTAGCAGATATACAGGGCTGGAGCAGGGTAAAAGACCTAGGTCCCTGTACATGTGATAATTTTTCTTTGCAGGACACCATGCACTTTACAATGTTTTGTGAGTACTTTAGCCCTATTAGGAGGAAGTTTTTAAGACCCATTTTAAAGGGGAAGGGATTTGTGCAAGTCATACCAGCCCTACTATATCTGCAGTTGTTAAACAACCCATGGGAGATTTTTAATGTTGCGAATTTTTGGGTGGCGGCAGTCAGACATAGGAAGAAAGGGGGCTAGATATTTTAAAGTGCTGATTGATTTTATACATAGATATAATTGCTTTTATTGCATGATTAATGAACTAGAAGTCATTTGTTTTTATTGGTATTATTTTATTGTTTGTATGTGGTATATTTTAAGGAATTCAAAATGTATAAATATGTTTTTTAACCAGTTTTTTATATATTGTTCACTGTGGTGTACTTTTATGGCTTTGGTTAGCCGAATAAAGTGGTTTGAAAGAAAGAAAGCATCGAGTGAATGTGACAATACCACGAGATTATGGTGAAAGGACTTCACAATGGATAATAAAGATACTCTCTCGAGAATCCACGCATCCCTAGCAAAGTCCTGGTATTTTTAATGTTTCAATGCAGGTGTGTGCTCCCCGCCTCTTGGTGAGAAGAGCTGTTAGTGGTCCTGCTTGCCCAGATACCAGTTAGGAAAGACAACAGTTAAGCAGCAAAAGTGTCAGTGTGTGAAATTATCACATAATTCGGAACACAGTGACACAAATCAAATCCCACGTTTGAACCCACATATATCAGTACCCCAGAATGTTGTCAAACCACGAAAGAGCTGAGGGGGCGTGGCTTGCCGAGCTACTGAATGGCCGCTTGGTGAGCGTGCTCTGTCGGCCAAGGATTAATCCTGAAGAAATCCGCATAATAAGGGGGAAGTGGTCCAGCCGGAGTACACTCTAAATGTAAAGCGGGACTTGCAGTACACAGCGGTGCCGAAATATCCCGCCTACCACCTCCAGAAGTGGAGATACAAGACCTGCGAAGTACGACCCGGGAGCCAGAGCAGGCCCAGATGACGTGAAGTCGGGGACTTGGATAAATCGAGGCCGGGGCTTAGGCCGCGATATAGGCCCCGCCGGGCGGAGCCGAGGTACGGTCGCTGATCTGTGGGCTCCTAGGCGGAGACGTCGAGGGTAGCAGAGGTTCGGGCAAGACTGCAGCGATACCCTGCTGCGCGGCGCTGAGGCATGTGGACGTGGAGGCGGACATCGGGTGCTCCGGGCCGCGTGGGCGCCATTTTGTGAGGAGGGAGACTCGGGCAGGACCGAGAATTAGCCCTGATTCGAGAGCGCCTCCCGGTGGCATTGGCGGTGTGGTTGATGCCCAGGACACCTCCTGGTAAGAATTGAGGAGTGCGTGTGATATATGACGGCTGTATGGCGAGGCCCCCGCATTGATGTCCAGCTGTGTGTGGGCAGTCTGCAGACGGCGGAGGCTGCGAGGCAATCCTGGGAATGTGTGCACCATCCTGAACTATTCTGTGCACTATCGCCATATTATCACCCCTGCATGAGTGGTGGGAGGCGCCGAGCGATCACCAGTGTGCGAGAGCCATAGACCTACCTATAAGTTGGAGACGCTGCAACCAAGGTGATCCACTGAGGGAGGAAGCTCCTACGCTCTACCTGCCTTCTGGGTGTCGGTGAGGGCCTCGGCTGGGTTCTGCACTGCTGCCCCTGGCTGGGTGGCCCGAAGACCTGCAAACAGCCAGGCGGCCGCGTGGTGGTGTGGAGGAGTCGTGTGAGGCTGCGCAGGGAGTGGTGGCCGAGCTGCTGCTGTGGTAAACATCTACATAACCAATAATGGGTAAGCAAGACGCCAAACAACCCAAGATAAACTTTGAGCAAAGGAGGACGACCAGGCTGACGGAATCCGAGCCGGAGACAGGTGCGGGAGGTCCTGTTGAAAACCAGTCGGAGGATCAGGGGGAGGACATCCGCACGCTCATGCTGGAGATGCGTTCCAGCCTCCGCACCATTGATGCCAAACTGGACACGCTGACGACCCAAATGGAATCCGTCAAATCTCAGGTGGGAGTCCACGAACATCGTCTGGACGTATTGGAAAACAGACAGACTGACTTCCATGAGATTCAGGTAGAAACAAAAGAACAGCTGTTGTAGATGGATAAACTGCTGGGTGTGATCCCGCGAAGAATGAAGATTTGGAGGCGCGGTCGCGCCGCAACAACTTACGCATTACTGGCATACAGGAGACCACGGCCATGGTTAAAATGGAGGCAGTCGTAACAGACCTGCTGCGACACCTTTTTGATGCCCACCTTTCCCCAGTCTTTGCGGTGGAGCGGGCGCACCGCGCCCTAGGACCCAAACCTCCGGTCGGGGCCACTCCCCGGCCAATATTGGCGAAAATCCTAAACTACCAGGATCGTGATCTCATTCTGAGGCAGGCGCGTGTGATGGGGAACATAACGCATAAGGGGAACCAGATCTCCTTTTATCCGGACTTCACACCGGCAGTCCAGGCGGCGAGACGTGAATTTCTACCAGCCCAAAAAATCCTCATGCAGGCACAAATCCCCTATTCGCTACTATACCCTGCTAAATTGAAGGTGTCACATGATGGATCCTTTCACTTCTTCACCGACGCCAAGTCCGCACTAAAATTCGCAAAACATGTAGGGGGAAAAAAGCACGACAAGCTCCAGGGCTGGAGTCATCTGCAGGCAACCAGCTAAGTGACAATGACTGAAGACATCTGTGTTTTGTAAATGGGACGTGCGTATTTTATGTTTTCCTAGTGTGTTGTTATTTTGGCTCAGGATATTTGAACCAGGATTGAGATCCTCTTCCCTTTGCTATGGGTTGGCATCTGCGGGGTGCAGCTCACAACTCTGTACTCACCCTTAAATCGGGCAGGGAGACGGATTGGATGGTGGGGAAGGTTATTTTATTTGTTCTGGAACTGAGAAATGTCGCCGCATTGTGGGAGGAATTGAGACAGGGTGGGTTGGGCGGAGTAGATATGCACTGCCCTCACTTTATGTTTTGACACCGCTGGGTTATTATTTAGTTCGGCTGTAGATCTACCCCCCTGCAGCTTCTTGGCCGCCCTGCCTAGGTAGGGTGAGTATGCCGGCACTTGCGCACCCCCATGGGAAATTTCTCGACTGTTGCTTGTTCACATGTTTGTAATCGGGGGGTATCTTTCAACCTGTTTGGGGGGTTGGAGTGGGTGGTGGGTGGTGGGATGGGTGTGTTGTTGTGTGTTTTGATCATGTACCAGACCAAGGTTGGATTCATTGCACAGTCAAGATTATGGAGATGAAGCGGGAACCTAGCTACCACGACTTTTTGTTACATACAAGGTCACAACCATGCCAAAAGCGTGAATTTTCTCACATGGAACATTAGAGGTTTGAACGATGGAAGAAAGGCCAGGCTTGTACACGCCTACCTAGCTAGACACAATATAGACATATGCCTACTGCAGGAGACCCACCTTAATGTGCGGCCCTCTCCGAAGCTCAAGCACAACAAAGGTGGGTATGTTTACTCCTCGATATACTCCAAGTATGCCCTTGGGGTGGTGATATTGATTAAGCGGGGACTGGACTGGAGAGAACGGGAGGAACACATAGATCCAGAGGACAGGTTTATTTTATTGTTTGGCACGCTGGGTGGTGTGGACATAGTGCTGATCGCACTCTATGGCCCGAATGTGGACTCTCCTGCGTTCTTTCAGGACATCTGGGCTTGGGTCAGGGCGACCGGGTGTGGCACGGTCCTGTGGGGGGGGGGGATTTCAACGCTGTGCTAGACGACGGACTGGACAGACAACGGACGGCACGCACATTGCATCCTGCTGCGAGTGCTGCTTTACATACCATTATGGAGGATGGTGACCTGAGTGATGTTTGGAGACTGCGAAATCCCCTGACTAGAGAGGGCACCTGCTTTTCAGAGCATCACAAAGCTTGGTCTCGGCTGGACTTTTGGCTGGCTTCTCACGAGGTGGTCAGTTGGGTCATAGATATGGCACACTTGCCGCGCACTTTATCGGACCACGCCCCGTGCTTTTTACGTTTGGCTCTCCCTGGTTCAGTGCCATGTGCGTTCTCCTGGAGGCTCCCCCACATGCCCTATTAGATGAAGCTTTTAAAGAAGACGTACGTACTGATATCACCGACTACTTCGCGAATAACATTGGCTCTGTTGATACGGAGGCCTCACTGGGAGGCATTCAAGGTGGTCATCAGAGGCCAATGTATCGCTCGCCAGGCCGGGGTGTTGAAGGCCATTAGGGGCACGCTTGCCTCCCTGGAATCTCAAATCAAAGACCTTGAAGCGCAATTCTATGCGACAGATAACTCAGAAACCCAGGCTCTCCTCAAAACCAAATTATTGGACTATGCCGAGGAGGCACAGCGCGAGGTAAAGTTCCTTGGGAAGCATGCAGAGGCGCGAAGATATGGGGAGGGCGATAGGCCGGGGAGAACGCTTGCCGGCATGATTCGTAGCCCACGATCCACAGCTTATGTCCTCGAGATAGTCAGTCCGCAGGGAGACACAGTTAGAGGACAAATGGATATTCTCAGGGAGTTCTCCATATTCTACTCTAAGTTATACACGGCCACTCAGGATAGCTGTCCAGAAGGCATGCAGGAATTCCTGGACTCCCTGGCACTGGTCTGGTTCAATAACAACCACAGGGAATACATGGACATCCCATTTACAGTTGAAGACGTGGCTGATGTCATAAAAGCATGCCTCCAGACAAGGCACCCGGATCTGACGGCCTGACAACCGCATTCTATAAAGCATATGCGGAGGAGCTGGCACCTCGCCTACTGGCGGTATATGAGGAGGCTCAGGAGTCGGGCATATTGCCCCAAACTATGCGGGAAGCGGTAATCATTACTTTGCTAAAACCAGAAAAACCTGACACAGAGTTAGATTCATACCGACCGCTGTCGTTGATCAACGTCGATGTCAAAATTCTAGCGAAACTGATAGCAAATAGATTGCAGCCTATACTCCCCCCTATTTGCCCTTCCGGACCAGTCAGGGTTCATTCCCGGCAGGTCGACTTCTCATAATCTCCGTACACTCTTTTCGGTAATACACTGCCTACACCCGGATGTGCAGGCCGCGGCGGTGTTTCTCGATGCCACTAAGGCCTTTGATACACTGGAGTGGCCATATCTCTTTGCGATACTGGGTCGCATGGGGTTTAGTCCCCAGTTCATTGGCCTGATCTGATTACTGTACACTCGGCCCTCTGCTCGGATAAGAGTCAATGGGCTCCTGTCTGAACCCTTTCCGGTCTCACGCGGTACGCGTCAGGGGTGCCCCTTATCTCCCTTACTTTTCGCTGTGGCAATGGAGCCTCTTGCCGCACGAATAAGACAACATCACACGGCCAGAGGGATTGGATTTAGCACCAGAAGCCTACTCATCTCACTGTACGCAGATGACGTCACTTTATATATTACAGATCCCGAGATAAACTTTAACCCCTGCTAAGAGAATTTATTAAATTTGGAGGACTGGCAGGTATATCCATTAATTGGGCGAAGTCAGTCATATTCCCCCTGACAGATAACACGAAAGTCACGACTACTGAGTTTCCGCTAAAGTGGGAAATTGAGAAGGTTAAATATTTGGGCATCTGGATTAGCCGGGACCTGCAGGAGTTATGGAGACTGAATTATGGTCGCGCTGTTGACTGGCTGGAGGGTAAGGTAGCACTATGGTCAAGACTACCGCTATCACTGGCTGGTAAGATTGCCCTGGCTAAAATAGTAATTTTACCTAAATTTTTATATCTTTTCGTTAACCTGCCGCTCATCCTCACACAGGCCTTTTTCAAAACGGTACGCTCCCTTTTGATATCGATGGTATGGGCTGGTGGTCAAGCCAGGGTGTCGTGGGAATTATTGACACTGCCGTTGACGCAGGGGGGTATGGGAGCACCAGATATGAAGCTATACGCACTATGTGCGCAGGCACAGTTTTTACACTACTGGGTTCACCCTACACCGTTTCAGCTGCATGTTGCGGTTGACACTGACGCGGTTAAGCCTGTGCCTATAAGGGTAGCGTTGTATCAGCCATATAGGCGACCAAGAGAGGACATTGACACTGCTGAAACACTATGCTGGGCGTGGGATGGGCTGAGAAGACGGGCGGGTGCTAGGATATTGTACGCCCCTTCTATGCCACTAGCGCAAAACCCAATGCTGCCCGGTGTCAAAGACGGGATAAGCAAAACAATAGCTCAGAAACTGACACTACACACGTTTGCAGACTTATACCCTAACAACACGTTCAGGGAGCCCCCAGTTGAGATTGACGGTCGGGGTGTGTCGTTTGCTGACATGTTTCTTTATCATAAATTGCGCTCCGCATGCCGTGCCTTACATGAAGACTTTCCTGCCCCCCGCCGACTCCTCTCAGCCTTGGAAAGCCTGCTGCGCTCCCCATCACCACGCAAACTAATTACACGCCTTTATACATGCATGCAGGCGGATGCCCCGGTGCTACGGCCAAGCGCGCTGCAGGGGTGGAACGCTGAACTACCTGTGGCACTCACAGAGGAACAATGGGCATACTGTTGTCGTCAACTCACCGAGCTGTCCCCTAACTATAAGCTTAAATTGGTTCATTTCAAATTCCTCCACAGGTATTACAGGACACCAATAGGATTACATCGTATGGGGCTTAAGGCAGATGAGTGTTGCTGGAGATGCGGATATACTCCCGCCTCTTTTTTACACATGGCCTGGGACTGCCCAGCTCTTGGCTCATTCTGGTCCACGATATTCACATCCATCAATCAGATTATAGGTTCGTCTCTGTCGCCGTCCCCTTTGCTGGGTCTGCTGGGCTACGTTAAAGATGCACCAGTAAAAAAACGTAAACTCCATGCACTTCTTTTATTGTTCGCTAAACGTCAGGTGGCCGTGCACTGGGGGAGGGGAAGGGTACTGTGGTATCTTCCGATTGTAGAGACCGCTGTCTCACTGCTGCACCCCTCCCCTGAGGTGTACTGTGGTTCTTTCCCTTCGCGTGACCTCTGGAATGCTGCCACACTGAAGGTTCGAAAGTCGCGCTCCCTGCGAGGAGACGGCGGGCACCGGAGGTGTGAGCTGTGGCTGAGGTCCTTATCTTATGTGACTTAATAAACGCTTTGCTTCAAGAATCTTTGACGGCTTCCGGATGTTTATATGTGTGTGTTGAAGAGCGCGCATATTACACTGGCGACGATGGATGGGATGAAGAAGCTTTGACGTGGAATAAGTGACAGAATTCAACAACAGGAGAGCGAGGGAAGACAAAGGAGTCACTCTTAATCCCCCTAGTATATATCAAAAAACAACTAAAGAGTGAAGTCAAAGCAAATAGAAAGGGAAGGAGTAACAACACAAGGAAAACCATTAGTGTTTAAAAAGAACCCTCACTCACCAACCTAGTTGGTGACATGCTTCATCATTGGGTCCCCACCAGAGAGGCCGAATGCCTCTCCGGTGTGCTACAACGCCTGATTACAGCGGAGCTGGTTTGTTGTGATTGGTGTGGGTGATGGTGAAGATTAAAAGATCTGAATGATGAAGTAAAGAGCCTATAGTGGATGGGGAAAGAGTTGTGTTCCTATTCCATGATAGGACATACACAAAAGTTGTTTAAATACCCCTCACACATCAAAAGGACCCTTGATGTCATGCTTCATCATTGGGGTCTTCCCATCCCACTGTGGGATGGGGCGTGCTGCGACCAGCGACTACGCGGGAGCACTAATCTAAAATACTATGTGTGGTGCAGGGGTGGTGAGAAGAAGGGTCAAAAAGTGAAGTTTAAAAGGAACTGGCCTCATGGACATAAAACAATTTAATAGGTCATTGAGGCTGAACCTGTTAAAAATAGTGATTTGGAATGGTCATGCATTTAATGAGCTGACCTTCCTAAAAAGTCGACATGTTTCGAAGCTCAAGGCTTCTTCATCAGGACTAAGAAGATCCCTTCAGCGCTCACTTGTTGTTTAAAAAGTGAAAATAGTCATATACAAAAGTGAAAGAAATTCTTGCAAATATTCATGCAGTATAAAGTACCTGTTTGTACTCCTATATGTAAATCTGTTAGTATTACTATATGTTAATCTGCAAAAAAGGGAAACTTTTTGAAGTATTAATTGCGCCACACACGGCGTTGTCTCACGAAGACCTGAAAAGACAACACATGACAAAGTGACTGTTTTATAAAAAACATAGTGCTATAGTGGTGCAGGGACCTGTGAAAGAAATTGGGAAAAAGGGAAAACATACAGTGACACACTACATATAACATAAAACACACACTCTATTTGATGACTATTGTAATAAAGGAGGCGGTGTGTATAACGGTGTATATACACAATACATACAATGTATGAATGGGTGTATTGCCCCATGAGCCTCAGGTACAGATGAGCAGGAAGTAGTCACTCGTTACTGTGAGGGAATTTTTTTTTTGTTGAAATGAAGAGAGAAACGGTCAGGTAGTGCTCGTCCTCTTTACCGAGTAAACAATGAAAAAAACGAAGAAAAACTCGGACCATGACGGCTATGCCGTACTTACATGCTGCTAGACAAAATTTTGCCCCATACTGCTCACCCGCGGCTCCGCTGTATGACTAGGGAGTGCGGGGAGCAGCTATTTATACAGAAGTAACGAGAGCAAACAAGATTCACCTGCGAAACTGGCGCGAGACAAACAAACAAACCGGAAGAGAGCTTACAAGTTTGATTATCAATGAGCACTAGAGCGCTGACTCCAGTGCACTGCGGAAGTGAGTATTCCGTACGTGTTCAAAAACCAAAGTGTATGTCATTAAACCAGGGTTCTGTAAATCAGCGGCATAGTTGCCCAACATTACGTTTAGTTTTCTGAATGAAAAATGAAGGTGAGGGTAGTAATGAATTTCGGTAACCAAGTATTGCATAGAAGATGTAATTCTGGAGCTTGACCTTAATCTGTAGTCCATTATCCAGCAGTTGGGGATACCGAAAATTGCAAAGTCAAAATCAGGATTCTATAAAACAGTGTGGTTGATGCCCAACACTGCGTGTGGTTATCTAAGAGAAAACGCGCGACATGGAGATTGGTGATACTCAAATGGTCATTATAATCGAGTGAGGGAAGTGAAAGCACTGAAAATGTATCAATGCGTTTTAAGAAGCAAAAAATAATAAATATTAATAACGCTCATTGAACAGCACATGTCACAAAAGGTATCTGATAATATAAAGGGCCAGAAAGATGATACTAATGGAAGGAACGCTAGCGAAATCAGGCAAAATCAGGTTTAAAGGAGATTGCTGATGTATCATCTGGACCTCTATACACAGGGACCAAAACACTGAGATACAGTTTGTGCCCTGTATATAGTAATGAAGGAAGTAGGCAGGTGTAGTGACTACTTTCAACCTATTAACTGGGCCCACGGAATTTCGTCATTCAAACCCTTTTCATGTGTCCCCAAACGGAACACCCAACGTTGTTCCTTTTCCAGAAGATACTTTTCGTTGAAGATTTGTTCGATCACTGTCCATTTTATGTCGTCAACGTTGTGGTTGGTTGACAGATAGTGGGTTGCCATTTTAGTGGTACTCTTCTTACACCTCACATTGCTTCTATGTTCACCAATCCGTATTTTAACTGGTCTGGACGTCATCCCGATATACTCCAAATTGCACGGGCAAGTGATCATGTAAATTACATTCTTACTATTACAATTAGTAAATCGTCTTTGTTCCCACACAGACCCGTTAGAGAATGTAATTTTCTTACTCTTTGTGGTAAGGGCACAGGTGCTGCAATTTCCACAGGGATGATGACCCTGGATAGGTTGGGAAATGAAAGGGGCCAGGTTTGTTTCCCGTGTGGTACGTGGCCTTGTATGCACAAGAATATCTCTCAGATTTCTGCCTCTTTTGTGCGAAAACATGGGTTTGGGAAAGGAAAGTTTTCCACAGTTCAGTATTTTCCAATGTTTATTGATTATCTTGGATACTTCATTCGAATGGGTATTGTATGTTGTGACACAGATTGGTCTGGTCTCTCTTTCCTTTGGGGGATTGTTGTCCAACAATGCCTCTCTATTGTTATACCTGGCTCTTTTCCAGGTATAACAGGTTTTCATTTAAGTAAGTAAACAGGAGTCCCTCTGGGGAGTTACCGCTGTTCAGCCGAGCGAGTGCTTTCTTGTACTCATTCCCCCCTTTTTGACTTTACAGGGCTTGAACAGATGTCAAGCGCCCCCCACCGGGACCCATGTTGTGGAGTTTAGTTTAACTTCTCGTAAGCCTTCGTTTTTCCATGTTTATTTTTCTTGTGTGCTTTATTTGGCATTTGAGACTGCCTACCCATATGCCACTTATACTGTATACGGGTGTTGTTTACACACCTACGCCTCGATAGTCCAGTCATGTTCCTTTGTTTTTAGTTTTTCTAATATGACTCCCCACAATGTTGGAGGTGAGCGTGCTTATATTAGTGTCACGCTATTGTTCAGCATTAAGCCATTAGGTGGATGAGTGCACCTGATTGGCACACTGTATGAATGTTGAGTCATCTACGGTAATAGGTCTGCAGATGAGGATTCTTGCAGAGTGTTATACTTTATGGAGAGCACAACGTGAACAGCATGAGGCACCAAACAAATATGTTGCCTATACAATTAAGCTACGATCTATTTACAGTAAACATTTTTTTTGTGTCTGTTTTCATGTCTGATTGTTTTTACAGATCTATAACGGCTTTCAGAAGTTCTGAAGGTCTGATCAAGTAAACCGTGAGTTTATTTGTTATACCCCCACAGGTTAGGGTGTGCCTTAGCGTGCACATACCGCCGTGGTGGGTTGGTCCTGATGAAGCTTCGCAATTCGCACATTGAAGCAGAAACATGTTGACCATTTTTTTATACACTTCACATATTGGATGTGCTTGGACAAATTAGCCGGGCAGTTTCCATCCAATACACTTGTTTTACTGTTGCCTGGTTTTCCACCATTAAATTTCTTTGGGAATAAACCAAGGCATCTTTTAATCTTCACCATCACCCACACCAATCACAACAAACCAGCTCCGCTGTAATCAGGCGTTGTAGCACACCGGAGAGGCATTCGGCCTCTCTGGTGGGGACCCAATGATGAAGCATGTCACCAACTAGGTTGGTGAGTGAGGGTTCTTTTTAAACACTAATGGTTTTCCTTGTGTTGTTACTCCTTCCCTTTCTATTTGCTTTGACTTCACTCTTTAGTTGTTTGTGGAATAAGTGACCTCAACACGCCAGAAAGCATCTTCACATGATTGTGAGACCGGCGAATCTGTGAGTAATTAATTAACACTTGCGAGCCTCAGCAAGTGTGAAACTATATCATCGTTAAGACTCTCTTACGTTTAAGTGCTGACAAGAGCCTAGTGGTAACGGTTACCTCTGGGGACTGCTTTACGACTTTTGTGACTCTCCCTGACCTCGAGGGCATCCGCATTTGTGGTCTGTGTAAAAGAGAACAAGTAAAGCAATTCTTTTTGTGGAGCAGCCCATGAGTACATGGGCCGTTACGTCAGCACTGTGGTGCAGTTGAGTAGTTTGCGCCACTGATACATCCTCTGGCCAATAGAGAGTTTGGAGGAGTACAGAGAGACATTTCAATATTGGAGTCCTCGCAGCAGCATAGCTCTAAGTGGCGGTGTGGGAGGAGCAGTTCGTGTGAAAGTTTACAACCAAAATATACACTTGCCAGGTGATAGCCGTAGCAGCAGAGAGCGAGTACATCTCTGGAAGGGGACAGAAAATTTCAGCGTCACAATTTGGTGCGTAGGCTCAGGTGCATCCAACTGGAGGAACGGACGGGTCTCCCACCGGAAAAACAAATGCAAGGACACTCCGCTTCTAGGAGCAAATGGGATAGTAGGGCCGGTCACGCTGACTGGCACAGCTTTGAACGGACAATTTGATGAAGGGCACTGTTGAAGAGCAGCTACTGCTGGTCATGCTTACTGGCACAGCAGGTGTGTGTTCGGGAGTTTGGACGTGCCTGAGACTGGAGCTGGTGAGAAGTACACTCGTCTGCCGGTCACGCTGACTGGCACAGCACCTCATAATCTTCTGTATGAAGAGACACTACAAGGAGCTGCTGTGTCCGGGCATTCAGTCTGGTCCCAAGCAACAGAAATTTGTGGGGGTTGTAGGAGTCCGGTTTTTTTGTGTGTACACTGGAAGAGAGGATTGTGTACATTGACAACCGCACATTTTGTTTTCCCTTTTCATGGTGATTAGGTTTCTGGGAAAATTGACAGGTCTCTCTGACTTTGTATTCAAGCAGTGCACAGACACGTATACAAAGTAGACATCAATAACCCCGATATCGCATCCTGCAGATTTTGCCCACGTGTTGTTAGAATTTTAGGATCACAGCGCCATCTAGTGGAACATGTTTTAATTATACTGTGTTGTTTTGAACCGGTTCTGTGGTCATTGCAGGATTTAGGGTTTTACTTCATTACATTTCTCTTCTAGGGTTTGAGGAGACACTTGGAAAATAGTTGGTGCCTAGGCACTGTACTACTTTCATGCTAAACATGCAGAATGTTACTCCACCCCCATTCTTTTTGGGCACACCAGGGGAGCCCCCTCTGAAATGGAACAAGTGGAAAAAAGTGTTCCAGAATTATGCTGTGGTGTGTGGGCCTAATCTAGGGTTGGAAAGGAAGGTGGCGTTGCTTTTACACTATTTAGGTGCTGAAGGTCAAGAGATTTTAGAACACCTACCTGATTTGAAGGCAAATGATGCCAGGGGACTGAATGAATATGAGATAAGTTTGAAAAAGTTAGATATACATTTCTTGCCTAAGATCAGCACCATCATGGAACGTTACCATTTTGGAAAAAGGGGACAGAAAGAAGGAGAGACAGTGGAAGAATTTGTGTCAGAGTTAAGAAAATTGGCTGCAAGTTGTAAGTTTGGGGGGGCTTGCGAGGAAAGAATAAGAGATCAGTTCCTATTGACGTGCAAGATAGAAAGAATTTGTGAAGAGCTCTGGCTGAAAGATGATCCACCTTTGGGGGAGGTGTTAATCGTTGCCAAACAGGTAGAACACATGATGAAGTGTGTCAGTGAAATAAAGCAAGATTGCGAAGAAAAGTCTAAGGTGAACGAAGTCAAGAATGAGAATGAAAGTGTGCTAGTGGTTAAAGGTGCAAGAGGTGATCAGAAGGAAAACAAAGGAGTTTGGAGTCACAAAGGGAATTGCTACAGGTGCGGAAGAGCAGGTCATTGGGCTAACAGTAGAGAATGCCCAGCACTCAAAGTCACCTGCAACAAGTGCAGAAGGAGAGGTCATTTTAGAACCTGCTGCAAGAGCAACACTAGCTACAGGAGAACCGGTAGAGAGGACTCTACACGAGTCTGTGAGGAAATTGTACTGCATGTTGAGAGTGGGGCTGTGGGTAACCCGAGAGATTACATAACAATAGATGAGACAGATGTCGAAGCCATGTTTGACTCATGCTCTAAACTGACTATAGTTTCGGCAGAAGCTTTTGAGAAAGTGTCTAAAGGCAAGATGAAAACTCAAAGAATGGATGTCAGGCCGGGTGGCTATGGTGGTCAACCCATACCCATGAGAGGTTTCTTTTGGGGTACAGTTGGCTATAAGGACAGAATTGCAGTAACCAAGGTTTATGTGGCTAATAAAGGGGACAACATACTGGGTTGGCAGGCGCAAAAAGACCTAGGCATCTATCTCAACCCTAACAAGAACCCGCAAATTTTGGTACAAGAGGTAGACAAGATAGGTGTTAGAATTGAAGATGAGTTCAAAGGAGTGTTCTCAGAAAAGATAGGCTGTCTTAAGAACTATGTGCACAAGATAAAGCTAAAAGAGAACGCTAAACCTGTAACAGCCAAGGTCAGAAACCTGCCGATATCCATGCAAGAACCTGTGAGAGAAGAATTGGAGAAACTGTTTTGTTTGGGAGTAATTGAGCCGGTGGAGGCCACAGTGTGGCTAGCACCCATTGTAGCAGCAAGGAAAGGGGATGGGGCTGTACGTCTATGCATAGACCTAAGTGCTCTGAACAAGGAAGTAATAGTGGACAAGTTTCCCCTCCCCAACATATCCCAAATGATGAGCAGACTTGCTGGTGCAAAGGTCTTTTCCACCCTGGACCTCACGTCAGCTTATTATCAGGTCAGGTTGCACCCAGAGTCACAAGATCTTACGGCCTTTGTTACACCCATGGGGGCCTACAGGTTTAAGCGTATGCCTTTTGGACTTGTCTCGGCTGCAGCGGTTTTCCAAAGGATCATGAACAATCTCCTTAAAGGTATTCCCGGAGTGTTGTGCTACCAGGATGATGTTCTGATCTTTGGAGAAAATAACACTCAACTTGAACGCAGGCTGAGACAGGTTCTAGAGAGGTTCTTAGAGCAAGGTCTTACAGTGAAGAAGGAAAAATGCAGGATCGGGTGCTCAGCGATAGAGTTTCTGGGGCATAAGGTAACTGGAGAAGGTATACTTCCCAAAACAGAGTTGCAGAACACCATCCTCAACCTAACCCCTCCCAGTAGCAAAGAGGAAATTAAATCATTCATGGGTATGATTGAGTTTTATAGCAAGTTTGTGCAGAACTTTGCTAGGCGTACCTACCAGATTCGCAATCTCCTAAGGAAGGGAGTACCATTTGACTGGAGTGAAGCATGCCAAAAAGAATTTGACGACACCAAGAAAGCATTGACTGAGGCACCCAATCTTAAAGCTTTTGTTCCTGGTAGGAGGACCTTCCTGACCACGGACGCCAGTACTAAAGGGTTGGGTGCGGTCCTGACTCAGGAAGGTGAAAAGGGGGAAGAGACTATAGCGTTCGCCTCCAGATCCCTACGTCAGGCAGAGTTCAACTACTCGGTTATCGAGAAAGAGGCACTTGCGGTACACTGGGCCACTAACAAATTTAGAGATTTTGTATGGGGAACTAAGTTTGACATAAGGATTGACCATAAGCCCCTTGTAGAAGTCTTTACTAAGAAAGGTTTAGATGCCATATCGAGCAGGATAAGAAGGTGGGTAGTGAGCTTACAAGAATACACCTTTGGGGTAGAGTACATACCAGGGGTGAGGAATTTAGCCGCCGACTGTCTCTCGCGGTTGGTAAGGGAAACCCCTGAAGGGATTGAGGAGAACAGGCCAGGTGAAGTGGACAATGTGATGGAGGAGGAGAACGTGTGTGCCATTACCCAAGGGGTAGTGGATGAAGAACGCTGGAAAGTGGAGTTGGAAAGTGATGTGCTTCTTCAAGAAGTATGTGCTAAGACCAAGGGGGGTTGGTCTGACAGCGACAAGAAGAAAGAGTCTCTCCGACCATTCTGGATGGTCAGAGAGGAGTTGTCGGTTACGGACAATTGTCTTTTCCGTGGTACCAAGTTGGTTCCCCCACGGAATTTGAGAGAAGTATTAGTTAATTTAGCCCATGAGGGTCACCTGGGCATCACTAAAACTAAGCAGAGGTTACATCTAGACTATTGGTGGCTGAATATGGACATGGAGATAGAGAGGAGAATAAGGGAGTGCGTACCTTGCTTGACCAGCGACAAGGTGCTCAAACAACACACACCTCCCATGCACTGCAGGACTCTGGCGGAAGGCCCTTGGACAGATGTAGCCTTAGACATTGTGGGGCCATTACCAGGAGAGAACCGTACCCCGTACATCCTGGTACTTATGGACTCATACTCTAAGTGGCTTGAGCTGAAGTGGGTGTCAGAAATAACTACCAAGTCGGTCATTGAGTTTCTCCTGGAGGTGTTCCTCAGTGAAGGGTTGCCTAGCAGTATCCTGACGGAGTGCAACTCTGCTCTAGAGAAATGAAGGAATTCCTAGAGTGCAATGGGATCAAGCACAGGTTGGGTGCTCTCTACCATCCAGAGAACAACGGGGTGGTTGAGAGATTCAACAAGACCATCAAAGAGTGCATTCAGCTAGCTAAAGCTAGTGGGTTGTGTTGGAGAGAGGAGGTGACCAAACGCCTAGAAGCTTACAGATTAACTCCCCACCAAACCACGGGCATGACACCATTTGAGCTGTTGAGAGCTAGGAAGCCCAATTCAAGGTGGATGAAATGGTACAAGGGGTGGACTACTCCCATCCGAGAGACACCATGGAGGGACCGAGAGCGGAAGGCCATGGCAGAGAGGAAGAGAAGGTTTGATGGGGCTCATGCTGTGAAAGAGATCCACTACAAAATAGGAGACCTTGTTAGAATCAGAGCTCCCACAGGGAGGGCGAGCTGGTCAGAGTTTACAGAGCCCACAAGGGTAGTCAAGCTTTTCAAAAATGCAATCAAAACCCAGGATGGTCATATCTGGAACCTGAGCAGGGTGGCAAGGTGTGCCGTACCCACTGAATGTGGGGACAAGTTGGGGAGTGGAGAGTCGGGCAAGCTTAATCCAGCTAGGACTGGTATGTCATCAAGTGATGGGGGGATCGACACTCACCGAAGGCTGAGTGGTAGGATCATCTGTCGGCCCAAATATTTGGATCAGTACATGGACAAGTAGTCCTGAGCTTTTCTTGTTGTGTTGTTGTTCTTGTAAAATGTAAGGAGGGGGATGTGTGGTATCTTCCGATTGTAGAGACCGCTGTCCCACTGCTGCACCCCTCCCCTGAGGTGTACTGTGGTTCTTTCCCTTCGCGTGACCTCTGGAATGCTGCCACACTGAAGGTTCGAAGTCACGCTCCCTGCGAGGAGACGGCGGGCACCGGAGGTGTGAGCTGTGGCTGAGGTCCTTATCTTATGTGACTTAATAAACGCTTTGCTTCAAGAATCTTTGACGGCTTCCGGATGTTTATATGTGTGTGTTGAAGAGCGCGCATATTACAGGTACCCTTGGCTAAAGATTGGATACAAGATGTGACATATGGCCATTCCCAACTGAGTGACTTCTGGGAGTTAATGCCGGCCGCCTCAAGACCACGGGACATTTGGGTACCATTTGTTGATTGGGCCAGGGAGCGGGGAGGGGGTGAAGGATCTGACAGGCCTAATGTGGTCCCGGAGGAGAACCTGACATGAATCACTATAGAAATTAGACACATCTGCTATGGGGGGTGTTGGGTGGGGCCTGAGATCAGTCCATATTCTTCTATAATTGTGTACCTCATGTAGGATGTGAAATGCCAAGAGATCCGTCGTGTGCCTGGGATGTTCTGCTTCATCAGTAGCCCGTTATTTCTTTGTTATAATGTAAAATATATGTTTTGAATTGATCCTAGCTGGAGACCACTGGCATATTGGTCTGTTGTGCTGAATGTATGGTACATTGTTTTTTTTTGCATAAAAAGTCAATAAATAAAAAAAATAAAAAAATTAAAAAAAACACGAAAGAGCTCGCAGACAGTGGAGTGTAGGTGACCGATCTTTCTGCGTCGTAGGATGCTAACAAGGAGACACTGTACTATGTGCAGGTGAGCTCGATAGCGCATAGAAGCTATATCAGAGGGAAAAAGCTCTAGAAAAAAATTACGAAAAGTGTGGGCAATAAAACCGAAGCTAGTAAAACAAAAATATGAAGCTTCTTTATATTTTCTGAAACGATTGGTTCATGATTGAGCCTGCAGATTCGCACTATTCAAAAGCGTTTGTTCCCCTGAGTATCTATATGGAGCGGCTTTGCAGGCACTTCTAATGTGAAAACCTAAAGTGATGTCACTTTAGGTAAACATGTGGCCGTGCACTAGGAAAGGGATTATCTCATCTGTAGCTGGTTCTGAGTGGCATCAGCCCCTCATCTAAAGAGATGGTGAGCAAGTAGCAGCACCAGCCAGAGGTCATCGGGTCACAGGAGAGCTGGTGGTTGAACTTATTTTTCCTCATCTGACTTCGACTCAGAGCAAGAGAGAGAAAGGAACACACTGAGGAAAGGAGGAGGAAGATGGAAAACCGGTCACAAAGAGAGAACGCAGTAACCTGCACGAATGAGATAAAGGGTCAGTGGGGGGGGGGGGTCTAGTGGAGGATTGAAGAGACTAGAGATGGAATCAAGATTAGCAAACACTCACCGCTTCTGTCATCTAAATTAAATGATTACAGCTTGAGAGCCTATATATTTAGTTTTTCTTAGATCTAGACTCCATCGGTATTTGCACTTCTTGAAAGGAATTGCAGGTGGGGGGGGGGTGTTACTGGACAGTATTAGGGACGAGGACAAGGTCAGTTACAGAGATGTGGATGTGGCCCGATGAGAATCATTTAATAAATTAATCGACAGGACTTGTTCTGAGAGGAAAAGTATAACCAAAATGTAATTTATTTTTAAGCAGTATCTGAGAAAAAGGTCTTTCTCTTTTCCAACTTTTTTTGAAATCGCCCGTGCCTTGACAGCAGCACCAGAAGCAGAACCCTGGGAATGGAACGCTTATGACATCACAGGCCCTGCAACTGGGTCTCGAGGTGTCGGGCACGTGCAGAGGGGAGGGCGTCACTGCAGCAGACAGACAAGGAGAGAGCACACAGTTGGGGACATTATGTCTGGTAGCATGGGCTCTTCTTTTCAGATTCAAAGCTGGATCATTTTTAGTGACAATAGATCGATCTCGTCAAGAAATCGGATCGTTGCTTTGACTTGCCCCGATCCCCCTGTAAAAATGGAAAACGTGGTATCACCCACAGTGGGAATGTATGATGACATGTTGAAATGGCCCCACTGTGACGTGCCTCTGGTATAAAAGGCTGGTAACCAGGGAGCTTCGGCATTGCAGACAAGAACACCGGGCCAGGAGGACCACTGCTGCTGAATGATGCTGGGTACCCTGAGAGGCCGGAAGCTGCAGGGGCTGAGTAGGCTTCAAAAGAAAAGAGGCAGGGGGTGGCTGCAAGGAAACAAGGTAAGTAAATGAACCAAACGAAAACTGAACTGAAAACCAAACTGAAATTAACTTGAAACATAAAATCCCAATTTACCTTAATCCTTGATTTCTTCACCCCCATTCTTCCAAATTGCAATCCCCAACCCAATCTATCTTTTCTCAACCTAATCCTTCTTTAATCCATTCCCTTCCTTTCACTTCTTTCCTTTTTCCTCCACGTCTTCCCCCTTTGCTTCTCTTCTCTCTCCAAACCTACCATTTTCCCGATCTCCTCTTTCAGTGTCTCCTCTTCTTACCTCCAAACCATATACATTCCTCTAAATCCCACCTACTGCTTTCTCCATTTTACACTCCTTTCCTTTCCTCCCCTTCACTTTCTATTCTTTACCATAGTTTGCAGTTCAGTCATCTCACTTCCCTCCAGTCTTCCCCATCCCTCCCAATTTTCCTTTTTCTCCCCTTCCCTCGCCACTTTCTCCCCCTACTCTCCTATTCCTCTCCTTCCAATTCCCTTCTTTCATTCAACTTTGATTTCCTTTACTGTCTTCCCATAACCTTCTATTTACTACCCTCCAATTTCCTTCTACAACCTTTCAATTCCCAGCCCATTCACTCCTCCATTCTAACCTTCTTTCTCTTCCCTACACTATCCAACACCTCCATTACTCCATCCACTTTTTCTTTCCTGCCCATCACCTACCCCTTCAACCTTTCTACACTTTTCGGCTTTTCCCTTCTTCCCTTCTTTCCCTATTCTACCTTCCTTTCCCTCCACTCCGTCTGCTGTTCACTTCCATCTGCAATACATCCTGCGATTCCTGTTCCCCCTCAATCCCTTCCAAGCCCAACCAGGACCCCTTCCATTCCCTAAAAAATAATTCCCATACATACCCTTTCCTATCCATTCTTTACCCTCCCTGATTATCCTCTCCTTTGCTATCATTCCCTTCCTTTTGTTTCCACTCCTCCCCGCCCTCTCCTTTCACTTCTTTGTCCTACCTTTATCAATCTCTCTTCTCCTCTTCCCCATCTCTATTCCTCACCTAATCCAAACCCACCCCTCCCCTCCAGTCCCCTTATCCATTCTCTCCTCTCCCTTCCCCTCCTTTCCTTTGAATGTCCTACCAGTCCTTTCCTCTCTTCCTTCCTCCCACCTTTCCTCCTGCATTCTCTCCTCTCCCCTCCTCTCATCTCTCCTCCTACTCTCTACCTCCGCCTCCTCTCCTCCTCTCCTCATCTCCTCTTCTTCTCCCATTCCCTCTTCTCTCCTCCTCACCTCACCGCCTGTTTCTTCCCATACTACCCTCCCATACTCCCCTCTCTAACCTCACCTCCCTGAGATTACCCTCTCCTTTCCTCCGCCACTCCTCTTCTCCCATTCCCTTCGCATCCCTTCCTTTATATTCTCGCTCCTCTCCACCCCACCACATTACTCCGCTCTCCTTCCATTCACTCCCCATTCCGTTCCTCTTCTCTCATTCTGTTCCACTTTTCTCTATTCAGCTCCCCCCACCCATACCCTCCAGTTCCTTCATTGTCCTCTTCTTCTCCTCTTTTCTCGTCTCCACCCCTCTGCTCCCCTCCCTCCTCCCATCCCATCCCCTCCTCTCCTCTCCCCTACCCTATTCTCCTCTTCCCTTCTCTCCACATCCCTCCCTACCTTCCATCCTATGTCATATCAATCCTCTCCTCTCCCCACCATTCCAGTTCCCTTCCTCCTACCTCCCTTTCTATACCCAGTCTATCCCTTTCTCTACTCTCCTCTCTTCCTCACACTTCCTCTCCCAACTACATTACATATCTATCCAAACCCATCCCCTCCCCTACCTTTTAATCTACCCTTACTGTACCCTACCCTACCCCAATTGCTCCTCTCCTCTCCCCCTTCCCTCTCCCTTTCCCTCTTTTACACCTCTCCTCTCCCCTTCCTTCTCCCTTTCCTCCTTTTACACCTCGCCTCTCCCCTTCCTTCTCCCTTTCCCTCTTTTACTCCTCTCTCCTCTCTTCCCCCTCTTCCACACTCCTTCTCCTCCTCACACCTCCACTCTTGTAACACACACCACCCCTCCCCCAACCTTTAATTTCCTTCTCGTACCCTCCTCTCCTCTCTCATCTCCTCTCTTCTCCTCAGCTCTCCTCTCCATTTGTTTCTCTACCCCTCTCGCCCACCTTCTCTTCTCTTCTCTTCCTTTTCCTTCTTTTCCCTTCCCATCCCTTTCTCTCCTCCTGTCCTCCTTCCTTTTGTCCCCCTACTCTCTTCCCCCTTCCCCTTCTCTCCACTCTACCCCTTCTCTCCTCTTTACCACCCCCTCTCCTCACCTCCCTTCCTCTGGTCCTCCTACTCCTCTCCTTCCAACTCTCATTTCTATCCAAACGAATCCCCTCTATGTTCCTTCCCAAACCACTTGGTCTTCCTTACCTTACACTACCCCATTTATCTCTCTTCTCTTCTCCTCTCCCCTACCCTCCTCTCCCACCACCGCACACCTCCCCTCTTCTCCTAACCCACACCACTCTCCTCTTTCCTTCTCTACCCTTCTCCCTCACCTTCTTTTCTCTTCTGTTCCTGTCCCTTCACATCCTCCTCTCTCCTCCTCCTTCCTTTTGTCCTCCTCTTCTCTTTCCCCTTCTCCTCTCTTCTCTCCCACCCCCTCTCCTTCTCTTCTCCTCTCCTTCCTTCCTCTCTTCCTCCTCTCCCCTCCACCAGCCTCCCCTCCCCTCCTCTCCCTCCTCCATTCCTCCACTCCAATTCTCTCCCTCCCTCCCATCCCCTCCTTTATGTACCCTCTCCTCTTCTTCTTCCCCCTTCCTTATCCTCCCATTCTCTTCCTCTCCCTCCCTTTACATACCCAAAAACTCCTTTTCCTCTCCTCCTTTCGTCCTCCTCTCCTTCCCTCTCTTCTCCTAACCCATCCCATCCCTGCCCTCGCCTTTAGCTCTGTTCTCTTCCTTCTATCCTATGACATACCATACCTCTCCTCTCCTCTAACGACCCTTCCAGTTCACTTCCCCCTCCCTTCTTTCCCTTCTATACTCTATCCATCCTATCCACTACTCTCCTCTCT
Organism: Calotriton arnoldi; assembly: GCA_963921515.1. NCBI lineage: Eukaryota > Metazoa > Chordata > Amphibia > Caudata > Salamandridae > Calotriton > Calotriton arnoldi. The sequence goes on from CAWUFW010000575.1 coordinate 1,585,661, forward strand.
TCACATGTCCCCTGCCAACTCCTATATTTACCTAAACCCATCCCCTCCCTTATACAAAAAATTGGTTTGGTTAGTGTTATCTTTTAACCGGTTGTAATTCCATCCCGGTTTCCCCAAATAGTTCCTTATCTTCGTTAGTTTTTCTCTCCCAATCGTGTCGGTATTATCCCTTATTATTTGTTGTCATCCGTTTTACCGCCTTCCGAGTGTTTGCTCGTGCAGCCTTCCGTTGTCCCAGCGAGTACGCTTTGGGAGAGAAAAAACTAACGAAGATAAGGAACTATTTGGGGAAACCGGGACGGAATTACAACCGGTTAAAAGATAACACTAACCATACCGACGAAACAGCCCTGAGGAAGTCGCGGCCTTCTGCCATGGGTGACGAAACACGTGTTGGCTAAAAAGAGGCTAAAAAAAAGAGCCAAACAAGAACATATGAGAATAAACCTAACTAAGACAAAGAAAGACAAGAATTGTTGATATCTGTTATTTATGTACTACATGTTGACATTGGCGTGTGCTGGGGAAACCAATTTTTTGTATATACTGGGTGATTTTGGTCATCCAACTGGGGAGTGGGTGATCTCTCCACCTCAGAGCACCGCACATAATTGAGTTCATGGCAACTTTCAAGTGTACTTCTGTAGAGCGTCATAGAACCTTCTGCAAACCTCACCCGCGCTAGCGTATCCCATCCCCTCCCTTCCCCAGCCACTCTGTTTTCCCTTACAGTACCCCATTTACTTCTGTTTATCTCTCCTCTCCTCACCTCTATACTCTCTTCACTTCACCTCCTCACACCTCCCCTCTTCTCCAAACCCTCCACTCTCCTCTCCACTCCTCTCCTCTCCCCACTTCTCTTCCCTTTCCTTCAAATCCTCCTCTCTTCTCTTCCACTCCTACGCTCCCCCCTCCTCTCTTCCCCCTCTCTTCCCCCTTCTCCTCCTTCTTTTTGTCCTCCTCCTCTCTTCCCCTTTATCCTTTCTTCTCTCCCATCCTCTCTTTCTCCTCTCTTCCCTTCCTGTCTTCCTCCTCCTCTCCCTCCCCTCCTCTCTCCCCTTCTCACCTCCCCTCTCATCCATTACCCTCCCCTCCACCAGCCTCCCCTCCCTCTTCCATTCCTCCAATCTGCTTCCTCCTCTCCTCTCCTCACCCACACCTCCTCTACACTCTCACCTCCACATACCTCCCCTCTTCTTCTAACCCACACCAACCATCTCCGTTACTTCTCTCCCCCTCTCCCCACCTTTTCTCTTCTATTCCTTCACTTCACATCCTCTTCTCTCCTCCTCTCCCCCCTTCCTTTTGTCCTTCTCCTCTCTTCCCCTTCTTCTCCTTACTTTTGGCCTCCTCTTCTCTTCCCCTTCTCCTCTCTTCTCTCCCACCCCTCTCCTTCTCCTCTCCTCTCCCCTCCACCAGCCTCCCCTCCCCGCCTCTATTACTCCACTCCACTTCTCCCCCTCCCCTTCCCATCCTTCCCTATCCTCCCATTCTCTTCCCCTTCCATCCTTTACATACCCAAAACCTCTGTTTCCCTCTCCTCCTTAACTCCTCCTCTCCTCTCCTCTCCTTCCCTCTCTTCTCCTCCTAATACACCCCATCCCTGCCCTCCCCTTCAGTTCCATTCTCTTCTTCCTTCCATCCTATGCGATATCATACCTGTCCTCTACCCACCCTTCCAGTTCGCTTCCCCCTTCCTCCCTTCCCTTCTATATCCTATCCAGCCTATCCTCTACTCTCCTCCTCACATTTCCCCTCCCAGCTCCTATATTTTTTCAAACGCATCCCATCCCCCCTTCCCCAGCCACTTTGTCTTCCCTTAAGTTACCCTAGCCCATTTACTTCTGATTATCTCTCCTCTCCTCACCTCTATACTCTCTTCGCCTCAGGTCCTCCCACCTCCCATCTTCTTCTAACTCACACCACACTTCCACTTTAATTTCCTTCCCCTACCTCCTCTCCTCTCCCTTTCTTTCTCTACTCTTCTCCCCACCTTCTCTTCTGTTCTATTCCCTTTTCTTCAAATCCTCCTCTTTTCTGTCCACTCCTTCTTTTCCTCAGCCTTCTCTCTGCCCTCTTCTCCTCCTTCCTTTTGTCCTCCTCCTCTCTTCCCCTTTCTCCTCTCCCACCCCCTCTCTTTCTCCTCTTCTTCCTTCCTGTCTTTCCCCTCCTCTCCCCTCTCCTCACCTCCCCTCATCTCCCCTCACCTCTCCTCACCTCCCCTCACCTCTCATCCATTATCCTCCTCTCCACCAGCCTCCCCTCCTCTCCCTCCCTCCTCTCCCTCCTCACCTCCTCCACTCCACTTCTCCCCCTCGTCTCCTCTTTCTTTCCATCCCCTCCCATCCTCTCCTCTCTTTTCCCTCTCCTTCTCCCTCTCCGTCTCCCTCCTCCCTCTCCCTATCCTCCCCTTCTCTTCCCCTGCCTCCCTTTACATACCCATAGCCTCCCTTTCCTCCTTCACTCCTCCTCCTCATATCCTCTCCTTTCCGCTCCTCCCCTCTCTTCCTAATCCATCCCAACACTGTCCTCCCCATCAGTTCCTCTCTCTTCTCCGTTCCGTCCTATACCATATCATACCTCTCCTTTACCAACCCTTCCGTTTCACTTCCCTCTATCTCCCTTCCTTTCTATACCCTAGCCATTCTATCCTCTACTCTCCTCTCTTCCTCTCATTTCCCCTCCAAACTCCCATATCTATCCAAACCCATCCCCTCCCCTCCTCGTCCCTTCCCGAACCATTTTGCCTTCCATTACCTTAGCCTACCCCATTTATTCCTCTCCTCTCCCTCACCACCTACTCTTCTATTCCCTTCCCTTCTCATCCACCTCTCTTCTTTCTCTCCTCTCTTCCTCCTTCCTTTTGTCCTCCTCCTCTCTTCCCCTTCCTCTTTCTTCTCCTTACCCCTTCTTCTTCTCCTCTCTTGCCTTTCTCTCTTCCTACTCTCCTCTCCCCACCTTTGCCCTCTCCTCTCCCTTTAATTTTCCTCCTCCTCTTCTCTCTGCTCCTCTCCTCTTCTCACCTCCGTTACCCGATGCTCCCCTCCTCCCATTCCCTACTCTCCTCTCCCCTACCCTATCCTCCTCTTCCCACCCCTCCCTTCATTTACATTCCCAATCCCTCCCTCTTCCTTTCCAGTTCCCTCTCCTCCTTAAATCCTCCTCCTCTCCTTTCCTCTACTCCCACCCCTCACCCCTAGTAAACCTTCCCTTCTACCTTCCATCCTATACCATACCAATAATCTCCTTTCACTACCCCACTCCTTTTATTCCTCTCCTCTACTCAATATTCCCCTGCCCTGCCCTCTCCTCATCTCCCTTTCACTCTCCTGTTCTTCCCTCCACTCTACGCTTCTCCTAACCCAAGTCTCCTATCCCCTCCAGTTCCCTTCTCCTAGGTACCGACCTATTGATCTTCTCTTCTCTTCTTTCTCTTCTCTTCTCTTCACTTCTCTTCTCTTCTCCCACCACTTCAGTTCTTTTGATTTTCTTCTTCCTCATCTCATCTCATCTCATCTCTCCTCTCCGCTCCTCTCCTCACCTCTGCTCCCCTCCTCCCATCCCCTCCTCTACCCTACGCTATCCTCCTCTTCCCTTCTCTTTCTGTCCCTCCCTTCATTTACATTCCCATGCCCTCCCTCTTCCTTTCCCTTTCCCTCTCCTTCACTCCTCTTCTCTCCTCCCGTCTCCTCCCCTCTCCTCCTAACCCATCTCACCCCTCCCTTACAGTTCCCTTCCCTTCTCCTACCTTCCATCCTATACCATACCAATCCTCTCCTCTCCGGCCATTCCAGTTCCATTCCCTCTGCCTCCCTTTCTATACCAATCCATTCTCTCCTCTACTCACTTCTTCACACTTCCCCTCCCAACTCCATTCTTTATCTATCCAAACACATCCCCTCCCTCTTTGTTTTCCCTTACCTTACACTACCCTACTCCTTTATTCCTCTCCTCTCCTCTACCCTCCCCTGCCCTCTCATCTCCTCTCCACTCTTCTCCTAACCCATGCCACCTATCTCCTCCCCTGCAGTTCCCTTCCCCTAGCTACATTTCCTATTGATCCTCTCTTCTCTCCTCCTTCTGACCTCCCTTCCATTCTCCTACACTACCCTCCATTCCTAACCCATGATACCTCTCCTCTCCCATTCAGTTGCCTTCCTATGCCCTATTGATCTTCTCCTCCTGCTCTTCTCTTCCTCTCCTCTTTCTTTCCTCTTTGCCTCCTCTTTCCTTCTCTCTTCCTCCTCTCTTCTCCCATTCCATCCCATTCCATCTCTCCCTCCATTCTTTTCCATACCTTATCCATCCTCTACTCTCTTCCTTACACTTGTCCTCCCAACTCCATTCCATATTTATCCAAACCCATTCCCTCCCGTCCCGTCCCTTCCCAAACCATTTTATTTTCCCTTCCCTTACCCTACCCCTTTTATTTCTCTTTATCTCTCTTCTCTTTTTCTCCCTTTTTCCATTCCTCTCCTAACCCATCCTATCCCCTCCCCTCCAGTTCTCCTTTTTTCCCCTACCGTCCTCTGTCCAACCTCTCCTCTCCACAGTCTCCCAGTTCCCTTCCCTTCCCCTTCCTTACTACACCGTAATAATCCTCACCATTCCTCTCTGTGTCTATCCTCACCATTTGGTACAGTTTTAATTGAAACTTAAAATACTGGATGAATCTTCCAGTTACTATTAGGTCTAAGTTCATAGACAATGAATTAATGAATATACATATGGTTAAAGAACCTGTGTAGGCTAGATGTGACGTTTCTTATTGTTTGAGAAAAATTAGATTACAATTAGATAACTAGACAACCAGTCTAGGCCGGCATGACTCGCGGAACGGGGGGGTCACGCGGGGGGGAGTTTTTTTTTTTAAAGTTAACTTACCTTCGCCGGCCCGGTCTGGTTCAGCGTAGTCTCTGCTTCTCTGCTCCTCACAGGAAGCAGGCAGCCTCGCTCCCATCCCCTGAGCCAATCACAACGCTGCAATGGAGGCGTTGTGATTGGTTGGGACGCCGACTACACAGGCGTCTATGGGGAGGCATTTTCTCCATGTAGGCTGCATGCAGCCTACATGGAGAAAAGGCAGAGTGCGTATGACTGGTTTGGGCAGCCCTGAGGCCGGCCAAACAGTCAGCACCCTCAGAGTGGGCAAGCCACTTCTCCCCTGCCCTAAAGCAGGACCGCCCGCCCCCAACAAAAGCCTTCTGCTTTCTCGCAGTGCAAGAAGCAGAAACATAAAATGGTATTTATAATCCCATTTTATGTTTCTGCTTCTCACACTGCGAGAAAGCAGTTGGGCGACGCTCCTCCGCCCACATGGAGGAGCCGCCCCTGTAGACAACCCAATGGCTTGTAACTGCTTTTCTTTTCGACAATGTGAATTGGCCCATAGAACATATTGAGATTAAATCTTGCTGAAGATGTTCATATATCTATCATGTTCTTTGTAACTGCTGTATGAATTTAGAAGCAAAGTTAAGCTACTTGGAAGCTATATTGGTAAAATAGTAGATAATAGGTAAAAGAGATAAAGAATGGCATGTTTCCCAGTGTAGCACGTATGGAATTATTATATGTTAATTAATTCTGCAAGAGAAAGAAATGTATTCCCTCTTTCACGTTGATCTTGAGCATTTTGGCAAAGATATTGCTCTAATATGAGATTCAACCGCTCAATTTCCCCATCAGTCTACGCATGGTATGCAGTAGAATATGTTGATTCAATCTGCAGTAAATGAATTAGGGTGTGATTTAGAGTTTGGTGAACAGGTTAATCCATCACGTATGTGCCTGCTGTTTTGCAAGTGTCATGATATAATGCATTTATAATATGGTAAATAAGATATCCACTTTTTGTGAAGGAGTAGTCCTTCCTCCAAACTCTAAATAGGCCATTAGTTCCTCCCAAAACTGCTGCAAACAGTGTTCCTCGATCAGTAATGCTTTTTAAGGCAATTCATATACTCTGCGCACCCGATGCAGGAAAAGGAGGGACTAATTCCTTGACGGTTTTATTTGGATGGATGATTTAAAATGCGACATTGTATAAGCCACAATTATGGTTATAATTGTCATTTGTTCTGTGATAGGTAAGTTAGTAATAAATAGAGATCTGTGTCTAAGGTTGGAACTGAAGTGATTTAGCTTTGAGTTTAGGTGCTTGCTTAGAAACTGCATAGACAGGACAAGTGTTAACATACTCATACATCTCAATCTTCATGTCTGACCAGTAATTCTATTGTTTGCTTCTGACCTCAAACGACTTGCACTGATCATGATATCAGCATTTAATTTGTTCTCTGATCTCTCCATGTGGAATAACCAAATTTTCCTTGTGTGTAAAGAATCTGGAGCACTGTCTGAAGTAATAGGGATGTATTTGTTATAAAAGTTTTATTGTTCCATCAGCTTGCACAGTTTTAGCTAAATCTTGTAGAATTTCATTCTGAAGAGATCCAGTTATTTGAAGAGGAGTAAACATGTTTGGAGTTTAAATGCCACCATTTGAAAAAACTGCTCTGATCACCAGTAATTCCTTTTTTTGGATTGTGAGGTTTATCTCGGCAGATGTTAGTTGATGTGAATAATAAAGTACAGGATATGATTGATTATCAACAGTTTTTGTAAAAGAGTTGCCCCTAAGGTGCAGCCGTGGCCCGTGCAGGTAAGAGCGGTGGGGGCGGGTTGGGGGGGGTGAATTCAACAGACGACCATGACGGAAAATTAAAAAAATAATTAATTTTCCCTCGTCTGTCGAAATCCCCCCTACCCGGCCCCACCGCTATTACCTGCATGGGCCGCGGCTGCTAAGGTGGTATCTTAGGTGTCAGTCTGCAGGTAGAAAGGATCTTTTTCATTTGGATTTCCAAAATGGGAACTTTAACTTCTGTTCATTGGCTAATATATATTGTAACATCTTTTTAAACATGTTAAAGGTGGGCCTAGACTGGAATAATTACATAAATATCTTCCATAGAAGTTGATGAATCCTAACAACTTCTGGAGTTCCTTTAAACTATATGGTACTGCCCATTGTTCTATGGCAAAAATCTTGCTCTATTCCATTTCGGCTCATTTGATATTCCAAATACTCAACGACTAACTGATTAAAAGTATATGGTTACTAGTTTGGTTCATTGATTGTTAGTTTCCAACCTTTGTAAAACTTCTCTAACATGTTTTTGATAATCCGGCAGGATCTTAGAATCGATGATAATATCATTAAGGAAAACCACAACAAATTCTTCAATAACGTCTTGAAAACCCCATTAATGAAACATATAGAATATAGATGCAGCATTGGAAAGCCCAAGGAGGATTCCTAAATGTTCAAAATGCTTTCACTGAGTATGAAATGCAGTCTTCCATTCATCTACAGGCCCAATATCTTGTAGACTATAAGCACCTCTGAGATAGAGTTTAGTATACTATCTGTCCCATCTCAAATTTTCAAGTCACGGTTGAATCAGTGGCAGAGTGTAGCAATTCCTTATCATGATTTCATTTAAAGTCTCTGTCCCATGTCTTCGCAAAAAGGTTGTGCTTCAACAGGAGACTGTCATCCAATGATAAAACCCTTACAGAGGTTATCTTCAAGATATTTCTTTAATCCGCCTTCTGATGTCCCGATAAGGGATAAACCTTTACATGAGATATTAGTGCATCAGAGTGTAAATCTATTGGGTACCAATAAGGATGATTTTTACAAAAACATCAACATAATCTTGATATTCAGATGGTATTTGGGTCACTGTACTTGTATTGATTGGAGTTGTTTAAAAAATGAAACCTTTTCTCAGAAGTGACCGAGGTGGAAATCAAAGTAATAATAAATGGCAATTTAGATCTGGATTGTCCTTTTAAAACCAAGGAATATCTAATATTATGGTAAAGGGTGAAGATGATATCAAAAGATATGCCCTCTTGATGTGTATGATAGGTAAACAACAGAGGTACAGTTATGTTTTAGAGGTCCCATCAACCACCAATGGCACTAATTTCTTCTGTTTAGTCTTTCAGGAGACGAGGTATCTCCAGAGACCGGTAAAACTTCTGGTCACTTTAATGCCTAATGGCTCCAAAATCAATCAAGGCTGTGGTGCTCAAGACCCTCCACATAGACCAGGATTTATCCGCTAGACAAAGAAAAGGAATGAGAGTATTTCCTGTCAGAAGACAACTCGACCTATAGCCGCCTTTTAAGATTGAGCCTTCTTCTTTCCTGATAGGTCTTATTGGACAGTTTGGAATATTATGGTTGTGTTTACCGCAGTGCAAGTACAAGTATTCAGTTAATCTTCATTATCATTCTTCCTTGGTCAAGATTCATCTCTGACTTGAACCTGTTTGCATGGGTCCTAGTTCACTTCCGGGGTTTCTCAGGTCGATTACATGTAGAATTGGTAGTTGCTGTTAAATTCTCCTTCTGAAGTATTTTTCGCCAGTCTACGTTGGAAAGAGAAAGGAAATTCTTTCTCAAAGGATTGAGCAGGGCATGTTGAGGATTCAGTTATTGGTGTAGCCCACAAGGCTGCATCACTGTTAAATTTTAGGCCAGACCAAAAGGAGAGGGTTTGAGAGAATGGGATGGGTTAGGAAAGGGGTAGAAAAGGAGGAGAGAGGGATTTCAGGATAGGAAAGGACTGGAAGTGAAGGAAAAGTGGGTTGCGAAGGGAAAGGGAGGGGCAGAGCAGATAGAAGGTAAGGAATAATGAAGGGATAGTAGGTTACAAAGTGAAAACTGAGAAAGGGAAGTTAAAGTGAGTTGGAATGAGAATGAAATCATAAAGGAGGGGGAAGTGAAGGGAATGGTAGGGGAGGGGAGCAGTGAAGGTGGGATGGGGAAGAAGGAGAAGGAAGAGGAGAACGAGAAAGAGAAAGAGGGAGGAAAGGAAAGGAGGGACTGGAAGAGTATAGACAGTGGATTGGAATGGAAGGGAAAGCAAAAGGAAAGAAAGGGGAGTAGAGGAGCGGAGATGCAAGGGATGTGCAAAATTCAAGTAATTTGCTTTCGTGTAACTGCTAGGGACGAAATTACTGCACAATTGTGCAAAACTATGCATTATGCGAAATGCAAATCCATAATTTCATGTTATATTTAGCAGGAATTGTGTCCTTGTGTCAATATTTGGCGCAAGGATGAGTTTTTATTTTTTTAAATTGAAGCAAAGCGAACAGGCACACTCATTCTCTTGTTCCCATGTGTTCCCTGAACATTTTTTAAATGAATGGCGCTGAATTATGTGAAGTGGTGTAATTTCAGGAATTTTGCATCATAAACGTAATATGAAATTCCCAAAATTGCACAAATTATGCCGACCTAATTTAAATTCCACCCAGGCCCAGTAAAGAAATGGATGACATGGTTGGGTGAAGTTAGGAAAGGGATAGTAGGTTGGGTAGGGAGGGCAGAAGAAGGGAAGTAAAAGTGAGTTAGGAAAGGAATGGAAATGAAGGGAAGGGAAGGAAGGGGAAATTAAGCAAATGGGAAGGGTTTGGAGGGGAGATGGTGGGATGTATTAGCGGAGAGGTCAGGAGAGGAAAAGAGGTAAAGAGAAATAGATGGGGTAGGGAAGGGATAGTAGATTAGGAATGGAAGCGAGAGGAAGGCAAGTGAAAGTGTGTTCGGAAGGGACTGGAAATGAAGGGAAAATGAAGGAAAAGGAATGGGTGTAGAGCACTTGCGGCTTTCACGGATCGGGGGCGGCGGAGGAGGGGGGGTGATGGGTCGGGGAATGGGGGGTGGTGTGTAGAAAAGAAAAAAGCACTTCCCTCTTCGGCCAGCCGTGTCTCTCCTCCGCTTCCCTTCCAACGAGCCTGGAACGGAAGCAGGAAGCACACAGGCTTCCTCTAGCCAATCACGACGCTGCTATTAGCAGCGTCGTGACTGGTCTGAGCGCCGTGGTTCTAGGAGCCTGTGCATGTTTCTGCCCCCAGGCTGTAATACAGCCTTGGGTAGAACATGCAAAGTGCGCATGACGGTTTGACTGGCCCGAGACGGGCGGCCAAACCGACATGCATACTTGAGTGCTCACCACTCCTCCCCCTGTGAGATGAGCAGCCTAGCCACGCCCCGCAAAACTGCCTCAGTAGGAAAAAATAAAATGATAACAGCGCGTTGTTACCATTTTATTTTTCCTTTTTTGCACTGCTGAAAGCAGTGGAGTGACGCTCCTCTGCCTTAGCGGAGGAGCCGCCACTGGTGTGGAGGGGAGGCGGAATGGGAAGGAAAAGTAGAGGAGAGGAGAAGAGAAGGGAGGTACAGATAAATCGATCAAAAGGTAAGGGAAGAGAAAGTGGTTTGGGAAGAGAGTAAAGTGGAGATAAATAGAAAGTTGATTTTGGAAGGAACAGAAAGGAAGTGGTGGTGAGGGGATAGGTTAGGATAGATAAGGAGGGAAGTGTGTCAGGGAAGTATGTGGATAGGAGAGGTGAGGAGAGCATTGGATGGGTATGGTTTATAGAGGAAGAGACAGGAATGAAAGGGTACTGGACGGGTGCATAGGGGAGGGTGTGAGATGGGTGAGGAGAGGATGATTAGGGTATAGAAATAGAGAGGAAGAGTGAGTGGAACTGGAGGGGAGGGGTTGGATGGGTTTGGAAAGACTGGAGAGACAGAGAAGAGGGAAAATAAGAGAGAAGAGAGTTAAGGAGAGGAAGAAATGGAGGGTAAAGCAAGGGAAGTGCAGGGGTTGAGAGGGCATGGAAGGAGGGAAGAGGATGGGAACGGTTAAGAAAGGAAGGGAGGGGAAGGAAAGGGTTTGGGTAGGGGAGAGGGAGAGGGAGGGGAGGGGAGGAGGAAGGGGACTGGAGGAGAGTGAGGGAAGGGAAGGAATTGGGGAGAGGAGAGGCAGCAGGAAAGTGGAAGAAAAGTGAATAAGGGTATAGAAAGGAAGGGAGGGATGGGAAGAAAACTGAAAGGGTGTGGGGAAAGCAGGGGAAAGGATGGCTAGGGTACAGAAAGAAAGGGAAAGGAAAATAACTGGGGGTGGGAAAGGGGATGGAGTGGGATGAGGGTGGAGAGAGTGGAGACGGAGAGGAGAGGGGAGTAAAGGAAAGGAAAGGAGAGGGTAGGGTAGGGGAGTAGAGGAAGGAGAGGAGAGGGAGAGGAATTTTCAGGAAGGTCTAAGAAAGGAAGAGACTGGAAGAGTCAAAAAAATGGGTGGAAGGTAAAGTGAGAGGAGGGGGAGGAGAAGAGAGAGAGAGTAGCAGAGGGGTTGAGGAGAGGATGGAGAGGGGATCAGATGAATGATAGTAGGAAGGGAAAGGAAGGGAATGGAATGGCAGAGAAATAAAGGGAAGGATAGTGAAGAGAGGTGAAGAGAAGTGGTGAGATTGAGAGGGTAAACAATGGATGTGAAAGGGTTTCTAAGGGAATGGTTTTGTAGGGAAGGGCGGGGGCCTTGTTGAGCTTTAATGGATGGAGAGGGAAAAGGAATCTCTAGGGTTTATAGCAGAGATGGGAAGGAACCAGAAGGAGTGGAAGGAAAGGAAGGTGGACTGGGGAAAGAAAGGAAAAAAGGGAGGAAAAACAGAAAGGATAGAAGAGTTGAAGGGTAAATGGTAAAGGTAATTGAAGGATGGGAAGAAAAGTGGATGGGGTAATAGAGATTTTGGATATAAAAGGGAAGGGAAAGAAGTGGAGAACGGAGCGGAGTGGATGCACTGGTTATTGGAAGGTTTGAGAAAGAAATGGGAGGGGAGTAAAGGAAAGGACTTACTGGAAGACAGTAAAGGGCATTAAAGTTGAATGAAGGAGGAAAGTGGAAGTAAAAGGAATAGGAGTGTAGGGTGAGAAAAGTAAGAAGTGGAGGGGAGGAAATTGGGCAAGGAAGGGAATGAGGAAGACTGGAGGGAAGGATGATGACTGAAATACAAGTGATGCTAAAGAATTGAAAGTAAAAGGAAGGAAATTAATGTGATAAGAAAGAAAGGATTGTAACAGAAAGAAACTGAGAAAGGCGTAGGTGGAATTAGACAAATGTGTGGGGTAGGGAGGTAAAAGAAGAGCATGGACTGGAAAATGAGACTAGGAATGGGTTAGGGTTGGAAAGAGAAGAGAAGCAGAAGTAGAAGGGAAGGACATGGGGGGATAAAATAAACAGGAGTGAAAGGAAGGGGTTTTATTGGAAAAAAGGATTAGGTGGAGAAAGGATGAACTGGGCTGGAGTGGCTGCAATATTAAAAAATGGAGTGAATTAATTAAGGATTAAGGTAAAGGGGGATGTAAAGTCAGTTTCAAGTCATTTTCAGTTTAGTTTTAAGTTCGGTTTCAGTTTGGTTTTCAGTTCAGTTTTCATTTGGTTCATTTACTCACCTTGTTCCCTTGCACCCACCCACTGCCTCCATTCTTTTTGCAGGCTGCTCAGCCCCTGCTGCTTCTGGCTTCTCAGTGTACCTAGATCAAGTCAGCAGCAGTGATCCTCCCAGCCCGGTGATCTGTTTGCAATGCTGCAGCTCCCTGGTTACCAGCCTTTTATACCAAGCACAAGTCTCGATGTGGCCATTTTTACGTCATTATACATCAACAGTGTGGGTGATACCACGTTTACCATGTTTACAGGGGATCAGGGCAAGTCAAGGCCATGATCCGAATTCTTGATGAGGTCGATCTATTGCCACTAAAAATGATCCAGCCATGAATCTTAAAAGATGACCCCATGCTACCAGACATAACGTACCCAACTGTGTTCTCTCCTTTTCTGCCTCCTGCAGTGAAATGCCTCCCCTCTGCATGTGCCCGACACCTCAAGGCACCTGTTACAGGGCCTGTGATGGCATAAGTGTTCCATTCCCAAGGTTCTGCTTCTAGTGCTACAGTGAACGCATGTACTCTTTCAAATAAACTCGTAATGTTCATATCACATGTCTGAAGAGAGCTCCTTCGATTTATATATTAAAGGATTCTCATTGGGCCACATTCACATCTCTGCATCTGACCTTATCCTCTCCTCTAGCGATGTCCAGTAATCCCTCCCACCCCTTTCAAGAAGTGTAAATACCGATGGAGTCTAGATCTAAGAAAAACTAAACATAGAAGTTCTCAAACAGTGATTATTTAAGCCAGGTGAGAGAAGCCTTTAGTGTTTGACTCTCGTTCCTGGAGGCCTGTAGTTCGAACCCTGCGCAGATGTATGACATTACAACAAATGTCATTACCACACATGCCTTTACCACACGTCCATTACAACACCATGCCTTTACCACCTATTGCCTTTACCATGCAGGTCTTTACCACACATATGTCTTTATCACCATCTCCCTAGGGTACAGTTTATATTTAGCGGGGGCCACATGGACCCCCCCAGACCCCGGGGACCACCACCTCCCCAGGGCTATTGTTAAAGTTTTGTGCTGGGGTTGCACAGATCCCCCAGACCACAGAGACCACCACCATCTCCTCGGGGATATTATTATTATTTTTAAATTAGGCGGGCTGCGCTGACACCCTCCCCTGGTCCTAGGGACAACCACCTCCCCGGGGCCAATTCCTTTTTAAAAAAAGAGGAAGGGAGCCACGTGTCTCCCCCTCCCGGGCTATATACGGTCCTGGGACCACCACCTCCGCGGGGCCAGCCTGCGCACAAAAAAGGAGCCCTTAATGGCCCTGGGGACCACCAACCCCCAGGGCCGGTTCCTGCTATGTCCCGCGATGCCCACCCCAGGGACATAGCTGCTTGCTTTTGCTTGGCGGGAGCTGACAGTTCCCGCCAAGCAAAAGCAAACACTCCACTTCCAGCAAGCAGGAGCTATCAAAGTGCTCCCACTTGCTGGCCATACTGCACACTGGTGCCCTGGGTAAGACCAGGGCATCCAGGGACACATGGTCGGGCCCCAGGGGATGGGGTCACCGGGGGTCGAAATTGGCCCAGGGAGGTGAGCCGTGCAGTCCCCCTCCCCATTACATTTCGGCCAAGGGATGGGGCCCCCGGCACCAAAATCGGCCCTAGGACCCCTCTCCCCTATTCAATATATTAATATATATATATATGTGTGTATATATATATATATATATATATATATATATATATATATATATATATACCAGGAGATGGGGTCCATGGGGCTGAAATCGTCCCAGGGAGGGGGGCCGTGCAACCCCCTTCCCCCAATGAGTCGTGGCCGGGCCTCAATGGTTGGGGTCCCTAGGGCCATTCTGGCCCTGATGCTCATTTCACATAAATTAAACCTCAACAGTAAGCACTTACATACAGAAACAACAAAGCAGGTGTCCCCGTTGAAGCTCCACTTCTGTAAAGGACAGATGATCTTAACTCCTGGGCTTGGTGAAGGCAAAGCAAGTGCGTTTTCTCAGCAATTCCATATTGAAAACAGATCTGAAAAGCTTTGTGGAGGTGAATGTATCGTTGATCTATTGGAGAGCAATCTGTATGTGACTGTGACGAGTGGGTTCTTTCTTGTCCTGTCCTGGTGAGAGCAGAATCCATGGTTCTCCCTTTACACAACTACGAGTATGGAAATGTGAAAATCACTTGGAAGCGTCACCCGTTTGGCCCCACTCTCCTTGCTAGTATGCAAAGGTCTTCCTACCTTTTGCCAGGATGATGGACAGCTTCACAAGTAGGCCCCCAACGCGTTTCCTGCAGATTTTGGTGAGGAGTTCTTGATGCCGAAGAATATGAGGACATTTCCACCAAACAAAGAAGCACTTACTTCATATAGTTAAGAGGAAGGACCCTTGTTTGGTGGAGATTTACTTCTTTGTACTCTTGTCACCTTCTCTATAGGAAGATTCATATTATCACAAATTTCTGGATAAAGACGCACGAGGAACAATCACATTGCCAAAATGCACACAAGGTCATTGGTGACATTTCCTTGCGATCCATTACGCAGCTGTAGGGCAGAATACATACTGGACATTTTCCAAAGGAGGTAGCACTTAGTAATTACCCAGTAGAAAGTATTCCACTTGGGTAGATAATTTGTGCAAAACTGTGGACTCTTTTTTGATAAAGGGGCAGGTACGATTGCGTTGTGGCCCAGTCACTGACACAGCTACTGACACACGCACACAGACACTTAGACACACACTCACAGACTCAGGCACTCACACATCCACTGACACACCCAGTCAGACACTGATATACCCACTCACAGACCCACTCATATACCCACTCACTGACCCACTCACACACCTACTCATACACTCTCACAAGCACTCATAGACCTACTCGGGCACTTATGCACCCACTCACAGAACCACTCAGACACTCTCACAGCCACTCACAGACCCATTCAGACACTCCTGCACCCACTCACAGACCCACTCAGACACATACACCTACTCACAGACCCACTCAGACACTCATTCACCCACTTACAGACCCACTCATACTCACTCACACACCTACTCAGAGAATTACGTACCAGCTCACAGACCCACTTAGAGATTCACACATCCACTCACAGACCCACTCAGAGACTCATGCACCGACTCGCAAACCCACTCAGACACTCTCACATACCCACTCAGACACTCACCCAGACACTCCTGCACCCACTAAGACATCCACTCGGACACTCGCACACCCACTCACAGACCCACTCAGACACTCATGCACCCACTCACACAACCAGTGAGCCACTTATACAGCCACTCCCAGGCCCACTCAGGTACTCACACACCCATTGAGACACTCACTCACACACCCACTGAGACACTCGTGCACTCACTCACACACTCACTTTCAAAAGTTACAGGTTACAGTTAGGAAATAAAATTTAAAAAACCTTAGAAATTCACTAACAAAGGTTACAGGGACGTTATAGTTAGGAAATAGAATTTAAAAAAACTTGTGTTGTCTAATGAAAAGTCATTGTTATATCAAAATGATTATCTTTGTTTTTGGCAAACAAGCCATGTTCGCAGGAAATGTAACTGATCATTTATTAAGTTACGAAACAAGAAGTGTACCAAATAATAAATATTCACGGAAAAAAACAAAGGTTACAGGGACGTCATAGTTAGGCTCAGATTTCACTTGTACAAAACTATAGAAATTCAGCAGTTATAGTTACCTGAGCTAACTGTAACTTATGCCCCAGTAATGCACTGCTTATGACCTCACATATTACATCACTCATGACATGGTCAGTGACATCACTCATGACATCTCAAATGACATCACACACACACTTACCTTATATATACTTACTATTTCGTTGTAAAGACATGCGTGGTAAAGGCACATGCATGGTAAAGACTTGCGTGGTAAAGGCAATGTGTGTTAAAGGCATTGCGTTGTAAAGAATGTTTCCCCCTGTTAATAGCTGCCTCAATCAACCCTTGTGCTTCTGAAGATGTGGCTTTTGTGGTTGGAGGTGGCGAACCCTGTGACCTGATGACCTCTGTCTGTCCCCTCTGTCTGGTGCGTCTATTTGCTCATCATCACTTTTGTGATGCGCTCCTTCGCCTCAGAGCCAGTTACAAATGAGATATTCCCTTTCCTAGTGCACAGCCACATGTTTACCTAAAAGGACATAATTTAAAGTGTTCACATTAGAAGTGCCTGCAAAGCCACTCCATATAGATATTTAGGGGAACAAAAGCTTTTGAATAGTGCGAATCTGCATGCTCAATCATGAACCAATCATTTCAGAAAATATAAAGAAGCTTCAAATTTTTGTTTTACAAAAGCTAAGGTTTTTTGCCCATACTTTTAGTAATTTTTTACTATAGCGTTTTCCCTCATTGTACTCTAATATAGCTTCTATGCGCTATCAAGCTCACCTGAACAGTGTATAGTGTCTCCTTGTTAGAATTCTAATACGCAGGTGGATTGGTCATCTATCCTCCACTGTCTGTGTGGTAGATTGTGTGAGCTCTTTCGTAGCTTGACAGCATTCTGGGGTTCTGATACACGTGGGTTCAAAAGTGGAATTTGTGTCATTGTGTTCCGATGCATGTGTTTATTTCGCACACTGACACTTTTGCTGCTCAGCCTTTGTCTTTTTTTCATAACTCGTATCTGGGCCAGCAGTGCCACTCAGACCACTACCTGCTGCTCACACCAAAAGACAGAGAGCACATACCTGCAATAAAAAAGAAAAATACCAGGGCTTTGCTTGTAAATGCATGTAACCTGAGATGCAAAGGTGTTACGCATGCGTGGATTCAGGAGAGAGTGTCTTAATTATCCATTTTAAAGTCCATTCACCATACTCTTGTGCTATTATCACATTCACTCTTGATTCATTTGTGGAAGTTCTAGACTTTTTCCCTTTGTCAATAAGGGGTCAGATGTACAAAGTAGCTTGTTGGTCACAATCTCTCTAACTCAGAATTTGTGACCTAAAAGCTACTTTTAGCAATGTACTAAACACATTTAACTTTTCACCGACTCCTAAAATATGTTTTGGATAAGGGAATCGCTCACTTGGAAGAGACAAGTTGTAGGCTTCCTTCCAAATACTGATTCTTATTCATATGCATCAATGGTTTATGACCGAAATCACAGCTATAAACCATTGAAAAGTTACTGACCCCCAAGTTGGGGTGGTAACCCATTCACAAAAGAGA
The DNA here is from genome assembly GCA_963921515.1 of Calotriton arnoldi. NCBI lineage: Eukaryota > Metazoa > Chordata > Amphibia > Caudata > Salamandridae > Calotriton > Calotriton arnoldi. The sequence goes on from CAWUFW010000575.1 coordinate 1,603,203, forward strand.
TGGGGTCCCTTGTGGACCCTTTCACTTTTGCGAATGTTAACAAAGTTTGTTTGGGAGTAAGCAGTAGTTTACTGAACTACTGCAAACTCTCACATAAGCTGAAAAAAAGTTAACTTTTCATTTTGAATGCAGCCTGGTTTCTTTTAAGGAAAATGAAGAACATTTAAAATCAAGAAAAGTTTACTTTATTGAAATGTGATCACAGACATGGTGGTCTGGTGACGTCAGCAGACCACCATTTCTGTGGTGTCGTTCAATCTTAGTGAGTCACAATCGACCACGATATTAATAAATTAGGTCGGATTCCATCCTACTCCAATTTGGATTTTTAAGAACCAATCTATTTGTACATAGGTCAATTATTAAAAATCTTAGCTCGTCACAGTTTGCGACCAGTATTTTGTGACCAGATATTTGTCCACCTGGCCCCAAGTGCAGTGCTGGCAGTTTATTGTTATCCGCCCAAGCACATTCTCGCTGGCAGTCTCTGATTTGAAACACACATTAGCAAAGCTATCAGGTCTGGCTTCAGTAGGCTAACACACGGGAACACAGCATTGAGCCTTTCTGCATGCATAGGTATGCATGCCTTAGCATATTGAAGCTAGACCATTTTTTAAATTTTCATTTGGATGAATCGTACAAATGAATGACACATTTTATGATCCAGCAGAAAAAAAAGAAATGATGATTCAATGATATAAAGAAAAGGTAGAACCCTAGTATGAGAATGTGGCTTTTTAGTTGGGGTGGTTGTGAGACCTCACCAAGTAATAATGTCAGTAATGCGTATCTGGTCCAGTTAAGTTTCTATAAATCAAACTATAGCTCATTCCTGGGTAGCGGTGCCACAGAGCATTCAGGCTTAACTTAAAGGAAAACAAGTGTAGGGCATTTATCAGTAGCAAAACAGTCAATAAAAACACAACACAATAAAAATCCAACTCCAATTTATAAAAATTGAATATAATTTTTGTTTAATTAGGCACTAAAACAACAAAATTCAGATGAAGGGAACAGGAGTTATGATTTTTGCAACATTTTCATAAGTCATTGCTTTTCACTCCAAAAGGTTTTTAAATTTACTGAACGTTTTGTAAATCACTGTTTTCTACTCTGAGCGGCAGTCTATGGGCCTCAATTGTGAGGGTCTGAAACAAAGTCAAAGTTTCAGGTTGACCGCGATGGAAGGGTTATTTTGCCATGTTGAGTTGGCAGTTTAAAAGCTGCCCGGCAAGGCTGCAATGGCAGACCTAGAGCCATGTTTTCACTTTGTCACTACAGTGGTAACACAATAAGGACTGCAAGCCACTAGTCACATTTAACTTTCCAGCCTTGGGTGCATCTTGTACCATATACTAGGGACTAGGTAGGTTAAATATGCCACTCAGGGATTAGCTGACTGTACATAGACTTTTGATGGTCAAAACACATGAATTGGGGCCTGGTCAGCAGGGCCCAGTGCACTTCAGAGTCAAAAAAGCAGCAGGTTCAGTCCAAACATTTGGGGGGGGTGGAAGACCTGCCCATACAAAAAGAGGCACTTTTGTACACCTAGATTAAAAGGTGTAAGTTCATAAATAATTAATAATAGTTGATTGTTTCTGGCTATATTGAATTCAACAATCAGTCTAGGAAAGAATCGTAATTTGTTTTAAACTAAACAAGCCCTCCTGTGTGCCTAGCATAGATGTGCTCTTCAAACGTGACTTTATACATTTTTCTCTCTAATTTTCACACCATGGAGGTGCAGAAGACTTCCAGCTGTTAGCAATCAGAGATCTGGCACCCACCATAGCCATAAAACAATTGCTTGAGTTGGATATTGGTAAGAACCGCTTTGGAGTCGGGCCATCCTAGCAGAGCTATCGCTGGCACACGGTTAATAAGCGTTCTCACTTGTAATATAATGAAACTAAAGTTCTTGCTGGAGTATTGATACAGTTCAGGGAAAAGCCAGATCATATCAGTCACCAGGTACATCTTAAGCACATCTTAGACAACTGGGTCCTTTGCTTGCCCCAACTCTGTGAAGGAAAGCGGATGTTAAATATAATAACCATTTACTGTAGCAGTGCATATGGCGAAAATTTGAGTGTTGAAAAATTTAAAACATTGATGTATCCTATATATACTCTGTCATTGCTATTCCGGTCTCTTTGGTTTTTTAAAAATTATTTTATCTGCATTAGTTATCTGCTGTAAAATTTAATACCAAACGCCTATAGTGTAGTGTGCTGGTTAGCTCGTGTTTGGAGAATTGGTTCCGCATTAAAGAATCTGCTAATCATGGACCTATCAAAGATGCAGGTCAATTGAGCATACAAGTACAAAAACCAACTATTAGCTAACAGTTATTATTACACAAGCCATTGTTGTGGCTTCCAGTCAGGGGCAATAAGGAAATCAGTTAATAGATCAAATCTGTTGTCTTGCCATTGCCTAATAATGAATGAGATCAGGGCCTGAAAATTTGCAGAACAGTCCGTCAGTCCGGTCTGTGAAATAATAGACCGGCTCTTCTGGCACTTGTAAAACTGGCCTTTTCTAGTAAAAGAAATGTTGACAGTGGCTTGTATCTGATCATTTTGGGGTTCTTTGTATGGCGGGTACGTCAGGGACAACTTCTTTTAGCAGGTGATATAAAATGGTAAATGAAAGCCTTGAGCGGGTGTTAAACAGCTAGCAGAATAGTAGAGCCTAATGTCTGGTAGAGCGAGGCCGCCGTGTTGTTCTGAGATGAAGATATCTTCTACTGCTAGCTGAGGGTGCTTGTTATTCCAAATAAAACTATTGAAGGTGGATTAAACTTTTATTAATAGATTTGTGCAGAGCCATTGGAAGGCTAGAAAAAAAATGAAAAGTGGAAGGATGGACATTTTGATTAATGAACCCATCACATTATAGATAGTGGGTGAAATTTCCATCTACAAAATTGCAAATGAACCTTTTCAAGGAGTGGCTTTTAATTAAAAAAGTAGAAATCTTCAGATTTGTCATTGATGAATATGCCTATTTATTTTTGGGGGCGAGAGATGTGTCTGTGGTTTAACTGAGAAGGTAAAGTGGTACTGACACAGTTAAATAATAGGCTTTCAGTTTTTAAATGGTTGAATTCACCCCTCACGCCACCTTCACCCCTAATTCAGAACTAAGACGAAAATTATCAAGGACAATGGATAGCTCTGTCTTGTACGTCTAGAAATTGAGATTGAGTCTTCCTCTAGTAAGTTAATAGCAATTGTGGCTTTAGATTTATGTACACATTTCCAGTTAACCTTGTGAGTTGGCGGTGGGTTATTCCTAGAGAACAAGTCCTTAGCTTCAATTAAAGAATTTGTGTTAGTGTGAAGTTGCCTTTAGCGAATAAATCCACATTGATTGGGATGAAATAATAAAGGCGCCCCTATTCGGCCTTATCAATTAATTTATAGTTGGTGCTTAACAAGTAATGGGTCTATAAGAAATGATGTCTTCAGATTTTTCCCGATTTAACCAATCTTACTACCCTTGCATTATAAAATGACATTAGGGCAGGTTCCCCAGCCATCAATCTATTTGCTAATTGCATGATCAATGGATGCTCTGTAAGACCTGGTGGGGATCTCAGTCTTGCTACAGGATGTGCCATTTGGGAGCCTGGCGATGTTTTCAGCTATTTCTTCAGCTTGAATTGGGGATTACAATTTCTTCATTATCAGAATAAGATAGCTGCAGGAGTGTGTTTGCGATAAGTACTCTAATACATCTTTATTTATGATGATCCTACAATTTTCTGTGGATAGATTCAGATATCATTTATTCTGACCTTGTACGATATTGCTATATTATTTTCTGGATTTACAATTGGCGTGATTTTATTCTTATTAGATTTTTCTCTAGCAGCCAAGTCAATAATTTCCTGGTGTGCTTTCTTTCCTCATACCCCTGCTGAGCAATGGCAGCAGAAGGGGTCTCTGCATTTCTTTTTCACGTCTTCAGTGCATACATTAACTCACAGTAACTTTGAGTTAGTGCATGCCCTCCTTACAGCAGAGCTTGGCAACACAAAGAAAAATAATTACTTCCCTTTGTTTTCTAGCTCTGCTATATGCAGCCCCTGTAGTATGTCTGAGATTTTTCGAATTTATATTCGCGCTGTAGACAGGAAAAACAAATTACCAGACCTCTTTGTTGTCAGCGCAGCACAGAGAATGGGATCATGATACACGGGCGCATCTAGACCCGAACTTCGGGGGGGACTAACACTCCCAGCCAGGGCTGGCCCTAGCTCTGGTCGCACACGGTGCAACAGTCTTTTTTGAAGCCCCCTCCCCCCATTTCGTCCTCCATTAATTCCCTCACTACTACTCACCAACAATGCACCTCATCTCTCTATAGCACCTTTCTGACAAGCATTTCATTTTTTTCATAGCGCTACTCATAGTTTACTCACACTCAGTTCCGTGATCTGCATGGTATACGTTCTTTGTAGCAGGCACATTAACCTTCTGCGCTGTGTGGGTGGCAGGATTGCCCATGTGAGTGCACGGTGAGCGATGCGACTGTGAGAGAAGGGTAAGAGGAGTGACTGAAGGGTGAGTGAGGTGGCCATATGAATTTGTGTGCAGATGTCAGTGCAGAGTGGGACGAATTAATGCATGGTTAGTGCTGGGCTTGTTTGAGTGAGATTGCAGATTGAGCAGTGAGGGAGACAGGTGAGTGAAGTGTCACATGAGTGCTGGGTGAGTAGTGTGCTTGTGAGACTGCAGGGTGAGGTAGAGGGTGAACAGCGCAAGTGCATTGTGAGTGCAGAGTGATCACTGTGAGTGCAGGGTGAGAGGGTGAATGGTGTGAGTGCATGGTGATCAGTATGAGTGCATTGTGATCGCTGTGAGTGCAGGGTGAGCGTGAAAGTGAAGGGCGAGAATGAGGAGTGAATTGTCTGGGAATGCAGGGTGCATTCCCAGACACTTGAGGTAGCTCAGCATGTTATTGACGGCGGCGTAGGGTTTCAGATATAAGTTAAACTATTGATATTATGCAGGGCTTTAAGTGGGATGGAAAAACTGGGGTGGGTCTCTCAAAGGGGTGTGGCCAATACAATTAAGGGCGTGGCTTAAAACATTTATGCTAAAAATCTGTGCCCAGCATAATGTTCGCCCGACTGGTATTTTGTTGCTTCTGTTATTGCCGCCACATAAGTAACATTACACCTACAACAAGCCATCAATCAATCAATCAGGGGTTTGTTAAAGCGCGACTACTCACCCGTAAGGGTCTCAAGGTGCTAGGGGTGGGGTGGGGGGGGGAGGTGCAGGTTCCATTCCATCAAGGAGGGGGTCTGTCGAAGAGCCAGGTTTTGAGGTTTCTTGCGAAGATGGGGAGCGATGTTGTCTGTCTGAGGTGGAGCGGAAGGGCGTTCCATGCTTTGGCCGCGAGGAAGGAGAAGGAGCGGCCTCCCGATCTGGTCTTTCTGGTGCGGGGGACCATGGCGTAGGAGAGCTGGGCTGATCGTAGGGTCCTTTAGGGTACGTAGAATTTGAGTCGGCTGTTCAGGTATGCTGGTCCGGTGCCGTGGAGGGCCTTGTGTGCGTGGGTGAGCATCTTGAAGGTGATTCTCGCCTCGACAGGGAGCCAGTGGAGTGTGCGCAGGTGCTGGGAGATGTGGCAGTGTTTTGGCAGGTTGAGGACCAGTCTTGCGGCGGCGTTCTGGATGTTCTGTAGCTTGCGGGTGAGGTTTTTGTTTATTCCGGCGTAGAGTGCGTTGCCGTAGTCGAGTCTGCTGGTGACCAGGGCGTGAGTGACGGTCTTTCGGTGTTCGAGGGGGATCCATTTGAAGGTCTTACGAAGGAGGCGGAGGGTGTGGAAGCAGGAAGACGAGACAGAGTTGATCTGGCGGTCCATTTTGAGCTCGGAGTCCAGGATGATTCCCAGGTTGCGTGCGTGGTCCAGGACTATTGGCTTTGTCAAAGGTTGTTAGTTGCATTAAATAAATATACTACATGCATATATACAACTATGGCTTCATTGTATATATTATTGAAAGTGCTTTAGTTCTTGCGCGAGAGGCTAGAGCTGGCTAGAGCTGCCAACTTTGGAGCTGAGGAAGAAGGTTTGAGTCTCAGCGTCGGCTCAACATCCTGTGTTTCTGGGCAAATCACGTAATCTTCTGTGCCTACCAAAAAATAAATGAAGATGTCCTTGTTGGCGCTCATGTAAAGTACTTCGAGTTTAGCTATACAGAACTGCAAAAAAATTAAAGTTACATCCAAACAGTGAACTCCTGCAGAGTTAAGATTTTTTTTCCATTCTGAGTGTGAGGGTAAAAATGGACAGCCCGATAGGGACCCGTCTCGGTGTCTGCTTTTAAGAACTGCTGGTGCTGAGCACCGGCAGGACCCGGCCCACTGAAAGCCCTGCTATTATGACATTATTCAGGGATCGAGGGTGGAGGAAATTAATAATGTGCTGATCTTGCAACAAACTTCCAGTCATATGATTAGGGTTGCCAGCTCGTTATTTTGATGTCCCAGACGGTACAAAAATAGGCAGCAGGGCCGGCTTTAGCGCTGGTGGCGCCTTGTGCGACACTGTTTGTTGGCGCCCCCCACGGACTCCCTCACTACCACCCTTTAACAGTGCCCCCTCAAGTCTCCATAACCACTCTCTCTCAGATGTATTTGATTAGTTATATAGTGCCACTCATATCAGTGTAGGGTGTCAGAGCACTTTACATCACACACATATTTCACAGAGACAATCAATCATATGTGTGTAAATCAGTGTATAGGAAATGTTACATAAGCCAGAAGACTAGAAGGTATAGGAGTCAGATGTCATCCATACTGGTAGACAGTATAGATTAAGAGTGCTTTGTCTGGAGAAGCACTCAGAATTTAAAACATAACCCCATGGTTGGGGGTTACATTTAATAATAAGGATTTATTTTTTACCGAAATGAACCCTTTTTGAAACATTAGAATAATGAAAGATGGAGGAAAAAATCATAATGCTCTAATCTATACCTTGCAGTTTGCATGCAGCTCTTTGATGACAGTTATATGTTCACTGTTCCATGTCAGGATTTTAACATCTACACTGCTAGTAACAAAAGGATCTCTCTGACAAAAGCACTGACCTATTTAAACTATATGCACCTTGTGATCTGCATGGTACACATTCTTTGCAGCTGGGATATTAACCCTCTGTGCTACCATAAAATGAGTTTAAACTTCCACCTGACAAAACTCCTTCTCTCTCCAGGAAGAACATTAATCACCGGAGTTATCTTGACATTTTTATTGTTGTATGAAAATTGCGGGAGGCCAGCAATGCAGCAGCAGGTGCTTTTAAAACCATAAAATACTTCCAAACACGGCGCGCCCGCAAAGAGTCAGCACCCGGTGCGGTGGCACTGGTGGCACCGCCCTAGAGCCGGCCCTGATAGGCAGTCACCTAAAGCCGTATTTTCAGCACTTATCTGTGCATACTTCGAACAGCAAATATAAATAGAAAGCACTTTTAATTGTGTTCTAGGACTGCCTGAATGATCCATGACTGATAATTAAAGGGAACAAAGACAGAGAAGTCACATTACAAATGAATACATACTTTTTTTTATTTATAACCCTATTTAGTGTTAAGAGGAGGTCTTTGCAGGCTCTTTAAACAACACATAGCTGGCATTTTTCTTTTGGCAACCCTACTTTATATTCCTTTTCATGAAATGCATTCTCACACTAAGGCAGTAAAGCCAGAGATTAGACTCCAGACACTGCCCAACCGAGCCCACAGCTGCTCGAGCTGCAGCAGCCCGGGCTGAGACACACAACGGGGTGGGGGGCTGAAGCCCTTTTAGCCCTTTGGGCGTTGTGCACCTGATGATACAGCCCCAGATTGTATTTTGTAAAGCCCAGCCCGTGGCGCAGAAGATCGGCACTCGATCCTACAGAGCATAAAGTACTTGGGGGGCTTATTTACGAGCCCCTTGAGCCACTTTTACGTCACTTTTCCCATGTTAAAAATGACGCAAAAGTGGCGCAAGGGGCTTGTAAATCTGCCCCTTGGTGTGTTCTGAGATGTGCTGTTCAACAGGGGGCATCACCATGATCAATTGTTTGCGCTGCACAGACGCAGAAGCGGTCTGGGCCTTTCTGTTTTCCATCTTCAGTGCAGCATACATTATCTCAAAAAGACTCCAAATGAGTGCATGTTCTCTGCTGTGTGCAGCCCATGCGAATGAAAGCATGATTGATTGCCAGTGATGCAGCGCTCAGCCTACACTGTGATCAGTGTATGCCCTGGCCACCCATAAAGCGCCAAGCTGTGACTCGTCGCTGCAATATGTACTGCTTTGGGTAGTTTCAAGCACCCACAATTCACCCGGATATGCACAGTGCACCACACCAAACAGTCGTAAAGCACCAGGGGCCGCTCTATCGTGGGCCGCGCTGCCTCACCGCAGACCTGAGCGCCTATTTCTATCAGCTTGCACTTCGTAAAGTGCATCATTTAACCCAATATATCTCGCAGTTAGTGAATTATTTTAGACAGCACAGCTCAGAAACAGAAAGAGGCAAAACCTGCTCGCAGTTTCCGAGTTGTATTGTCTGAAGATCAAGTCAAAATATCAGGTTAAATAAATTAATTTCACAGACAGCAGGTTTGTAAAAAACAGGTGCTCAGCTCTGCAGCGGGGCCTGTGAACAGTTTAAAGCTCGTAATTGTGGAGGGCAAGAGAGAGTCAGGAGACCCATGGATAGGTAAGATAGTAGCGGGCCCATGCCGCCTCAGTGTCTTAATATTGATCGGCCTTTGCCCGGGAGAGGCTCTGCATTGCTATTAGGTTTCCTTTGGTACCAATGCGAGAGGTATGGGAGTTCTCTCTTCTTCCAGTACAAGGTAAGGGTGATTTCTGCTGCCCCAAGGCAACTCTACAAGAGAAGGGTTTCTGCTTTCATGTGACTTTCCAAGAGAGAGAAACCGAGGCCCAGTAGAATGAAGCGATATCTGAAGGAAAGGTTTATCCCAGTATTGTTTTCCTGGCTACCGGAATCTCTGACCAGAATGGTTGAATGTAGGGACAATCCCTCCAAATATCACCAAATCCCATCAAATGTGTTTGAGATCACCTAAGAGGTCACATAGCCTCTAGCAGAAGGCACTCTGATGGGATAGAATTTGTTCATCTCAGCTGAACTAAGGTACCTTTCAAATAATATCTCATAATGAGCTTCTCTGTCCAGGATGCTACCAAAATGGTGATGATATCTCGCAATAGTAGCTTCTACTGGGTCTCCTCCAACTTCCTAGGTAATCCTGCTCCATCCTGTTCTGTAAGAGTGGGGTAGGGAAAGAAGACTCAAGCAAAAGGTTATATAAGGTAGAAATTATACCCTTCGAACCACTTGCTCATTTTACAAATTGCTCTGTCTAGGCCACGTTGCAGATTACTGCCTCTTTAACTATAGGGTTCATTACTATAGGCCTGATTCACAAAGGTAAACTTACACTTTTGTGTAAGTTTACAATGTTTTTGTTATTCACAAACTAGAAGTTAATAGTAAGTTTACAATGCTGAGACTGTGTAGTCGGGGCAGAGATCTCCGCACATAAAAAGGAAGGACAGGTCCAGTAGCGGCCAGAAGGCAGGGGAAATCGGTGGGGCCGCAGAAGGGAAAAAACAAAAACAAAAACAAAAAAAACTTACCTGCAGCCTGACGTCCGAGGCCTCTTCAGCTCAGATGCTCACACAGGCTCCCAGACTCCCCTGCGCCAATCCAGACGCTACTCTCATACTGGTATTAACCAGCATGAGAGAAGCGTAGAGATTGGGTGGATCGGTCTGGTTCCACGCTCCAGCAGGAACTGGGAGCCTGTGCTCCTGAGCCTGCCGATATCTACAAGCAATAGCCTGGAGATATCCAAGTGCGCATGTCGGTTTGGCCAGCCGTGGACGGCCAGCCAAACCGACATGCCACTGGCAGTGCCCTAAGCCCACCACTCCTCCTGCTCCTGATAGCCCCACCCGCAAGATTTGGCTGCGGGAGTAAAATAAAATGATAATAAAGCAGTTCCAGCAGTGGGGCGACGCTCCTCCACCATAACAGAGGAGCAGCCCCTGGACAGGCCTATCTTTTTATGTATGGGGTTCTCCGCCCGACTGCGAGTTTCCACAATTGTAAACTTACTATTAACTTGTAGTTTGTAAATAGCAAAAAAATAGTAAACTTGCACAAAAGTGTATGTTTACCTTAGTGAATCAGGCCCTGTGTCTTAACAGGTAGTAATGGAATCCTTCTGTTTCATTTGATTTAAAGACTCGTTTACATGTCTTTGTTAACCTAGAAGAACATGTCTGATATTGTGAGACAATTCTCTGCTTTCCATTTATCAAATGAGCCTGGTTTCAATGCTGCAATAAAGGCAGGTTTGTAGTGGGTTTGTGGTGAGGGAAATTTTGATTTAGGCATTTTGTTATGGTGTCCAAGACTGTTAGTGAGTGTTTGTGGGGATGCTGATATAAGAACCTGGGGGCTTCCACTCCAGGTCCAAAGAGTTATGCCCACCACTGCCCGATTCCATGAGTGGTCATAGTTTAACGGTCTCGCTGAGCGAATACTCTGAGAAGATCCCTAGATGTTTGGCCCTGTAATATGTTGCAAAACCGAGAAGAGCCAACCCCCCAGTCAGTTTAGGTTGACACAAAACTCTATAAACGAATCTGGTTCGACTCCTTACAGAACCGAAACAGGCAAATCTTGATCACTTTTTCCAAGCTGTAAAGTCTGAACATGAAACTCTAAATCGGATAAATATCATGTTAAATGAATTGACTTTACCCACTGCAGGTGCATAAAAAGTCCCTCGCTGAGGCAGCAGAGTCCATAATGTCTGTATCATGTTTCCATTTCCTGCAATGTTGTGGAGCAGAAGGGGTCTGTGCACTTCTTTTTGGTGTTTTTATCATATAATCTATCCTAAAATATCTCCTAGTTAGCAAACTGGTCTGAACAAACGGAGAAGCACACATGCACTTCCCTATTACATAGGGGCATATTAGCAAGACCGGCGATAAAATTATCGCCGTTTTAGCGGCAGGAAACTGCCGCTAAAACGGCGATAATGGGCTTGCTAATATGCGTTATAGAATTCAATAGAAGCCCAGGTTAGATGTCCTGCACATCTAACCTGGGCTTCTATTGGAATTCTATAACGCATATTAGCAAGCCCATTATCGCCGTTTTAGCGGCAGTTTCCTGCCGTTAAAACGGCGATAATTTTATCGCTCGTCTTGCTAATATGCCCCATAGAGTTTTGTGAATCAGAGCCATAGTCACTAGAACTGGACTGCACTGCTTGGGCATAGCAGAGGATGGGGCGATCAGTGCAGGAACATTCAGCTTCACAGGGGAGATAGCTATACCAACACCTATGCTATCATGGGAGACTACCTCCCCAGTTTGCAGTATCCCAACCTCTCATGTACACCACACACACGTTAGACATACACACATCTCACACTCTTGGAAAGTGATATGTGCCAGTCAAGGCACACTTCACACGTTTACCCGGGAGGCGCATCCTTCTTACTTTGGGTTGCAGATAATAAGGCTGGCACCCATGACTCTATCCTCAGCTGCCTCTGAAAGTTAATATTGTCATGGGCCGGACAGTGGGATGTAGTTACCCATGTTAGAAAAGGACCACTTTGGGTGGTTCCCATCTCCAGAAAGTAGCAACTTACTAACAAATTCATGTGCAGTATCTACTAAGGGATTCGGGGTATGAGAGTGCAGGATAGGAAGCATAGCAGGTAGGTAAAAAAGTGATGTAATCATGAGTAGAGTGGCACAATGCAACAGTGGCACAATGCAACAGCGACGTTTGACTGTACATCCTGACCACGAGCTTGTAGGCCATGAGCTCAAACCCTAGCCTATCCAACTCAGACTTCCTTCCTTCCAAGTTCAGTAAATCGAGTATCATTACACTGGGTAATAACACATGGCATTTACAGTGTTTAGGGGCGGCAAATTAAATAATAATAGCTAGCCAGTTGTTTAAGCTGATAAAATAGTTTAGTGAGCTAAGGCATACACTGTAGAGATATGAGCATATTCAGTAGGTATCAGCTTACAATACTGATAAAATAGCTCAGGTGGTTCATTTTCCTGTGCCATGCACAGGTTTAAATCCAAGTAGATTACTCAGTGGTAGATGTGTTTGTTGCTGAGATTGAGGTGTAACCTGGAACTCACGAGTTCAAAAGCTCAAGCTAATAAGATAATGTGGTGCTTTAAGACATCCTCTGCAAAGACAAGTGTGCACACCAACTAACACATTTTTGCAATTCGCTATTTGGTAATCGCAAACACCCATGTACAAATGTGTGTTCCCAGTGGGTTGCAAATAGACCTACCTCATGAATATTAATGAGGTAGGTCTCGGTTTGCGGCCCATTGTGAATCACAAATATCACAGTGATGGTGACCTGCTGGGGTCAGTAGACTACCATGCCTGTGATTGCTTTTCAAGAAAGCAATCTTTTTTTTAAAAATGCAACCCGTTTTCGTTAATGGAAAACGGTATGTGTTTAAAAAAAAAAAATGAAAAGCTTTCTTTTCATTTTTTAAGAGTAAGCAGTGGTCCGTGGAACCACTGCCGGCTTTTAAAAATGTTTTTACGAACATTCGCAGAGGGGAAGGAGCCCCTGGGGGACCCCTTTCCATTTGCAAATGGGTTACCACCTACTTGAAGTAGACCCTAAAATGCGAATATTTTGCAACCGCATTTCGGTTGCAAAACATTCACACATATCACTGCGATTCGGTATTAGAAAAGGACGCCCTAAACACGCCACTTCCAAATACCGATTTGCAAACCCAGTTTGCGATTCGGTAGTAGGTTACTGAATCGCAAATGTGGATTTGTACATTTAAAAAAGCCTTTTTGCATTGGCAAACGGTCCGATTCTGCTAATCGGGCCATTTGCGAACATAAACAAGCTTTATACATCTGGCCCTCAGATCCCAATAATGGTAAATGGTGATAGTGTCAACACTGGCTGAATTACGATAGATGTCAGATATGGGTATTACTGCAGCCCATATATTACTCGATCTGTCTTCAGCCTTTGACACAGTTAATCTCAGGTTCTGCAGGATAGGGCAACGACAGAAGAGGCCTACTCTCGTATGCACATTGCTCCACCTCAGTCTTTCGGCATCCTGGTGTGCGATTATAGGGCCACACATGCAAAGCGTTTTTGCGTTCACAAACAGCGAATCGGCCCGTTTGCGAACGCAAAAAAGGGTTTTTGAAATGTTCAAATTCCTGTTTGTGATTCGGTCACCTATTACGAAATTGCAAATTGAGTTTGCGATTCAGTATTAGGAAGGAGCGTGTTTAGGGCGTCCCTTCCTAATACCAAATCGCAGTGGTATGTGCAAATGTTTTGCAACAAAAATTAGTTCGCAAAACATTCACATTTTACCACCTACTTCAAATAGGAGGAAACCTATCCGCAAAAGGGAAGGAGTCCCTAAGGGACCCCTTCCCTTTTGTGAATGTTTGTAAAAATATTTTTAGGAGCAGGCAGTAGTCCCACAGACCACTGCCTTCTCCTAAACAAGCATTTGCAATGCAATGGGTCTCGCATCTGCGAGAGTTTGAGCTAATTGCTTTGTAAATGACAATACCTTTTATTTATGTATTTTAAAAACCTGCAAGCAGTGCGTAAACAAGCACTTTGTATTTGTAGTCCTTGCTTACGAGAAGCAAGGCTAGCAGTAACTGTGCCTCTTTTACTGCCAGCCTTGCTTCTAGTAAGCAATGACTATAAGTACAAAGTGCGTATTTACGCACCACTTGCAGGTTTTTAAAACACATAAATAAAAGGCATTGTCATTAACAATGTTAATAGCTCAAACTTTCGCAAATGCAAGACCTATTCCATTGCAAATGTTTGTTTAAAAATAGCCACCAACCTACCACCCCGCCCCCTGCAATACTAAGTGACAGAAGAACTTTGCACACCGAGGGGCAGATGAACAATGCACACTGAGGGACAGATGAACTAAGCACACTGAAGGACAGATGAACCCTGCACACTGAGGGACAGATGAACCCTGCACACTGAGGGACAGATGAACCCTGCACACTGAGCGAGAGACGAATCCTGCAAAACCAAGGGCCAGAAGAACCCTGCAATACTAAGGGACAGACTGACCTTGCACAGAGGGACAGACTAATGATGCACACCGAGGGACAGACAAACCCTGCACATTAAGGGACAGACGAACCATGCACCCCCAGGGACAGACGAACCATGCACACTGAGGGTCACACACAACGAGACACTTTCAAAATGTTTACACCTCTGTAGAGCTTAAGATCTGTGGCTAGGATACAAGAGCAAGGATTTTTGATGTAAACCTCTTAAACATAACTTCAAACCCGACAAAATGTTTTACACACTTTCAGAGTAGAAAGTAATCAAAATAAACCAATAACTATTTGTTGCATTGCGTTAGCTCATTCAATGTATTGCTTTATATGATTAGTCTGAAATGATCACTGAAGTTGTTTTCACTCGAACCCCCAATTAATGTAATTTTTTTTCGCCCTGGATAAGAAGCAGGCAGACGCAGCACCAAGGAGGCATTTCGATGCTAATAATAACGACCCTTAAGTCATCTTTATTATGTAACCTTTGCAAGACTGCATGTGCATCAGTTACATTTAATTTGAAATATAGACACCACATGGAGGGAAAATCTGTAAAGAATATAGAGTGCTTCTTCGAAAGTATTAAAAAATAGTATAATGTAAAATACTCAACTGGCCCCTACAAACAGGAACACAAGCTTGCTTTACATCCCCATGAAGTAACAGGCATTGGCTGCGCACAACTGAAGACATTTGTTATCGTAAAAGTAGAGACAATGTTGCTGCTCTCAATGCAAGCTTACCGCCCCTTATGCAGCAATTCTGATCCACAGTGCCACGTTTCCGACTCTAATACTGGAAGAAAGGCCACGTTCTTGTTTGAACGCATATCGGAAATAATGCATTCAAGAGCAATAGTATGAAAATATTCTCTTCAGTAGCCTCCGGTTTGAGTGTGTTTGTTTAGCCAAAGCGCTGCAATACCTTCGGGTTGAGTTTGGGGTATTTAACAAATAAAAAAAAAAAAATGAAACAAAAAACCTGCAGAGCGAGCTGCAACGCTCCCGATGTATTGTATTGTAATTGCATTTATATAGCGCTTACTACCCCTGACGAGGCGTCGAATCGCTTTTTCGGCGAGTAGCACGCTACTCCGGGACACATAGAAGATTAGTGTTGAATTAGTATAGTGAAACATGCAAGTAAATTTTAAGTGGTGGATAGGTTAGTCAGTTATTTGGATTCGGAAGGATAGCAGAAGGATAGAAGAGGAAAAAAAGGTTTGTATTTATATAGCGCTTGTTACCCCTGATGGGGTGTTGAAGCACGCAACTCCGGAAACCCATAAAGGATTAGTGCTGAATTAGTATGGTGAAATATGAAAGTAATTTCAGTGATGGATATTAGTCAGTTATTTGGAGTGAGAAGGGTAGCGGAGGGATAAAAGGGAAGAAAGGTTTGCATTCATGTAGCACCTGTTACCCCTGATGGGTGTTGAAGCGCTTTTCTGGCGAGTAGGACGCTACTCCGGAACCCATAAAGGATTAGTGTTGAAAATTAGTATAGTGAAGTATGAAGTAATTTCAGTGGTGGATATGTTATTCAGTTATTTGGATAGAGAAGGGTAGGTTGCGGGATAGAAGAGGGAAAGAGGTTTGTATTTATATAGCGCTTGCTACCCCTTGATGGGGTTTTGAAGCGCTTTGTTGGCGAGTAGCACGCTACTCTGGAACCCATAAGGATTACTGTTGAATTAGTATGGCGAAACATGAAAGTAATTTGAGTGGTGGATATGTTAGTCAGTTATTTGGATTGAGAAGGGTTGGGGAGGGGTAGAAAAGGGAAAAAAGGTTTGCATTTATATAGCGCTGGTAACCCTGATGGGGTGTTGAAATGCTTTATTGGCGAGTAGCACGCTACTCTGGAACCAATAAAGGATTAGTGGTGAATTAGTATAGTGGAATATGGAATTTGAGGAAAGAACATGTTAGTCTGTTATTTTGATTGAAAAGGATAGTGGAGGGAGAGAAGAGTGAGATTTTTTTTTTTTTCTCTCTTTTTTTTTAGGTCATAGCAATAGGAGAAGGCTTTTGGATGAGTAAAAAGGGGTTTTTGAGGGGAAGAGTCAGAGGGAACAGTTTAGAAAGGTTTGTTTTGGGGGATCGGTATAGTAAAAGAGGTGTCAGATGATGCAAGGAGGGGTAGAGTAGGAGAGAGTCTAGAAAGGGTTATTTTGGGGATCATAGTAGTGGTATGGGGTTTGGGATAAATGAGAGAGTGGATGTAGAGGATATATTGATAGATGTATAGGGTGAGAGATAGGGTAGTGCATTGGAAAGAGTAGTAGAAAGAAGTTTGAGATGAGTCAGAAGGTTGGGCCAGAGGATATATTGAGAGAATATAGGCTGAGAAAATAGGGTAGTGCATTTGAAATGCTAAATTAGAAGAAAGTGATAAATATATAGATCCATAAGTACATTGAAAGTATGTGTACATCTTGAGAAAGCATACAGGGAAGGACACAACTCTAAACCCTGTAGGTTGCCCTCCCACGCTAGGGGTCACAGGAAGATTGTATGGGAACTTGTCCAGCCACTCCTTCACTAAGGTTATAACCTTTATGTGGACAATTTCTATACAGGAGTAGAGCTGTTCAGTGAGCTCTACAAAGCTGGCACTGTGGATTGCGGCACAATTCGTTGTCACCGCAGAGGATTAATGCAGGAGCTTGTGTGCAGGAAGCACCAGAAATCCCAGAGCACTACGTTGCGTTCCAACGAACTGCTCGCAGTCAAGTTCTCAGATAGGCGTGATGAGTACGTGCTCACTACAATTCATGATGAGAGTAATTCCCCAGTCACGGTTTGGGGTCAAATGGCCGAAGTCCACAAGCCCACCTGTATACTTGATTACAGCAAGTACATGGGCAGAGTGGATAAGAATGACAAGGTTCTTCAGCCACACAACGTGAGTCGCAAACCTCGCACTTGGTATAAGAAACTGTTTACTCACCTGATCCAGATGGCAACATACAATGCGTATGTTGTTTATCGTCAGACCACAACAGGAAAACTCATGTCTTTCCTTGACTTTCAGTTGTCTTTGTTTGAAAGCTTCACTGCTACAGAAGCAGCAGCCTCCACTTCATGTGTTCTGGAGGACATGGCAAGGCTGCAGGAGCGACACTTTGCTGATAAAATTCCTGCAACTCCCAAAAAGGAGCGACCATGTCGTCATTGTCAAGTGTGCTCGATGCAGGAAAAGAGGCAGGAGACTCGGGTTTACTGTCCACAGTGCCCAAGTAAGCCTGCCTTCTGTTTCCCTACTTGCTTTATGTTGTATTATACTAAAGCAAAGTACTGGGAAATTGATTGAGGTGGAGCTGCCATTAGGTAAACTTTTCAATTGCTGTGAATGGATACCTACTGCCTGTGGGCCACTACTTCGCTAGGCAAGCAGCTGCAGAATATTTGTCCCTCTACTTCGGGAAATCATGGACTTAGACACCTACTTCTGCTTTCAGAACGTGGTAGTTGTTCTGTTTGCCAATTGACAAGTGCATTATAGTCCACACACTGCACATACTGGTGGACAGAACATGCGCCTCGTTGTCACGGAGTACCTTGTTTGGCAAAATGTTAAAGGCTTGACTGGATTTTGAAGTGCTTGTTAGGGAACTTATGTATACTACACAAGGACCCCCCGATTGCCATTGAGAACTGTAGTAAGCGTATTAAGTCAAACAAATATCCAATGGGACCCATTCACCAACACTTCCACTTATTTTCAAAGTGTGCAAACTCAACTATCAACCTGCATCATAACCATGTTATCATTGAAAAAGGGTACAGGACACAACACCCTGCACGGACCGGTCACCATTTTAAACAAGCAGCATTATTCGGTGTTAGCAAAGCCTGTGCACGGTCATAGTGTGTGAATTATTGCCAGTGATCACATGAGCGTGGCACAGGCTTTGCTAACACCGACTAAGGCGCCATGCTGTAAAGTGAAAGCTGCACCCATGTAAATACAATATTGCAATGGCGGCACTCGCGATTTAGATTTAAACATCTAAAGCTAAAGCGGGGGTGCCGCCACTGTAAGCAAAGTAAAAAACTAAACAGAACTAGTTGGTCAGAGACTGTCAGGTGCAACGGTGCCTCCTCTCGTTACAGCGAGGTCGCTAAAGCGTTAAACTGCCCTGGTGCCTGAGCACTGCGGCCGCCCTGCACAGAAAGAGGCGGGGCACATTCTCATCCCCAGATGCCCAGTGTGTGAGCCTTTATTGCATGCTTCCTGCACACAGAGCGCGCTGCAGCAGCAGCTTTCACAAGAGGAACAAGCCCAATCCTCCTTAAAACAAAGCCCAAAACCAGACTAACATCCTACTAAAAAAAAGCCCAAATGACGGTCGACATCAAAAGTTGCTAAAAGCCTAAAAAATATAACCAACGAAGCTGGAAGCATGGTGTAAGACGTACCCCCAATACAACTGTGGAATTATGAGGAGGTGGGAGGGAGGAAAACTATATTTAAATGTAATCAGCTATTGTGCCAAAACTACACACAGGCAAACAGAAACAGAACAGGAAACCAAGAAAACGTAGTCCCCCAAAGAACAGATAAAGAACTGTAGCGTGATGAGACAGTACTTAGTCCCTGCTGCATGGTAGGACCGGAAGAGAAAACGGAGGGGCAAAGAGGCAGGACTGACCACTGGCAAGCAAGGATTTTTGAAGGACACTGACATAGACAAATGAAAAACAAAAGCAGGCAATGGGTGGAGTTGGAACTCCACAAAGCAATTACCACAGGTCGCTAAGCGACAGCGCAAGCGCTGCCTAGGCTCAACCTAAAAAATAAAAATAAATCTTTCCATTTCTTTTATGTAAATGCATCCCATTTTCCTTTAAGGAAAATGGGCTGCATCTAAAAAAAAAGATTACTTTATTGAAAACCAATCACAGCCATGGTGTTCTGCTGACCCCAGCAGGCCACCATCTCTGTGATTTTTGCGATTCCCAATGGGTTGCACAGCGAGACCTACATCATTAACATTTATGAGGTAGGTCTGTTTGCGACCCACTGGGAATCGCACAATGTGTAAAACACACATTTGTGCAGGGGTCTTTGCAATTATCAAATAGTGAATCGCAGAAATTCGCTATTTGGTATCCGCAAACACTTAACTTTGTACACGTGGCCCCTCGTCCCTTGTAGCTAGTATCCAGTCTCTTCTCCAAGCCAGGACTCTATGCATTGGCTTCGCCTCAATAGTGGTGCAAAACAGATCTAGAGGCTCCATCTTCCCTGCCTGCAGTTGGCAGAATGTAAGTTCAGTATGAGCTGCATGAGAGTACATTATTTCAACCTCATTGCTGAGCCAATGCAACCCCAGTGTGCATAACCGAAAGAACTGACATCTAATGCATTGCCCAAGGCTTTATGGCACATGCAGTGCAAGCAGCCCACACATCCTTCCATGAGACCTGTGGTTGTGCATTGCTGATTTCCCAGCAGTGTCCTGTTTCTTTCAAGTCCGCGCTTGCATGATGCACCAGGATCCCGTTGGTACCCATGCTTACTGTCTACAAAGATTTTGGATTGTGGAAATTGCTGCCCTGAGGATGCCACCCAAAAAACTAAGAATACCCTCATGAAGCCATTTATAACAGATTTTCCCTGACAGCAACTCTTTACTTCAGGTAATATTTGTAGAGGGAGAAATGAACCATCAGGGACAGACAAGTCACTTGCCATGGTGCCATACACTTTCCTAAATAATAACATAAAAAAGATTTTGCATGATTTATAACTTACGTTTTTTGACCTGTTAATTATTCACAAGGTGGGGGGCGGAGCTTGCCTGGCCCAAAGATGGCCGCTCATTAAGTAAGCTCCGTAAACCGCCTTAATAATCCGGCATTAATCCGCATCTCTTCCGGGGGTAATCGCCAAAGAAGAAGCGCCATCGATGCAGTAAAGGAAGCGCGCTAAAAATCAGACTGAAGTACATCGTGTGAGTGGAATAGGCGTTACCTGTGATTTGCGGCCTAGAACCGCGAGGGAATGAGGCTGGCTGAGGTTTGCGCTGCTCAGGACTGACGCCGGGGGATCGCTCGGCAGCTTGGCCTCGCTGCGCGGCTCGTCGCCTGGGCTCCTCTCTCCAGAATTCTTCACACCGCGGTGAGTGGGGACACTCGCCTCCGCTCGTGGACCTGATCTGGGTGTGCCTGGGAGGGGCAATAGGCGCCTGGGTCTTCTTGGATCTGGCTGTGTGGGTAGGACGGTCCTGCACCCGTCCCTGAGAGCGGAGCGAACACTTGACTGCTGCATGCCGTGAGATAGTGGCTTGGAGTTGCAGCGCATCGCAGAGGGTCGGTGCCCTGTGACCCGGGGAGTGTTGGAGCTGATGTACCTCCCTCCCCAGCAGAAAGCAGACAAGTGCTGGAGGCAGGCCTAGTGAGCAGGCGCTGGAGAGCCTCCTACAGAGTTGTTAGAGGTCGGAGGCTGCTCTACAGTAGCTGGACATAATCACTCCCCCCCTGATTGCTGACAACTGCGATAATAGATACAGGTGCGCCGTTCCCTCATTTAACCGCTCCACAGCAACTCCCCACATAGAGACAAGGACTGGCTTTAAATTGTAATTGAACAAGACGGCATAAACGAGGGTCGAGACCGATAAAGACTGCACACGGCCCTCCCTTGCTGCTAAGGTCTGGCGGGAAAACATACCAGGTACTTCACACGTACGCGCTGGCGGGCGCTGTGCCCGGCACGGTAGAGCTGCGATCGCAGGGCGCTGCTGCACAATGGGGAAGCTGGACAAGATGCAGCCTAAACTGCAATTTGAACAGAGTAAGTCCAGGCATAGGGACGACGCCACAGACGCTGCTACATCAATGTCCAGTGCAGAGCCAGATGATTCCAGCGGGGACATATGGCAAATATTAGCGGCGATGCAGAAAAGTTTATCCACAATCGAAAGGAAAATCGACTCGCTATCGTACAGAATGGACCGTATGTCCGAGAGGCTAGACAAGCAGTCGGAACGTCTGGACATGGCGGAACGCCGCATCTCTGAAGTGGAGGAAGCGCAAACTGACACAGATAATGCACAGCGGCAAATGGGGAAAATCCTAGCTGTCCTGCAGGACAAGGCCGAAGATCTTGAGGCTAGGTCACGGCGCAGTAATCTGCACATTGTGGGCCTTCCTGAAACCACAGCTACGAGAGTCATGGATGTGTTCGTGGAAAAAATACTAACCACCTTACTAGGAAGTGACATCTTTTCGGCCATGTTCATTGTAGAGCGTGCACACCGCTCCTTGGGCCCCAGGCCTCCTCCAAGTGCCCCTCCATGGCCTGTCATAGTGAAGCTACTAAACTATAGGGACAGAGATGCAGCATTGAAAAAAGCTAGAGAACTGGGGGAGCTAAAGTTTGAGGGCTCCTCAATTTCACTGTTTCCAGACTTCACTCTAAAGGTTCAGGAGGCAAGACAGCAGTTTGCTCCAATGAAGCGCAAATTAAGAGAGCAGCACATAGAATATGCGATGCTGTACCCGGCGAAGCTGAGAGTGATGTTCAATGGCAAGGCTAGAATCTTCTTGGATCCCAAATCACTACAAAAGGCCCTTAAGGAGACAAGTAAGGCTGGCGCACAAAAGATGGGACCGGACTCGGCGGATGGTGCAGATGGCCTCAGCGGAGATCTTGAAGAAAATGACTGAACTTGATCTGGTAACACCTGTTCTCTAATTCAGTTATGCCAAATATGACTGCGGTCATCACCAGGTTGGTGCAGTATGATTTGGGACCTCTGTATTGAATTAACGAGACTCGCAAAATATGTGGGGCGCTGACAGACTAGCAGCAGCCTATAGGTATAATGGCAGCGCTGCCCAATTTATGTGTACTGGGATTTTGTTTCTTTAACTCTGGTGCTTGCTCTGGAGAAGTATGCTTCCCACACAGGTTGCTTCAAGAGATGTTCTGGTTGGGTGGTATTCCCCCGGATAAGTGACTTGTACTCAAGACAGGTGGTGGGCGCAGTGCTGGCAATAGTTGATGTACATGCCGGCAACATCCGCCCCTATGTGTTACTCACAGATCGGCAAGAAGCCATACATTTCTTTTGTGTAATGGTTATAGTTTTAGGGAATGTAATGGTTGATAATGGGTGGGGGGGAGGCGGGTCGCTTATGCTCAATTGGGTATTGCATGGCGTGAGTGAGGGAGGGAGGGGTATTTGGTTTGTTTTCACAGAGTGCATGGATAGAGAAGGTATGGCATGCTCAATCAAATGGCTCAGGAAACTGTGGTTAGTAGTGGCAAAGGGAAATAGGTACAAATGATGCAAGGTGACAAAGGGCATAGATATGCTGGCAGAATACGTTTTATCACCTGGAACGTGAGAGGAATAAATGATTTCAGAAAACTGCGCAAAATTCTTGCTTATCTAAAAAGACATGAAGTGGACGTAGCTCTGCTTCAAGAGACACATCGAACCCCTAATAGCAGTATGCTCACTAGGAGGAGACTCCTTGGCGCATTCCAGGCGGCTGGATTTACTTCGCATGCCAGAGGTGTAATCACCTGGGTTAACCCAAAATCAGGGATTTCTTTAGACGAGCGTGAGATGGATCCTAACGGTAGATATTCAATTTCTAGATGCCATGGGAAAGGCCTTGATTTACAGGTTATCAATATATACGGCCCAAACTTCGATGATCCTCAGTTCTATAAGACATTGTTATCACATATGCAAGGGAGCTCGTCTCTGCCACAAATATGGGGAGGTGATTTGAATTGCGTATTAGAACCACTCCTGGATCGATCGGGAGGCCCTCCTCGATGCCCGTCAGTTGCTGGAAAAACCATATGCGATATAGCTGCTCAATTAGACCTGGTGGATGTCTGGAGAGCCAGGTCTCCTGGGGTGGGGAGGTTCACGCACTATTCAGCTCCACACGATATCCGTACCAGAATTGATTATTGGCTAATCTCTGGGATGCTGTTGCCTCGCGTCCGGGAATGTACGGTGCTGCTGCGCTCATTATCAGATCATTCTCCAATTATATTAGAGGTGGAGGTTCCTTCACGCAGAGCCGCTTTTGCGTGGAGATTCCCTCCGTACTCACTATTAGACATGGCATTCAAAGCAGAGCTGGCCACAGCAATTACAGATTTCTTTGATACTAATATAGGCACGGTTGAACACTTTTCCACAGTTTGGGAGACCTTTAAAGTGTACATCAGAGGTGTAGCTATCAACAAACACGCGGGTGTCCTCCGTTCCATTAGGGGCAGGCTCTCGACTCTCAAAAGCCAGATGGGTAGATTAGAGCCGGAAGCACTTCGCGGGAAAGATCCGCAGGTTTCTGAAGCACTGAAGAACACTCTGGAAGAATATAATGATAAAGCGGACAGCGAATTAAAACACATGGGAAAACACGCAGTAGCTAGGACTTATGGTGAGGGGGATAGACCAGGTTCGGTTCTGGCGGCTCTGGCTCGTCGCCAAAGAGAGTCCGGCATCATGACAGAGCTGCTAGATGTGGAAGGCAGTATGCTATGTGACCCTACTGAAATTGCCAACAAGTTCAGTAGATATTATGAGGACTTGTATGGTTCCAAGGTGGTGGCAGACGACGACACCATATTAGATTACTTAGAGCACATACGATTACCCTGAATTATTGGTTCCCCATTTGTGCACACTGAAGAAATTAGCGAGACAGGCATAATGCCGCACACTATGAGGGAGGCCCTGATTGTAACTCTGCTTAAATCAAGAAAGTCCCCTCAAGAATGTTCGTCCTATAGGCCGCTATCGCTTCTCAATGTGGATACGAAAATATTTGCTAAGATACTAGCTAATAGGCTTGCGCCTCTGCTCCTGACTTTGGTGGGCCCTGAGCAGGCGGGCTTTGTGCCAGGCCGCACTTTAACATACAATCTGAGGATAGTGTTCGGTGCGATACAACATGTCCGACCGGATGTTAAAGCTGTGGCGGTTTTCTTGGACGCAGAGAAAGCGTTCGATTCGGTAGAGTGGACGTTCATGATGGCCGTACTGCGGCGACTGGGAGTGGGAAAAAATTTCCTCAGACTGGTTTCGGTGCTGTACAATGAGCCAACAGCCAGAGTGCGTGCAGGGGATGTTGTCCCTTCCCCCATCGTGATATCGAGAGGCACCAGGCAGGGCTGCCGTTTGTCCCCGCTACTGTATGCCTTAGTGGCAGAACCATTAGCATGCACCATCAGAGAGTATCATGGGCATCGGGGATACGCTTCCCCAACTACAATCTTATAATATCGGCATACACAGATGATATGCTGCTGTATGTTAGGGAGCCAGCCACTAATTTATCACCAATAATACGGGAGGTGATGAGATTTGGAGGGGTCGCTGGGCTAAAAATTAACTGTACAAATCCATTATATTTCCATTAACTTCGGTCATGACACCATTTGCTTTAGATTTCCGGTTCAGTGGTCCACTGACCCAGTGAGATATTTGGGAGTACAGGTGCATTCGGACGTGGAGTTAGGGGTAAGGGAGAATTATGGCAAGGCTATAACCAAATTAGAAGAGGACATTGATAAGTGGATACGTCTCCATTTGTCATTAGTAGGTTGCATATCCCTGATGAAAATGGTTGTACTGCCCAGATTCTTATTTCTCTCTGTCAATATCCCAATGGTTCTCCCGAAATATATTTTCAAAAGGCTGGGTGCATTGATGGTAAGGTTAGCATGGGCTGGGAAAAATCCTCGTGTTAAAATGGACACTCTGACATTACCGTACTCCATGGGAGGGCTGGGGGCTCCGGATCTGGAACTATATTTTAGAGCAGCTCAGTGCTCGTATGCCTTTCTTTGGTGTTACGGCCCGCACAATCTCCCTCATCTTCAAATTGAAAGGATTGCGGTTGAGCCTGACTCGCTCCCGCAACGTCTATCCCAGCCCCCTAATAGACGTAATGGAGAGCTGGATTCTATTAATTCGACAGTGTATGCATGGCATGACTTGTTAAAGAAACAAGCTGGTACACTTCTGTATTCCCCCCTTTTGCCAGTGGAATGGTGTCATTAGCTCCCAATCTGTGCAGAGAGCGAGGTGGTCCGGTCTTTGAAGGATATCCAAATCCACACTGTGGGCGACTTGTTTTTGGAGGGCAGGGTCTGCTCGTGTGAAGAGGCTGCTGCGAATAGACAAGGCCTTACTCCACTCTCACAATTTCATTATTTTAGGGTCCAACATGCTCTGCATGCGCTGCTTGGAGACTAATACCTAATACCAGGAGCCTCCGGAGCTCCCCTACTTCACCCTCCTTCTACGTACGAAGTCTCCTGGGAAACTGGTGTCTAGCATATACGACATGTCACAAGAGTTTAGACACACAATATTCTAAAGCAAGGATGCAGTGGCAGTCTGACCTTGGGGTGACACTAGATGATAGTAAATGGAAGTATTGCTGTGAGGTGACGCAAAAAGTCTCGCTAAATGGTAAACATAGATTAATACACTTTAAGTTCCTCAACAGGATGTATTACACGCCGGAGAGGCTGCACCGATATGGCTTGAGAGATTCTGATTGCTGTGAATGCTATGGTGAGGACTGTGCGGGATTTCTGCATGTTGCTTGGTTATTCCCCCAAATTGCTGTCTTTTGGAAGCAAATCTTTCATGAATTACATGAAATAACAGGCGTATCTCTCTCTCCAGATCCACTACTTGCTTTATTGGGATACACAAAGCCCATACAAAAAGATGTCAGGAAATTGGTATCGCTGGGTCTACTCCTCGCTAAGCTCAGAATAGCGATACCTGGTCTCGGCCCCCCCCGCCCCCCTTAAGAGCCGAATGGGAAAAGGATATGCTTTTTTGCAATACACAATCCGAGTTATATAGTGACTTGATGCCTCCACAAAGTCGTCCAAAAAGCTTTTGGGGATTATATAAACAATACCATGCTGCAAACGTTACTGAGGAATCGGGGGAGGCCTAGGGGAGTAGTACAGAGATGGGATGCCTGGATTGATATAAGACAGAATGAGTTTGCATTGAGGCCAGTGCCAGGAGAATAACGCCAATGATTGCATTACTGATGTGTCGATTAACGTTGCCGCAAGCTGTGTCAATTTCTTGGGGCCATTGTGAAGTATGCTATGTAATGACTTTTATGCTTCCTTTATTAATCTGATTGCTAAGTGTATGGTGCAAGTTATGTAGCGTGTATCTCCGTGAATTGTTTTATAACATAAAAAAAAATCCATGAGAGGTAAAAATCACACACACAAAAAAAAAAAATTATTCACAAGGTAACAGATATCCCATCCACAGTATAAAAGTCTACATTGTATATCATGCACTTGAAATGAAGTGGCTAGTACTTCTGTCACAGTTGTGACGATATATCACGTCAAAGTGTCATCCTGTCAGTGACATCCAAAATTTGTGGAGAATGACTGTCTTCTCCTGAGTGCTAAATGCAGTCGCTGTTCTTACAGATGAATACGGTGGTAAATGTTATATAACAAACATACCAAGGATTGAGGACCGCAAGGTGATGCAATACGGATACGTGTTGCAAAGACTTGGTTCTTCTGATATCCGATACGGAAGTAGAACCGGTATCAAGGACTGAACCTACAAGCCAGTAACAGAAAAGACAGCCCTGAAGAAGTCGTGGGATACACCCTTCATGACGAAACACGTGTTGGCTAAAAGAAGAAAGAAAATAAAGAAACTAAGAAAAGAACAAAGGCTGTTTTCCTAATTGTGCTCTTAATGATTTATAATTAAGCGTGTGCTTAGGGAATTGGTATAATTGTCTTAAGTGATTTGTTTGATCACATGTTTTATAGGGGGACCGGTGAATCCCCCTACCCTTGAGAGCACTGCCACATACTCGAGGATTGGTGATAACAGCGTGAGATAGGGGCTGAGCGCCAAGAATACCCCATTTGCATTCACCCAGACACAAAAAAATTTAAGAAGGCAGTAGTTCCACGGACTACTGCCTACTCATAAAAAAATGAAAAGAAATCTTTGCATTCCTGTTTTTTTAAGCACATCCCATATTGCTTTAAGGAAAACGGGCTGCATATAAAAAATAAATAAAAAAAAGCTTGCTTAATTGAAAAGCAGTCAGAGACATAGTGGTCTGCTGACCCCAGCAGCCCACCATCCCTGTGATTTTTGTGATTCCCAATGGGTCGAACACCGAGACCTCCCTCATTAATATTCATATGTTAGGTCTATTTGCGAACCACTGGGAATCGCACAATGTGTAAAACACACATTTGTACATGGGTCTTTGCAATTACCAAATAGCAAATTGCAAATATTTGCTATTTGGTAATCACAAACACTTAGGGGCTGATTAGTCCGCCCGCCACCGTAGCGGTGATTGGGACCGCCCGCCAGACATGTGGCGGTCCCACCACTGCAATTAGGATGCACCCGCCATACTGGCGGGCGCATCCTGGGCTTTCAACATTGCGGGTGGTGCTGCTGGCTGCAGCACCGTCCGCAATGTTGAAATTGCTTGCACCGCATTTCCCTGCACCGCGTGGCAGGCACCACGCGGTGCTTGCCACTTGGTGCATGGAAATGCAGGGGGGTACCATGGGTACCCCCCAGTGCAGCAACACCCCCCCCACACAAGGGGGGCCCGCAACGGGCCCCCAAACCCAATCCCCGCCAGCCTTTCCATGACGGCATCGCCGCCCTGGAAAGGCGCCTGGCCACACACATCCTAATATGGCGGACGGTGCCTGCTAGGCACCTCCACCATATTAGTGGCCCTGCTCCGCCCGCCAGGCAATCGGTGCGATTGCCACCGGCGGAAAAGCGGCAGACGGACTTTGCGTCCGCCGCGATACCCACCGCCATCCTAATATGGCGGTGGGTAAATCTCAATATGATGGCGGAACGATCGTCACCGCCGGCCCGGCGGTGGCGATCGTTCCGCCATCGTAATGAGCCCCTTACTTTGTACACGTGGCCCCTCGTCCCTTGTGGCTAGTATCCAGTCTCTTCTCCAAACCAGGACTCTATGCATCGGCTTCGCCTCAATAGTGGTGCAAAACAGATCTAGATCTAGAAGCTCTATCTCCCCTGCGCACCGAGCATGCAGTTGGCAGAATGTAAGTTCACATAGAAAATGGACAGTGGATGCATGAGAGGAGTGGGCAAGGAATCTCTCTCAGGTCTGGCAACAAAGCGAGTGCTCTGCTTCACAGTATGAGCTGCATGAGAGTACATTATTTCAACCTCTGTGCTGAGCCAATGCATCCCCAGTGTGCATAACCAAAAGAACTGACATCTCGTGCATTGCAGGCATTATGGTACATGCAGTGCAAGCAGCCCACATATCCTTCCATTAGACCCGTGGTTGTGCATTGCTGATTTCCCAGCACTATTCTGTTTCTTTCAAGTCAGTACTTGCATGATGCACCAGGATCCCATTGGTACCCATGCTTACTGTCTACAAAGATTTTGGATTGCGTAAATTGCTGCCCTGAGGATGCCACTCAAAAAACTAGGAATGCCCTCATGAAGCCACTGATAACAGATTTTTCCGTACAGCAACTCTTAACTTCTAGTAATATTTGTAGAGTGAATAATGAAGGATCAGGGACAGACAAGTCACTTGCCATTGGTGCAATACACTTTCCTAAATAATAACATTAAAAAAAAGATTTTGCATGATTTATAAGTAGGGCTCCCGGTTTTATGGTATTTTTTTTTTTGACATTTCCATCTGTATTTATATTTATTTTTTGCTAATGTTATCTGTATTTATCTATATTTATTTGGGATTTGGTGAAAAAAAGTTGAAACTAGTATGTTTCCACATTTATGTACCTGATAAATGTGCCTTCATGCTTAAATGCTTGATACATTAACCACCACCTGAACTTCCACCAACCATGGAGAAGACTACGCTCTGCCTCCATTTCACTTGCCCATACTCCCCACATCTACCGAAAGTGAGTTCTTGAGAGTTATTCTGGACCAGGCTTCTCCAATGAGTAGCTCTCCAACTACCTGTAAGTAGCTCCCCTCTGCGCAAACCAGCATACTAAATTAGAAGATTTTACTTAGTTCAATTCATGTTCGTATATTAAAATTGACAGGAATGTATTCAAGAAACAAAATGTGTATTTTCAGAACTGATGCTGGTGGTTGGAGAAAAATGGTTTAATTTCCAAAATATATTTAAAGCTGATATTTGAGCGATAAATCTTGTAACACAGGAAGGCTTGTTACTCATTTTATTAGATCGGTGCCAGGGCATTGTGGCTATGGTTATTAGGTATTACTCATGTAAAGCTACTCCTAATTTATGAAGCCTTTTTTACATTATTGCTGGCAATCCTGCCTGATGCACTGAGGTGATCTTTGCTGATAATCTTGCATTGGGTGGCCACTAATGTAATCTTGTCTGTTGTGGTCACTATTAAAACTCTAATAATATTAGTATCTCAGGATGATTTTCATTCAACATAAGTAGCTCTTATTACAGTAAAGGTTGGAGCCCCTTGTTCTGGATCAACTCGGAATGTCATCATTTTTACATCAAGGTATCACATTTACTTTGGTTAATAGTATGGTCGATTCTGGTCCCAAATTCCAGATTGTGGAGATTAATCTTAGATTCAAGTGAGGTGAAAAAGAGAAAATATTCCTGCATGCATTTAGTCCAAAAGAGTCTCTTTTGATGCCGGTTTGGGAAGGTGCTACTCTTACTATTATTATTATTATTATTATTAATTTAATTTTATAAGGCGCAACAGCTACCCAAAAAGGGTTTCCCGGCGCCGACCAGGCCAAGGAATAGATAACAGCTTAATGATTATTGGTTGAATAGCCAGGTTTTTAAGGATTTGCGGAATTGGACATACACCGTTTCATTCCAAATTGATATAGGGAGGGAGTTCCATAGGGAGGGACCAAGATATGCATACGATCGACCACCCATCCGGGATAGTTTGACTCTAGGCACAAAAAATTTCCCTTGGGTAGATGAGCGAAGACAACGAGGAGGCACATAGGGACAGACCAAAGACTGCAGATACTGAGGTGCCACACCTATTTTGATTTTGAACATATAGCTCAGGGCTTTGAACTTGATTCGGTTCTCCACCCTGAGCCAGTGCAGGTCCCGCAGGTGACTGGAAACAGAGATAGCTCTAGGAACCCGGCAAAGTTATCTTGCAGCAGAGTTCTGAACCATCTGCAGCCTACGAGTCACCTCCTTATTGGACCCCAAATAAAGAATGTTGCCGTAGTCCAGTCTAGAGGTGACAAGCGCCTGGACTACTGTTCTCTGGGTGAGCTCCGGCAGCATCCAAATAATCTTTTTTAGCCATTTCAAGATGGTAAAACATGTGGCGGCTACTTTAACAGCTTGATGTTGCATAGTTGAAATCGAACCTCTGCCCTACTGGGCAGAGGTTCGATTTTCCTTAGAGGTTGCTGTCCTTAAGTCTCGAAGACCTATGCAGGAGTTGGAATTCAGCAACCAATCATAATTCCCAAGAGTTCTCAGTAGAGTTTCTTTCTGCCATGGTCTTTACATTCTCTGCGCACTTTGAATTATGTGCGCCTTTGATACATTGTTGATCACAATGCAGCTTCTCACTTGCACTTCTTTATTTGTTAAAGAAATGCATGGTTTGACTGACCTTGGTTTGTATTCTTCACTCTTTTCTTTTCGCAGGTGCTGGAGTCTAAGGGAGGAATCTGGAGTGTCTGGTAAGTTCCATAAAGGTAGGATCTCCTTCCGCTCGTTACATGTGAAAGCCAAGCAAATTTCATGTGAACCGGGAGTGGTATTTAAAAACATTTTTTGTTCTAATTTATCATAAGGTTTAATAAACTCTTTAATTTTCAATATACTTTACCATAGGGAGATCTCTATCCTGAGTGCAGAGTTTCCCTATAGTAAAGTATCAGGAAAAGTAAAAAAAGATTAAAAAATATATATTAAAAATGTTTCTGTGTTAAGTATCATTGAAATTAATTTTATATATTTCTTTTAAGTGTAGAACATAATAAAAATGCTACAGCACTATTCACTTAAATCTTGAATTCATTTAAATATATTAAATTAAATAAAAACTATTTTCCGAACTTTAAACAAAAAAATTCATTCCTACCTATAAATTCAAAAAAGGTTGTTAAAATATTTTATAATTAAATAAAAAATATGTTATATTTTAAAATAAATTAACATTAAATTATATATATTTACATTTTTAACTATTTTAAATAATTTCATTTAACATTATTTCCTATGGGTTTTTAAGTCCCTTCCTCTATTATTTAGAACTACTAAACTACTACAAAATGTAGTTTGTGAATAGGCCCCATTGTGGTTCCCATGTAGTTTATTTTAATCAAAAATAGAGGAACCAGGAGCTTTTGATGAGGTCCTGCACAACGCTCCTAATAGATACGTAAATCAAAAGAATGTGCAGTTCCTAAGGAGGGTGGGAGTGAACAGGTCTCTTATGGATTGCCCTCACACACCCCGAAGGATGTCATGCTTCATCATTGGGCTGTGCTCCTCGTCGGGCCGGCGCTGCAATGCCCGACGGGCTCCCGCGAAGGGGCTCTTTGCCGGAGATCTTTTAAGAGACAGCCGTTTGGTGAGTGAGGGTAAGTGATCTAGGTAGTGTAGTGAGTGTGAGTAGTGAATTAAAATAGGTTTAGTACTGCCCTAGAGGGAACAAATTTTATTCGTGGGGTGTACTAACCTAACTAAAATTGCGTGAGCCCTGGTTGGATTGTTAATGATCCTACAGGGTCTAATATGTGTATGCGGTCGACATGTTTCTTGCCTTCTGCCCCTAGCGGGTCAATCGGCAATTCTTCAGGACCAGTTGCTTGCGGCTCCCCGCCGGTCCTTGTTTTTTGTGTTCCAGAGTTAGCAACGAAGTGCTCTCACGGCTACACCGTCCACCTGTGACCCCATCACCAGGAGTGAGTAGTTGTTGTGCTGAACTCGTGCACTTTACGCATTTAATGGGTCTCGAAAATTTCGCTGCCGGCATTAGCTCACGATATAAATTAGCCATGCGCATAATCTCTGCTGCATGCTCAGGGTACATTACCTTAGATACCGTGAGCTTTTTACGCCACTGAACTCACGGGGGCAAACAACCCACGCGCAACACTCTGCTGCACATATCACGCGTACACACTCTGTCGCATGCCCAGAGCAGCCCACGTGTAAACGGCACAAATGATGTTTTCCACAATAAGTCCTTGATACTAGCTCATGCAGATATCACCACAAGTACGCACTCGTTCGTATGGGTGTGTTCCAAAAGATTATTACGTGATGTACACCGAGTCATTTTTGTTTTCATCCTTACCCACGAATAGTGTATCCACTGGTATGATCCTTCTTGGCATTAAATAGCCCACGCATGTAAATCACAGCACCAGTGGTGGATATTATCACTTTCCAAAACAAGTTCTGGAATCTTAACAGTTTGCATCTCTTTCTGGTCTCACCCATCCAGGTCTTCAGTCCTGGATCTTCACAAACAACGCTGGTGACAAAAACGGTACTCAGCACCGGCCTTGCGGTAGTGTTAGAGTTTAGGAGAATTTACTCCTGCAGACACTGGTCCTGAAGAATTGCCGATTGACCCGCTAGGGGCAGAAGGCAAGAAACATGTCGACCGCATACACATTTTAGACACTGTAGGATCATTAACAATCCAACCAGGGCTCATGCAATTTTAGTTAGGTTAGTACACCCCACAAATAAAATGTGTTCCCTCTAGGGCAGTACTAAACCTATTTTAATTCACTACTCACACTCACTACACTACCTAGATCACTTACCCTCACTCACCATACGGCTGTCTCTTAAAAGATCTCCGGCAAAGAGCCCCTTCGCGGGAGCCCGTCGGGCATTGCAGCGCCGGCCCGACGAGGAGCACAGCCCAATGATGAAGCATGACATCCTTCGGGGTGTGTGAGGGCAATCCATAAGAGACCTGTTCACTCCCACCCTCCTTAGGAACTGCACATTCTTTTGATTTAGGTCCCATGTAGTTTATACCATACATTAGGTATGCCTACTCCTAGGTTAAGGATATGCACGACTGCGTGAAAGATTCCAATACTTTAGGGTCTAGGACAATATCCTGGATGCCCTTGATTGAAGACTGATTGAACACTGTGGATATTGAAGCTGGCATTGTTTCGGGCAATCCATTTATATGTGACTACTGGTACAGGTGATTGCTTTGTATAGGCAGCACCACCTTCCATTTGGATTATTAACCTCTGTGGTTTATGGCCAATTGAAGAAAAGATAATAAATGAGTAGAGAAATGCCTCAGGTAGGATAAAGAGTGCAGCCACAGCTCACCTTGAATTTCACAAGCTTCCTGTTTCAGAGAGTTAAGTTAAAGTTCATTTCACTGACCCATAAGGTTCCTCTGTTATGCTTCGAAATAAGCTTCCTCAGTATACACATGGAGCCATTTGAGATCAGTGATTTTCATTCACACTTCCTAAGATTCATAATGTCAGTCTCAGAGGGTTAAAAGTGTCAGAATGTAAAGGGAAGTGTTTGCCAAGCCAAAATTTACTTTCCGGAGAATTCATCCATTTGGTCTCTGTAGTACCTCAGGTGGCAGATTCATGAGCCTCCAGGAGAAATGTCATGCTGAGTACACCTTCTGCTTCTGACACCAGCTGCGTGAGTGTAGCGGATGGCCCTTCCCTGGTGCCATAAAACCCTTTGTGTACTAAAGCTTTTGCTTTCATGCAATATGTGGAATGCAGGATATGAAACAAAAACAACCCTTAAATTCTGATCTTCAGCCATACTTCCGCAAAATATCCCTGCTATTGTGCTTAACAGACAATCTGGGAAGGGTGAAGAGAAAACCAGCATGGCAGATTTTGAGAAAGAGTGCTAGAAACAAATGCACTTTCATGGCGTGCTGAATGTTCCTTAAATGTGAATGTAGAAGGCTACAAGTCAGCCAATCAAAAGGATCGCTGAAGGCAGAGGCACTGGCACAGCTGAGTGATGCATAATCACAGCAAACACAATAAGATGATAGACGGAGCGCTGAAACTTTTCAGACACTCACCCCCATTTTCACTATTAGATCTGGGTTAAATCCATCATTGTTCTTCTGCTCACTTCGCCACCCCAGTTCAGACCCAGCCATATGCAAATCAGTCTTGACCCTGGTCCTCATGGTAACAGTCCAGCCTGAACTGCCAGGCCAGGTCTTCCCTGGACCGGAAACAAGCATCCTGGGACCGGTTTCGGGGTAACACTCCTCATCAGCCAGGCTGGCTTGAATCCATAGGCAAAGTGAGCAAGGGACCCACGTCTGGCCACACCCTGCCAACTTAGGGCGAACAAAGCAAACACAATAAGATGATGGACGGAGTGGTGAAACCTTTCAGACACTCTCCCCCAGGCACTATTAGATCTAGGTTAAATCCATCATCGTTTTTCTGCTCACTTCAACACCCCAGTTCAGACCCAGCCATATGCAAATCAGTCTTGACCCTGTTCCTCATGGTAACAGTCCAGCCTGAACTGCCAGGCCAGGTCTTCCCTGGACCAGAAACAAGCCTCCTGGTCACTGAGCAGCAAATCGCTGACTCACATGCAAATCTCCAGCGATTGACTCCACCATAGAGGATCCCGCTATAGACTCCCTGGTCACACCATGGTTGGCAGAAGAGCTCTGTGTGGGGTTAGAAGGGAGGAAGGAAGGCTATGGGAGGGGAGGGAAAAGAGAGGTTTGATTTTGGTAGGCAATGCTCCAGTTACCAGAGAAAAAAGATTGAATGGGGCCAGGTTCCAAGACTCAGCTGATTTTGGACCTGAAGGATTAACTGATATCTGCCTTTTAAAATCAGTGCTAGTGTTCTAGGAAAACCAGCTGGGGGAACATCGGGCCAGTCATAATCAGTAAGAGCAGAATTCCATAACGTAATTCCACTCTGCCCAACTAGAAATCAAGCCCACAGTGAGAAGATAACAGCTTAGACAGATACCATGGGTCACCAAATGTAATAATGACCCTACCCTTCACAATTCTGCATTAACATAACATAAATGTTGTGAGATGCTGCAGGAGCGAGCATCACCACAATATGACAGGGCACACAATATAAGTTCCTCAATTGAAATGTAAGAGGCATCATCACAGGCCCATCTAAACAGCCCTAGATATGCACTCATGTCTGTCGTAGGGGGTTGCGCGCCAAGAAACGCACCTGGGAGATCGTTAACTAATGAAGCTCCAGAAAATGTGGATGGGCCAGATTTATGGCACAAAATTCTAATCCTACCCCAGAAGGACACTCATATGGGTCATGAACGGGGTTCACTACTGCTGCACATGTACGGCTATAGATTACAAAGGTAGGTATGTTGGGATATACAGCAAGCTAGATGGTGACCCAATGACCCTGTTCTATATTTATGCACCAGATGTGAGGCCCATAAGCATGTTGCGTAAACTCATCACTACACAGCTCTATAAATGCCCATGATGAGGGGAGGTGGCTTCAATTGTATCACTGACATTGTGCTGGCCAGGACCTTTCCTGCAGTATCAATGTCACCTGCAGTGAAAATGGTGCAAGACTTTAGAAGTGGATGGACAACTGGAGAATTCATGGGTCCAGGAAGCATTATCACCCTCCTGATACGGAATTCTCCTTTTATTCACCTGCTCATCAACTCCAATTCAAAGCAGCTGGTGGGGAGGTTCTACAGTGTAGGATATCAACTCATAACTTTATTTGATCACTTACGCTTTATGTTATCAGTGGCCTGGGACTGACTGCCAACTAGTCTACTTTTGCAGAGGCTACAACCTACTGCACTACAAGACCCAGAGTTTAGAGGAACAATTCATAACACTATAGTGAATTTTTCCTAAGAAAATGCAGGCTCATTTGGTGCCAATGGGGGCTTTTAAGGTCCTAATTTAGGCAGCGTGTATTAAGACTTCATTGGGAGTCATAGAAACTGTGACAAAAGAGGTACTGGCTCAGTGGAAAGCCCTAAAAGACCATAAGTTGAGACCAGAGCATGATGCATCCTACCGATAGCCCTTCTGGAACACAGGGAGAAACATGCTGAGCTACTGGAAAAGATGGCATGTCTGGATTTTAGGTATTACACAGCTAGAACATGTGTGGAAACAGACAAATCCATCCGACTGGTTGCCCGACTGATAAGAGTGGGAAATCAAACTCAGGTACTGATGGCCTCGAGGGATACAGATGACAAAGTGTGTTATACTCAAGCTGATATTATAACATTTTTGCAGATTACTATTCCATTACTCCTTATACTCTAATTCTGCACAGATAATCCCTGCGTACCTCATACCTTTCCGCTTAGTGGATTTCTTTAAACCTTCCCTGGAATTAAGTAAACTTCCCCTGATAGCAAGATATGCTATGGTGGTAGTGTTCTTCAACCCAGACTTTGATGCCCTCGACAAAGTATCGTATAGACCCCAGTCAATGTTGAATTTTGACTATAAAATTTTGGTAAAAATAGTAGCAAGCAGGTTGCTTTAGGTTTTTCCATTCTTTGTCCACCCTGATCAAAGTGGGTTCACTCCCAGCCGCAGCACATCGTTTAACCTAAGGAGACTGTAATTCCATATTATAATGGCCTATCACAGGAGTATCAGGGAGCCTTGGTGACCTAGCTGGATATTTAAAAGATCTTTGATACACTAGAATGGGTATACCGCTATGGCATTCTGTGGGCTATGAAATGTGGACTGTGTATCACTCATTGAATAAAACTACTACACACTGAACCAACAGCCCAGATCCTTACAGAGAGAGTGATACCTGAAGGTCGGCAAGTGCAGCGGGACACTAGACAAAGTTGCTCACTGCACTACCCCCTTCTAATTGCACTAATTATAGAACCATTAACTTTTTGAATACTTCAGAAGGTAATGTGAGGGGTGTACCATTGCTTGGAACATCACATATTATTTCTCTATACACAGACGATGTGGTCCACGTGACCTATTAGAGATCACTGATGTACTTCAATATTTTGCTCGGTTGTCCGGCATACGGGTTAATTGAAGCTAGTTTTGTTTGTTCCCCTGCAAAAAGTACTTGGAGTCATCGCTTCCTACCCAGGAATAAACTGTTAAGGTGGGCTAAGGTCACATTTATATACCTGGCTGTCAAGGTATATCATGCAGATGTAGATATGTATGAGGACAACCTACTGAGCATTGTATCATCTCTCAGGGGATGCATTGTCGTCTGGAGATGCTTTCCACGTTCCAGAATGGTAAGCATTGCACTATCAAGGAATATGATGCTTCCCCATCGGTTATATTATTTTGTGAATCGATGGTGGTTCCTCCTGTGAGCTTTTTCCGCACACTAGGGCCCCACGCCTTCACTTAATATGGAACAGTAGTAAGAAGAGAGTCGTTCTATGCTGCTTCTAGGTGAGGAAGGGCTGGAAGTTCTAAATTTCTAGCATTATGTCTTGGCAGCACAGCTGCTGTGCCTGGTACTATGGCTAGACCCCGAGTAGAGTGAAGTATCTAAACAGGTCGCTAGTGCCACACATTATCGCAGCCTCCATATTGGATGATAGCCATGGCAAACACAACCAGGCCCAATTACAATAAGCTCAATTGTGGGCGAAGGGGTGACTTGCTTATGGAGCAGGCATGCTGTACAAACCAGGACTACCATTTTGTAACAAACTTTTTTAGGCCTTTAGGTGCAGTACGTGCAACACTTCTGAACAAAAGCATGTTTATAGCAAATGAATGAGGAACATCATACAGTATCGTAGAGAAAAATGCATGTTAGAGGAACAGAACATTAACACAACGGATTGCATTGATGTTCATCATCTTTCATTTCAATTCTTGCATGTTCCCTAAAGTATATTTCAACCTGTCCTGACACAAAGGTAAAGCCTACAGTATAGCTTCTACTAGGTCATACCCCTCTTCAGAAGATGATGATGAACAAGGACAACAAATCCTGGAGCTATATAGCATCATTGACATATGGCCTGAACCCCCTCTGTGTCCGCTTGCACTTTTAACAAATATACATAGTGGGCTCAAGCTTTCTCAAATTTAGTCATTTTGATTTTTACTATGGCTGACATTTTTTCCATAGCAAAGATATGCCATAGCTTGGACCACGCCATGTTTAGAGGGGGTGAGTTGGGTTGTTTCCAGAAGTGAGCTCTTTTGAGGCAACTGCAAGTAAGAAATGTGTGAGGAGTTTGCCTATATGAGTAGTCAAAGGGTATTCCATTTCATCCCCCGTGTCTCCCAAAAGTAGCGCTAAGGAGTTCAGGGGCAGCTCAATGGACGTTATTAGTTTAATTTGTTTTTCAACCTCATTCCAAAAATATTGAACCCGCCCACATGACCACCAAATATGGGGACATCATTACCCTATCCCCACAACCCACCCAACACTGGTGAGCAAAACATTGCATGAAGATGGGTTGGGGTCAGGTGCCAGCATAGGATTATTTTATTACTATTCTCCTTATGCTGCACGCAGATAGATGATTTTGCTGCCTGTCACGGAGCGGAGGGGTTCCCTCTAAATATTGATGACCCGGACGATGACCCCATATCTTCTCATGTTCTCCCCTCTCTTTTGTTGCAGCCGTTTCATTCACATACGGCTTTCTCCACGACTACCGAGACCAACGACGGGCCCTTTAAGGAGGCGGTGTTCCAGGAACCCAGCTCGTCCTCCAAAGACTACGTCATCTGGGATCTCCAATCGGCGAAACCGGCCTATCAGCTGACGAGGCCATCAAAACCCGGATACGCAACAAGTGAGGTGTGTCCAGGAGAGCGAGAGAGAACGCCGAGTCTTGCACCGACAAGAGGATACCACCCAGAGAAAACCTACGGTCCAGATGACGGGGAAGCCTGTGGACGAAGGGACTTCCCGACCGGGAAGCCAGAGCCGACTCCCGAACAGAGGTCCGTGGATCCAGGGGTGTTACGAGAAGGAACGAAGGACCCACAAAAACCCCACGCGGAAGCCAGCCACGTTCCAGGAGGAGCGTGGCTCTCACAGGTACGAGAGCGTTTGCGGGGTCTAGGAGGGAGGCGGGCCTCAAACGCCGTTTAAGATTAGCTGGGATAATCGCCCCTGGATATAAGGGACTCCCGCTCACATGTGACAGTCTTTTTGAAAGGTGGAGATATCCCCAACACTAGCCTCCCCTTCTGTTATTGTACAGCCTGAAAATAGGCCACTGATTCCGGTTCCCCGGTTTCTGTATTTTTGTTTCCCCGAGGCACTACACAAACTACGGTCCGAGAAGAGCCCACATGACGTCGGTCCTGTGACAGGAAGAGACCGGAAGACTTTCATTTGACTGTTCCTTTAAGAGAATGCAATAAAGTCACATCTAAGAACCTCTTTTTACTGTTAGTTCTCCCTTATTCAAGAGCCAATTCCCTACACTGCCCAAGACCATATATTAAGCCATGAGTTATTGTGTAAACTAAGACTCTGGCTTTGCTTTACCATGTTTGCCTTCACACCCACTGGTGTCACGAGTGAACTTAGTTCAATGCATCAGCAATTGAATGTGAAGAAGCAGGTTGTTGTAGACCCACACAACCCCACTCAATACTTAGTTGATGTGGTGTCCGTGCTTTCTAGGTTATTAACAGTCCCTAAACAGGGATCAACGAATGCAGAGATAATTTGGAAGCATAATTTAGTTCTTTACAATATCGCACACATGTACTGAGCTAAGAATAAGACACTTTATGCTTAGTAGTGTTTATTTCAACAGTATCATCCTGTTGCTCAGCACATCTAAAACAACCACACAAATATTATTAAAACAGTTCTAATGCATGTTGCAAAAAATGAGAATACAATCAACATTTTTATCATGGTTAAAATGTCATCTAGCAACCTAACACCCTCAAACCTACTTCTGTGCTATATCTTTTGGGATCATGGAGTAGTGTAATGTCTGGACACAACCAATTCTGATTTGGCTGTGCAATCTTGTGGGAGTGAGATTTGAATGCCAGAAGCTGATTCACTGTGCCACCAGAGCCCTGCAACCACCTAAAAGGTAAATATTACTCCAGGCAAGAACAGCACCCAGGGGAAAGGGGAAGTAGAGAAAACAAAAGGTTGAGTCCTTGGTGTCCCTTCAATGTGACTGCATCAGTTCTCCGAACTGTAGGTTCCTTCAGTGTTTTTGTATCGTCATGTGTCTAAAGGAATACAATTTGTTTTTAGAACCTGCACTTCTCAGGTATAAACCTAACTATGCAAGAATCTAGGTTTTGTAAATGTATGTTATGTATGTTCTTAGCTATCATCTCCCATTTTCCCACTAGAATCTAGAAACTGGTACCCTGATTATTCAACCCCATTCCTAAGGGAATAGGACACATACAGAATATTGGTAAATAGAGTATCTCTCAAAATCAACCACCTAGAATTTCACTGTAGGACCTATGAATTACCTAAAAATAATAGATATTTTAGTAAGTCAGGCCAGATACAAATAAAATTTAAATCACTCCTGAAATGTCTTGCGAAAAACCATCCACAAGAGTAGCGAGTGAGCAATGTTCCATGGATTTCCAGAAGAGTCTCAGAAAAAACAGTCTTTAAATCCCAATTGCTTTGCTTCAGAAGTGTAATCACAAAATAACAGTATTTTGTTTCTTTTTCAGAGAAAATAATCACCATCCAAAGGAGTTCGCGGAATCACAGCACAGTACGGTGATTATTTTATCCAAAAACATATTGTAAGCATGCACCTTACCAACTTAGAAGAGCAGTCAGCTGTTGGTAACCCCTCTTGCACCCTTTTGTCTCAGCAGGTGTCAAGAGAGATGAGGAAATACAAAAAATGCCACTGAATCAGCAGCATAAGGAGAAGAGAACGAGGAAATTCAAGAATCAAGACCAGGAAGGATCCAGAAGATGGTCACATAACAGAACCGGGAGCGCGATCTTCAAAAATACAGGTAAGTCATTTTTTAATCCTTTTTTGTATTAACTGCAGGCAACAAGGGATTCCTGGGCGCAGCTTTTATATTGCTGCAACAGAGAATCACAACCGCGACTAGCATGGACTTCCAGGAGGCGGTCTGGCAAAGGGAGATGCAGCAACACTAGACCGCGTCCCCTGCCTCAGTCTCATCCTCACTTCCAGGTACGACTGTGCTGTGCGCCCCGAGAAGGGCCGCATGGGTCAACCGTGACAAGTAGCATGACTTGCATCTAGAGTTACTTAAGGAAAATCAACGCACTGCAAACCTGTTTACAGCAAAACATTGTAGTTATCTGCAGTCAGGAGAAAGTGTTCCCTCGAAAGAAAAACACACCTCGGCATCAGCTTCTCTCCTCCCGGACTTGGCTTAATATCAATTTTCAGTGCAGAATGGAAAGCTGTGGCATCGCAGCAGTCTGGCAATCTCTGTCAAGATCTTCTGGCAGTATCTTGTGCAATAATCTGGGGCAACGGACCTCTCCTGACAAGTGATCGATTAGCTGGCCTTCTATACTATATTTTACCTGAGATTAGAATTTCGGACAAAACCTTTGGAATGTCTGACATAACCTGCATGCATCAATCTGCTAGCCTTAGACATTCCTATAAGCAAATAAGGTAAAAACACACCAATTGAGACTACACTGTTTAAGTTTTTATTATTATCTAACCTTGAGATAAAGATAAGAAGGCACTTGTTCTAGACTGTTGTCGCATCAGGTGTCTTATTGAGGTATTGTCTGCGCATCAGGTGTCCTATCAATATCTTTGTCTGAATGACTTGACACTTTCACATGTTCTTGGAAAGCTAAGAACAGATGACATCTGTGTCAAAGGCAGACGTGTCAATAATTATGAAAACAGGGAAAATGGAGTCTCGGCCTGCTCAAGATGGAGTACAGCCTTAGAGACTTGACGTCAGGTCCTATTGTTATTTGTGTGGCCAGCTCAGTCTCACAAAGAGACATATTTCGGGGATTCAAAGACTAGTTTCAGTTATTAAGCAGTCTGTATAGATTTGAGACACCTTTCGTCTTTAACCCACTTTTCAGGAATCATTTGAGAGAGGTAAGATATCTAAATGCGGCTTCCTTTTGTTTCTGCTTCTGGGCCCAGCGTGTTAGTCGGGTATACCTAAGGGGTTCAATTATTGGGCGCTGCCAATGTTGTTGGCATGATGACAAGGAACTGATCTGATCTTTGTTGTAGAGATCGCCTAGTGTTGCCATGAGAGGGGTAAACCAATCTCTAAAACCTCGATCCTGCTGACCCAGTGGGTAGTTGGGATTGTTCAAGATTGTCTACAGCAGAGAAGGGAACGTAAAGACCTCCCCACACCTTGTTAATGTCAACAAGTATCTCATGGTCATTTTTGTAGTGAATAGTAGGCTTCTCTGTTCCTCATGATCTAGGTGGCTTTGAATAGGTGAGTTCTGCTTGAACCCACAGTTTCTGAGTGATGTTAAGGATAGGTCAGAGTTGCGTGACCTGAACATAAGTTTAAAAGTGAGGAAACAATAGCCCAATCTGTGTAGGGGTTTAAACAGGATTTGTTCGATATCCTAGGAGCTTTCTTACCATATGTAAAGGCAATCAATTTGTCTTGAATGATTTTCAGAATTGTTGGTGGTATTAACAAAGTTGAGAAATTAAATTTATTTCCATGGCCGCTATATGCTCAAGCTATGAAATTTCAATTTTACTCCAACAATAGGGATCTTTAAAGAGAGTTTCCAGAAGTGAAGGTATATTAGCTTCATATAATTGATTTGGAGAAGCTGAATCTGACCGCTTAGGTATTGTAAATGAGACAAAGAAATTATGATGCCATGGGTATGTGTCATGACTATCTTTATAGACGGGAATATTGAAATACGCAGACCTATAGACTTTGCATAATTAAAAATAAATTGCAAGGCCTTACTTAAATCGCTATGTTCTGATATCAAATGAGGGAGTGATAGTTCAGGTTTCACTATTTTATGTATTTGTTTATTTATTTGAAAAGTTTTATATAGCGCTGGCTAAACCCAGAGGTATCAGAGCGCTTTACATGAGGAGGTACAATTGCTTCAAAACATAGTTACAACAGTTTCAGG
Organism: Calotriton arnoldi; assembly: GCA_963921515.1. Classification (NCBI taxonomy): domain Eukaryota; kingdom Metazoa; phylum Chordata; class Amphibia; order Caudata; family Salamandridae; genus Calotriton; species Calotriton arnoldi. Next base: position 1,646,548 of record CAWUFW010000575.1, read on the forward strand.
TACGTAGTTACTGGAGATACATGAGTTACAAAGGCATGGCTCAGGTATGGGGAAGAAAAGGCAGGCAGGTGGAGAGAGATTAGGGGGAGAGAGGTAAGGAATAGAAGAGGAAGATAAAGAGTGAGGGAGGAAAGAGTGAGGGAGGAAAGAGGTGCGGGAGGGGGTAGGAAACACAGCAGTGTGACGAGGAAAGAGACAGAGTCTGACGATCAGGATGGGTAGGAGACGGCCAAGGGGGGGAACCAGAGCCAAACTCCTCAATAGCTGCGTAGGGCAACTCCACCGGTCATCGGCCAAAGGTTGCTCGGTCGCCGAAGTACATCAGAGGGTTAAAGTATCAGCTTAGGGGAGATCATCAAAAAGGTTTCAAAGAGAGCGCCTTTTCACGGTGTACGGTGCTGAGTTCCCAGCGCTAATGGGAACAGTCCCAAACCTCCGCTATGTGTGAATCTCTTATAAGGGGAGAAGGAGTGCTTTGGCAAGGGGCACATTAAAGGAGGCAGTTTAGTCATTTTCCGCTATGTGTGAATCCCTTAACACTGTGGACTCTCTCAGAGGGGAATCTGAGACTCCGAGGAAAAAATGCTGGATCCCTCCCCAACAAGGGGAGAGGGAGTGCTTTGGCAAGGGGCACAATCATGGAGGCCGTTTAGGGACAGTTGAGCGGTAGGGGAGGACCTATACAGCAGAAAGGGGGAAATGATAGTAGGTACGCTGGTACCGACGCCTACTGCCCTAGAGCAGCTAACGTAGGAGGTAGTAGGAAAAATCCAAGAAAATAATATGAGTAGTCTGCCAAAATGAACGTAGCTAAATCAAAATCAGTTACCCTCGTGGTCTAAAATGGGAGGGCTAGCAGTAAAAAGCGAGTTAAAGGGTTATGAGTTTTATATAGCGCTGGCTAGACCCGAAGGTATCAGGGCGCTGTACATGAGGTTCCAAAAGGTTACAAAATTACCATCAGTTAAAAAAGTTACATCAGTTACTAGTAAAACATTTAAAGAAAATAGATGAGTCACATATTCAGTGTCATGATGGGTGAGCCGAGTGGGGGAGGATGGTGGGAGAGCATCCCTAGCCTCGCTGGTGTAAGCTCGGTGAGCCAGTCCATGTAGTCCGGTGTGGTTGGAGGGGCTTCTCTCTTTGCTGCAGTCCGGTGGAGCAAGAAGAGGGTGGGTGGAGGCCAATTTGGTGGTGGTCGATTACAGGTAGGTCCGCCATATTAAGGTCAGGCATCTGAGGCAGGACGGAGGTTGGTGAGGTGAAAGGGCTTGATAGCATTAGGCAAGGAAGAAAGCAAGAGAAGGGCTTACTTTGTTCTCTTCGGAAGTAAAATAACTGCCTAAAGATCAAGATCGCCTGTCAGACACAAAGGCAGTGATAATCATCGCGGTGGAATCCGCCATTTTAGATACGGCGTCAGGGTCAGGCGAGCTAGGCAGGACGGAAGTCTGTAGCGAGGTGAAAAGCAAAGAATGTCATTAGCAAATAGTGCCAGTTTGTAGATGTTGAGGACCACATTTATTCTGTGGATAGGTGCGTCATTATTAATTTTTTTAACCAAAGGTTCCATAATAAGGGTGAATAGGGACAGTGACAAGGGACATATCTTTCTTGGATCGCTGGATAGAGTAATAGACAAAGTCCTAATATCATTGATTTTAAACCTAGTGGTCAGATTACGGAAATTTGCCAAAATTTAAGAGGTAATGTTGTGACCCAACCCTATTTTATCCAATATTTTTTATCATACATTTTTAACTTACCATAGCAAATGCCTTCTCCACATCTAGTTAGGGAAGGAGCATTTGGGTCTTTGACTTAATCGCCTGCTCGGCCAGATCAAGAGTTAATAGCACGTTGTCTATTGTCTGTCTATTCTTAATAAAGGCCAATTGTGCTGGGTATATCAAGGTAGGACATAAATCTTCTAGTCAGTGCAATAGAATTTTACTATGAATATTTACATCAATATTAAGTAATGCTATGGGTCGATATGACCTGTATTTCTTTGGATTTTTTGTGTATATTAACCAGGGGTGGGCAGAACTTGCTGAGTTTTACTCCGCGGAATTCTGCAGGGTTACCTCAAAACTCTGCGAGATCCTGCAGAGTTCCGCAAGCGGTGGAATTCCAGTATGTTGCACTGATAAACAACTTGCAGTGCACTGTGGTGAGTGAGAATGTGAGTGCACATCATCAGCAGTGTCTCACACTCCCGTAGCAGTGGCAGGCACTCACGGGATGGCATATTTGAGACTTAGATACAAAGAAAAGCGCCACTTAGAATACTAACAGAAATAAAACAGAGAGTCTCTTTCTACGAGCACCTATCTGTATGCATGTGACAATTTATTGACCCCATCATGGAAGTGAGGCCTACTTCTTGCACTTACATTATGCATTAGCATATGCAGATGTGACAGAAATGTTTCCAATCCTAGTAATACTCTTGTATTCTTTGGCACCCTTAATAATGACAAGAATATTAAATTATTATATGGTCCAATCCAGACAATTATATCTTTTTATTTAATGTTCCTAGCTCTGACAGTGATGTGCAGTGGTCTGAAGTATAATTCAGAGTCCACTATAATGTCAAAGTATCCCCGCTCATGGTAATGCCACATAAGTGTCCACTCAAAGTCTAAGCCCAGGACGAGCCAGTGTTAGATGGTTCCCACGACCCCTTCTCTATCACATGGACTCACCATCTGCCTGGCGGCTTCCAGCGCTGCCTCCTCCTCATCCTCTTCAGTGGTCACGCCTCCGCTCAGCGTCCTCCGTACTGCACCCGCATCTCATGACGGTCATGCAGCAGCTGCAGCTCACGCAGACAAGCCAGCCATCAACACAAACGGCTGCAGTTCCCACCGGGGCTGATGGAGAAGGCGCATATCATTGCAGCGCTCCCTGGGGCAAGCTCCACATTGCTTAGCGGCTACCACCAGACTACAGCCTTCCCAGTACAGGCAGCTCTGCCGCCTCAGATCTCGTGCATGGCCTGTCAGCAATTCAATCATCTGAATACGGCCTTTCCATAGGTCCGCCAGACTGCAGCAACAAGTCACGCCCTTTTCCGTGCCTACGTTTGATAGCACAACTGCCAACTTTGCATAAATGCACCCTAAGTACCATTTTCCTTTTTACTTTGCCTTTGACAATGTAACTCTGCCCTCCTGTGCTATCATTGGAAGAGGTAGCTTTTCTTTTGCATATTTGCGACAGGCACACGAAAGTTGAACCATGGGATCGTCTATGTAGCCATGTTCGTTCATTGGATGAACCAACTTTGTGCTCTGCAGAGCCGATCAATTCAAAATATGGGAAACCGAAACTCAAAATAAACAGAGTCAGCAGGATGCACGAATGGATGACTAGTACAACGTAGGGGTGGGCGGTAAACTCCGCTACACGGCGGTTGGTGACGTTTTGCCGCACTCCGCAAAACTCTGCAAACTCTGCTGGCAGAGCAAAGTTTACCGCCCACCCCTAATACTAACATGAGAACTGTTTCTGATTCCACCAGTACTGCATTTTCGTATTGGGCACTTTATGCTCATTATCAGGCAAATGATTTAATGAAGTAATAGTATCCATCTTTGAGCCTTATTTTGTTTTGGCTGCAATCAGCAAATCATCAATGTACTGTACCAGTACTGAATCACAATGTAAATTTAAGTTTTCCAAATCTTTCTTGAGTATTTGTGAAAAGATTGAGAGACTCTGTGTATAGCCTTTTGGGATTCTACACCAGACAGGGACTTTATCTTTAAATTTGAAACCAAAAAGATACTGACTGTCCTCATGAAGAGAGCTAGAGAAAAATTATCATGAACCATTCTGCATTGAGCGTCACCATTATATATAGGAAGGCCTACAAATGCAAGACGTCTAGGCTAGAGGTGATGAAGGGAGCAGGATCCCTCGACTTTAGCATCTCTCCCAGAGCCAAATACTCCTTTCCAGGTGTTTTGGTCTACCGCCCCCCAGGATACATAGGAGATTTCATAGTATCCCTGGATCAGGCCATAGCCCCTGAATTTATCAGGTATGCAAATATTTCCATATTAGGCAATTTCAATATACATCTGGATAGGGCAAATGACCGGCTGTCCATCTGCTTTTTGGAAACCTTGACTTCACTTAACCTATCACAAGCTGATATGTGCCCCACACACAGGGCAGGGCAGGGCATGCCAGTGATGGCATCCTGTCTAACATAACAATACATTGGGACAGCCCTGATCAGATGACCTGGTGGGATCATTTCCTACTCCCGTTTTCCTGGCCTTTTGTATGCCAGAAGAAAAATAGACTACATCCACAGGAACAAGGGAACAGATATTGTCACATGGCCCATAGGGACATTGTCGTTTTTCTCTAAGTAAGCATGAGGACGCTGCAGCTTGCTTGCTGCTTTGCGCGCGTTACTACACAACTTTATTTTTACAATAACTTCTATGGTAGTTTTCACATGAGATCTCATCGCTGTGTTTACTCTCTGCAGCTTCCTGGGATTTTGACTGAACATTGTGAGCAAGGTTGAACAACAATGCCCCTCTATATTTTGTTCTGGTCTGGCCTCAGCCCTTAGACAAAACATACCGATGCAGCCGTTGTTTGGACAACGTACTTTGGTTTTTGTTAGAATACCCGAATAGGTAGCACACACTTGGAGAGGGACCTTTCCAAGGAGAAGAGCGAGACAGCACCTATGATGTAGATCTACCATCTATAGGCTAAGGTATGGGATCTGCTGATAAAGCCCAGAGATCTTCTAATATATAATAATACTGCTTCTTAGCAAGGGGAGGGAGGTTAGGCTCTATTGTCTTTTCATTATGACATCCCCTTATATGGACGAGCTCCTATGCTGCATTTTCCTGCTTGTTGTGGCACGCATACTGCATGTTAGGGCACGTCAGTTAAAATAAATATTTTAAACTGTTTCGTGTACCTGTCAGATATTATTGTGGACAAGTACAAGAGTGAGAGCGAAAGGGTGTGTCTTGTTGCCACGATTCCTGAGAGATCTGGGAGTGTTGTGTTCTGGGGTGTCTAATCATTTGTTTGTCTGTGAGTGAGCAGGAGATCAAGTGAGACACTATAGCTAGTTTGTCCTGGGCTCATGGGCACTAAGGTGGTAGGATGACTCAGGCCCTATACACCATGGTCCTATAAGCCTATGCATAGTTCTGTTTTTGGGCAGAATCCCTGCAACATGGCGCCGCCAACGTTTGGTCTAGTACTTATTCACGGGACCCCTGAGTAGTGCTTGTGCTTGTCCACAATACCCTCTCACCAGTTGCCGGAGACGTCCGTGGTGGGGGGGCCTAGCCTCCTGTATTTATGGGGCATCCCTATTTCTATAGGTTTTTCAAGCTTGAAGTTTAAAAGGTTTTCGACCCTGTTTTGCGCTGCCGTTTTACTTGTTCCTTTTATTATAAAAATGGCACAAGCTGTCGCAATTGTGGCACCTAACCCCACTGCGGTTACAGCTTTTTTAACTCAACACGGAGTCCCCAATGCAGGGGCAAACATTATTTGCGTAGTTGAGGCTGATTCCGCCTACCGCTTTGAGGTATTTTATTCTTGGGTTACATTTACGGAAGTAGATGGAAATGATAATTTGTTTCATGAATATACGCCTGCTGCACCTCCTCAGGTGTGTCGTCCTTATGCGTTACTTGAAGTTCCGTTGACATCCTGGGAGGATACCATTTGGTTTAATGGCGCCCTTCCTCACCCTGTTTCTTCTCTCCGAATGGGCCCCTTGTCTATCGATAGGGCCATTTGGCTTGTTATGACTGGTTTTACACCACATCCAAATTATCTCAATGTTACTATCACAGAGCTGCGACGATTGTATACACAGTTAATTCTTCTTCATAGACGAGTCATAAATTTTATGTCTCGTGCACTTCAGGCAGCTCCGGCTGGAGCTGCTCCTCATCCACCAGGACACGGTGGTGTACTGGCGATTAGTTCCGTCATGATTAACTCGTTGATGGGCAAACATCCTCAAAACCATGATGACTTGCCGTTTTGGCTTGCACAAAAATGTGAGCAGCTTGAGGGGGTTTTTCACCACACAACTCCTGTTGAAAAACACAGGATCCTTACAATGAGTCTGCCGAGTGGTCTGAATCCCTCTTTAGCTGACTGCACCAACTGGGGGACGGTGTTTGCTTCGGTGTATAAATTGTGCTTTGGCACCCCCTCCATGAGCGTTCTTCCGAACGTTCTAAAGAAGGTACAAGATAAGCACAGGGCTGGTCCAGACGTGGATTTGGGGATGAAGTTAGTGGGAATGTTCCCTATTGTCGCCGATATGATTCTGGCCAACATTAAAGGTGAAGCAGTTTGCTTACAAGTAGGTCAAAGCCTAGCGCCGGTGGCGGAAGTGGATCGGCAGCGACAGTTGCCGATTATTATTTTAGATGTGTAAACGTCTTTGGGTCGCAATAGCTTGTGGATTTGTCCTTTTACACAGCCACAGAGTAAACCCCCTCCTGAAAAGGAGGGCCGTCCAGTCTTTCCTAAAAAGACTTGGAACAAGATCCAGCTGCAGCAACAACAGAAGCCTGGTTCATGTGCAGGTTCGCCTCCACCTGACGCTTCTGAGCGTAGATATGATTTGCGTGACCGCTCTAAAATTAAAACACCAGAGAGGTTCCAGGTTGCTGATTCTTGTTCTCCTCGTTCCTTTCAGGAATCATCGGATCAACAATTCAGTGGAGGAGGGCGTCAGGATCGCAGACAAGGCGAGCATATGCTAGTAAGACGTGACCCGAAGCACCAGTTTGATGTGAAAGTCAAGCAGGAGGAACCACCTCAATATCGTGCCCCATTTCAGAAGAGAAAAGTTGCCGCTTTGACAGCAAAGTATGTCTCAGACGGTGAGAACCCTGCTCCTCGACTGGAGTTGGGCGGTAACCCTCCTCGACAGTGCAGCGGAGGTTACCATAGTGCGGCAGACACTCCACCAGCGTCTGGAGGCGAAAGCAACTGACACTTTCATTACCGTAGAAACAGCTGGTACTTGAGTTGCTCCTCCTGATAGGCTTTATGAAGTAAGCCTCCAAATTGAAGGGGATATTAGACGCCCGATTAAAACAGTCTTTTGGGAGAATCTGACTTCTTCCTATGATACTTTATTGGCAGAGTTTGATTGGCCTCCCCCTTTTGTCCTAGCTTCCCTCAGAGGGGAAGATGTTATTCTACCCAGTTTTTTGCAATACGTAACTGATGACGATAAAATGGCTTATGCCTCGAAGTGGGCATTGTCCTTAGCTCCGGCGTTATATCACAATCAGGCGGGTTGGGACGAGGATTCCCCGGTTCATGTGATTCCTTTGCGTTCTACACCTCAGCCCCAACCACAGTATCCAATTAAACGAGACGCAAAAGCGTCCGTAAGTGACATCTTGACCCAATTGGAATATCAGGATGTGATTGAACCCTGTGTTTCGTCGATGAATAATCCTCTTTTTCCAATATTGAAACACGACGGTTCATATCGTATAATTTTAGACTACAGACATTTGAATAGTCATGTTCGTACCTTTGCGGTTCAGAACACACACAGTTCTGCGTTAGTGAACAACATTGTTCGAAAAAAGTATAAAACCACTTTGGATATTTCCAACGGCTTTATCAGCCATTCTTTGGCATCGGAAAGCAGTGATTTGGCCGCATTCAGTGACCTAGGCAATCAGAGACGATATGCGAGATTGCCTATGGGGTATAAGAATAGCCCTGGCGTGTTTGCGGCACGCATTGTTTCAATTTTACATGAGATTGACCCTGAAGCTTTTTCGTAGTCGATTACATTTATTTGACTGATGATGAGATGAATCCTCATCAAATGCGCGTTGATCGCATTGTCACTCATTTTGCGAAGTTAGGCTACAAATTTAGTTTTGCGAAATCGCTCATTGCCTTTCTGGCAGTACTTTTCCTTTGGTATGAACTCAATTACGAAGGTAGGGGGTTGGCCCCCCACTTTCTGGTGAAATGTGCTCAATTGCAGCCTCCCTCTACCCTTAAAAAATTGCAGTCTTTGCTGGGTTTCTTGAATTTTGGCGGAAATTACATTCCTGATTATGCCCAGCGAATCAAACCGCTATACACGTCGATACAACCCTCTTTTTCATCTTCCAGTTGGCTTCCGGAATATACAGCAATACTTAGGTCTTTGCAGTCTGATCTGCTTGAGACTCAATTCTTGTTAACGAGAGATAATGCAACTAATTTGGTCATACGGATTGTACCAGGAGCATTAAGATTCACTTACGTAACTTTCAATGAAGGGGACACTGTCCCCATTGCCTATAAATCGCATTTGTATACTCCAGCTGAGATGCGTTTCTCTTCCACAGAAAAGATTTTGACAGCGGTCCAGATGGCGATTCTGAAGGAACGCTCTTTGGCTCAGGGTAAATGCATTTTTATGGTCTCGCCAGTGCCTGCTTTAGAAGCAGTCACGAAGGCTAGTGTCCCAAATTCTAAAGCTCTGCATCACCGGTGGATACAATGGGCTAGTTCTTTGACATCGACTGATGTCAACTTTATATTTGACCCTTCTTTGCAGACACAGGAGTTTTTACAATATGAACATGTTCATCCTCCACCTTTATCATTACTCCCTCTTGATCAGTACAAATGCATTATTTACACTGATGGGTCTGCACAGCCAGCCATTGGTTCTAAACATGCTTTTTCGGCAGCCTGCACAATTGTGGCAGGCACAATAGTAGATGGTGATTTTAAATCTTCCTTGGTGCACACTCAATCTCTTGGGGACTGTACGGCTCAATTGGCTGAGCTACGTGCTTTGGTTTTGCCCCTTGAATTTGCTGATCCAGTGGTTCCGACACTTGCAGTGTGTGATTCGTTTTACTGTGTACAATCCTTCAATGACAATTTGTTCTTCTGGACACAAAATTATTTTCGCGACTCTAAAGGCAGCGCCATTAAACATAAAACGCTTTGGGTCCGAGTGGCCGCTCTTAAGGAACGTTTGCCACTCACACATATTATTCATACTTTCGGCCATCAGCATGTGGGAGCACAGGCTGTTGGTAATTCACTGGCTGATGAGGCAGCCAAATCTGCAGTAGCCACATGTTCAGTAGCAGCAATCACTAGGTCTATGACTAAAATTGATGTTGATATTCTAGCGGCTATAGCTGCGACGTAAGAGGGAACAGAGTTTTCCCAGGGTTTCCCTTCACGTTATACATACCACTTGTCGTCTGATCAAATTCCATTTGCGACTATTCCATCCATTGGGGATCGGCTGATTCCCAACAAGGCCCGTAGACTTCTTTGATTATAGCCGCACATGAAGGCGTTGCTTCTGCACATGCTAGAGTGACAGCGACTACTTCCTTTTTACAGCAACGTTTTTGGTGACGTGGTTTGTACCAGCAGGCACGTAAACATGTTCGTTCCTCTGACATTTGTCAACAGATTAAGCCTTCAACTGTTTCACGTCCACCCCACACTCAACTGTACATTTCAAATCAACCATTTGGTTGTATTTATCTTGATCACTGCGGTCCTTTATTATCTGATAATGCTTTTAAGTATATCTTGGTTGCAGTGGATTCGCACACTAGATTCCTTTGGGTTTGGCCGCCACGTAGTATTGACGCTCGAACTGTTATAAAAGATTTGCGTGTCTTTGTAGGGACCTTTGCCTGTGGCACCTTCCATTCAGACCAAGGTCCGGCTTTTGCCTCTAAGGCTTACTGGGATGCGATGAAGTCTCTGGGGGTGCAGGTGCAATTCGCGTCTCCATATCAGCCTGAGGGCAATTCTATTGTGGAGCAGATGAACCGTGACTTAAAGCAATCTTTAACAGAGAGGGTATTAGGTACTGGTCGGGGCTGGTTGACTAATCTATATGGAGTTCAACATGCACTTAATAAACTCCCTAGAAGATCTCTGGGTGGGTGGACCGCATACGAAATGCTCTTTGGCATTAAAATGTTTGTGCCAGACCCTGATGATCTAGACATTCTAGCGGCTGCCGCAACGTTTGACGTAGATAACCATTGTGCTATGTTACAGCATCTACAAAAGGCTTGTGATCCCTAAGCAAAAGCCCATTTGCCCTCTTCCACGGATGCAGCGGTGCTGATTCTGGTTTCTGGCTGGCTTCCTAAAGTTGGAGATCTGGTTGAGAGAAGGTGGAGAACAAAAAAGAATTTGGTTCGTCATACCATGCACTGGTCAGGGTCCTTGGTTTGAAAGGCACCCGTACTGTGATTCTGCCTCCATTACCTGGTCGTAAGAAGAATCATTACATTTCAATCAAGCATGTCAAGCTACACCATATGGCCAATACTGAATAGTATGCCTACAAGCGTTCCACACCGGGATTTTTCACTGAATCCGTTGGCTTCTGTTTCCTCAACATCTCCCCAACAAATGGAGGGGGAGATGGAATCGTCAATTGATTTATTGCCTGTTTTACCTTCTACATCTACGACTGTGGATAATGAGTATGCTTCTCCTCCAGTTGAAGTTATAATTGACATTCCGGAAAGTACAATTCATTCACCCTCCAATGAAGAACAACCCCCGTTGCTTCAGCTGTGGTCCAATGGTTACTATATGGACCATAATAGCTTTTCTTCTGATATATCTTTGTTGTCATCCTCTGTGGCAGAGCCCCCTACACGTACCAGTCTTTTCATCTCCTGGTTCAAAAAGACTTACCTGGTCCCGCTTCAGACATACGTCTGGATGGTGCTGACGATGGTGTTCCTCCTCATGTGGATTGGGTTTGTGACTGTGTTTTTCTTGTTGATTAATGGCCATTACCTACCTGAACGCTCTGCTGTGAACTTGGTTAACGGAGTTCTGGCCCCTCACACTTCATCTCATAAAATGAAAAGAGATCAAGCACTAGTTAATATTTCAGCTTTCCCAATTGTTGATGGTATAGTTTGGGATAAAGTACCATTCGATATCCATGGCCCGACCAAGACTTTGAAAATTCCATAAGTATTCAGCGTTTCTTTAGGAGACGTGGTTTTGCCTGGAATACACTCTGATGACTGGGATGTTAACGCTGTTTATTCATTGTTTTCAGAGTATAAATATTACACTGCTTTTGACACTGAAGATTTGTATTTGAATTCTGCAAATTATGTAGATTTGGGGCCAGATGTATGACCATTTTTTGCAGTCGCAGAGGGGCATTTTGCCCTTTTGCGAACGCAAAAAACGGTAGCACAATATACAAACCCTATTTTGTGAGTCGCTAATTTAATAGCGACTCGCAAAATAGGGTTAGCGACTCGCTATTAGGAAGGGGCGTTCCAAGGGCGTCCCTTCCTGATAGCGACTCTGAACCCTATGTAAGAATATTTTGCAACCTCATTTGCGGTCGCAAAGCACTCGCAGTTTACCACCCTCTTCAAGAGGGTGGTAAACCATTCGCAAACGGGCCGGGGTCCCCAGGGGACCCCTTCCCCTTTGTGAATGGATGCGCAAACATTTTTTAAGAGCAGGCAGTGGTCCCAGAGACCACTACCTGCACATAAAAAATGAAACAAAAATGTTTCATTTCTTTTTTTTTTTTTAAATGCATCCCGTTTTCCTTTAAGGAAAATGGGCTGCATTTAAAAAAATGTTTATTGACTTTCACGTTTCTGTGTCAACGAGCAGATAATTTTCCTTACAGGGGAGGATTGTATTTCTACAGTAGGACACTCCCTAGTTTGCAGACAAGTAAAACTTCACGGTGCCTGCAACATTTCGGCCCCTAATCTGGCTTGTTTTTTAAAAGGTACCCCAGTCCCAGCTATTATTCCCGCACTAACTTTGCTTTCTAATGGAAGTTATCTTATTCTAAATAACCACAACTGCTCCTTTCAGACTATTTTTGGAGTAATCCCAGCTTTTATCCATTCTATTTTTTCTAGCGCCTTTGGAGGGTTTCCCGTGGTGCTCCTGCTGATTTGCAATGGCTGCTTGATCTGTGGAGCTGCCAAACCTGGTCCAGATGCAGCTGTACCGTGATCGGATGTGCCAGCTTTTTAGTGCGATGCCATTGAAAGCTCTTGACATCGACTATTGGCTCACCTTCCGTTATGCCTACTTCACCTGTGTGCAACCTGTGTTCCACTGCCTCCGGTGCCATTTTCAATGAGCCCTGGATGTCTGCCTCTCCAATACAACACACGCTGCCCTGGATTATGAACTGTTAATGGGTCAGTTGAAGGCCCATGACCAAGACTGTCCCATGGATAGGCGCCTGGTGTGCGATCCTCTACTTGGACCAACAGCAGACTTCAGTACCTGTGCTCGTGCACAGCGCCTCTTGGAACAGAGTTTCATCGAAGTTAACACAGGTTGCCCTGATATGCTCCTAACAGCCTCTGGATATGAGGAGCATGTGTGCTCGTTCGACTTACTTAATTGGATGGCATACCTTTTTACTATGGAAGGTTCAGACAACATACTGGAGTTTATGGCATTCCGCTTTTCCCACGACGATTTTGACTCTGAAGATTCTCTGTGAATGGATATACTTTGGGGTACCCAGTTGGCTGTTTTTTAAATTTAAGAGAATTTTTTTTTTTAAATCTCTGCAACTATTTTAATTGAGATACCACCGAGTCGCTTTGCCTCTGCTTATCTTTTTCTTTTGTTTTAGCCCAGTGCTTACGACCTGTCCAAGGGGAGGGTGTCACTTGGCCCATTAGAACATTGTCGTTTCTCTCTAAAGTTAGCATGAGCATGCTGCAGCTTGCCTGCTGCTTTCCGCACGCTACTACTACACAACTTTATTTTTGCAATAACATCTATGGCAGTTTTCACATGAGAACTCATCGCTGTGTTCACTCTCTGCAGGTTCCTGGGATTTTAGCTGAACATTGTGAGCAAGGTCGAACAACAATGCCCCTTGTTATTTTGTTCTGGCCATGCCTTAGCCCTTAGACAAAACATACCGATGCAGCTGTTGTTTGGACAACGTCCTTTGGTTTTTATTAGAATACACGAATAGGTAGCACACACTTGGAGAGGGACCTTTCCAGGGCGAAGAGCGAGACAGCACCTATGATGTAGATCTACCATCTATAGGCTAAGGTATGGGATCTGCTGATAAAACCCAGAGATCTTCTAATATATAATAATACTGCTTCTTAGCAAGGGGAGGGAGGTTAGGCTCTATTGTCTTTTCATTATGACATCCCCTTATATGGACGAGGTGCTATGCTGCATTTTCCTGCTTGTTGTGGCACGCATACTGCATGTTAGGTTACGTCAGTTAAAATAAATATTTTAAACTGTTTTGTGTCCCTGTCAGATCTTATTGTGGACAAGTACAAGAGTGAGAGCGAAAGGGTGTGTCTTGTTACCACGATTCCTGAGAGATCTGGGAGTGTTGTGTTCTGGGGTGTCTAATCATTTGTTTCTCTGTGAGTGAGTAGGAGAGCAAGTGAGACACCATAGCCAGTCGGTCCTGGGCTCATGGGTACTAAGGTGGTAGGATGACTCAGTCCTGTACACCATGGTCCTATAAGCCTACGCATAGTTCTGTTTTTGGGCAGAATCCCTGCAACAATGTTGGAACAAGGTATCTGTACCTGATCTCAGGAGAATCCTGACTAAGTCCAAACCAGTAGTCTCCGACACGGTCGTAGAGGCCAATAGTGCTATTTAGACCTGGCTCACAAAGGCGGGCGATTCTGTGGCTCCAATGATGGCTGCTCAGAAAGGAGCTACAACCCGTTCAGCCCAATGATTTTCTCAGGATTTAGTCCTGGAGAGAGCCTCATGCAAAAAATGTGAAAGGGCATGGCTTCGCCACTATTGGGAAGTAGACAAAATTTGCTTCAAGTTGGCCCTCAATGCATATCATAAAAATATAAAACAGGTTGGTTGCTCTTTTTATTTCCAATGTATCAAAGAGGTAGATAACAATGGAAAGGAGATCTTCAAAATCGTCTCTAGCTCCAGGGACCCAAAAACTTTAGCCCCACCACCAGATACCAGTAAAATACTATGCTCCAATCTCTGTGACTTTTTTGAGGATAAGATCTCTAAAATTCAGACTAACCTGGTGGGTATCAACAACTTGGTTCATGCTCCAGGGCGTGGAGACATAGCAGGGCCTATGGCAGAATCTAAGCTGATGTCTTTCCGTGCACCCACCACAGAAGATCTGAAGGCGCAGTTCACGAACTGCAGATGTGGGTCTCCTGTCGACACTAAGCCATGACCTATCCTGAAGGCTATTGCCGACATTATTGCACCCACGTACCAGGAGTTATTCTTTATCTCCCTCCATTCTGGCATTATACCAGATACCTGGAAAAGGGCAAACGTAATTCCGCTGCTCAAAAAGTCAAATGCGGACCCTGAAATATTAGCGATCTTCAGACCGGTCTCTCTTCTCCCAGCGGTTACCAAGATTCTGAAAAAGGTGGTGAACTGCCGGCTCACTAACTTTCTGGCGGAAAACAACTTGTTACACCAGTCCCAATCCGGTTTCAGAGCACGTCACAGCACTGAGATGGCGTTGCTGAAGGTCCCTGAATCCATTAAGACCAGTCGTGAATCTGGACTCAATGTCAGTCTGGTGCTGTTGGACCTGTCAGCCAGGGCCGGACTGGCCGTAGCGGGCACCGGGTGTTTCCCTGGTGGGCTGCCAGGATGGGGGCTGGGTTTGGGACCCTGGGGGGCCGTTTTTGTTACCGGGGGCCCGCAATATCGGCCCCCTATAACAAAATTGGCCGAAATCATCCCTAGCAAACAGCTCGGCCGCACCCCCCCTGCCCCACAGGGGGGCCGGCCGAGCAGTTTGCCAGGGCCAGTTTTGGTTCCCAGTCCGGCCCCGCTGTCAGCAGCATTTGACACGGTGGACCACAACATCTTGCTGCATAGGTTAGAGCACCTGGAGGTGACGGGATCAGCGTTAGGCTGGCTGAGCAACTTTCTTGAGAAACGAAAGCAGGTAGTCTGGATGAAGCCCTTTGCCTCCAGAGCCAAAACGTTGAAATGGGGAGGTGGGGGTGGCCCTCAGGGCTCCTCCCGGAGTCCTACTCTTTTCAACATATATATGACCCCACTGGCATTTTTGGTCGAATCCTTCGGCATTAAGGTCATATCATACACAGACAATATACAGCTCCTGCTCACCTACAACGGGGAATCAACAAGCGCAAAAGAAACATTTGCACTTTGCTTGAAGGCTCTACTTGATTGCCTCAGGGCTAACAAATTACAGTGCAACCCAGATAAAACTGAGATCCTATTGTTTGGGTTGAACCCTCTCCTTGGGTGAACAGGAGCCTGGCCCAACAGCGTACCCCTCCGCCCTCCCTCCAACAGCGTTGGCCTATCTGGGCATTATGTTTGACTCTCAACTCTCCTTCAGTGCCTAGCTATCGGCAGTAGTTAAATCATACTTATGGATTTTTCGCATGCTCAGGAAATTCCTGAGCTTCCTGCCTGATGAATCATAGGTCACTGTGGTTAGGGTACTGATTCTATCTAGGCTGGACTATGTTAACATTTTGTACCTAGGTCTCCCAGAATATTTAGTTCAGCATCTGCAAGTGGTCCACAACATGGCGGTCTGCCCGTTCTATAAGTTACCCAAATACTCTTCAGTATCTCTGTTTTGAGAAAAACTACATTGGTTACCAGTCCGCAAGCGCATCATGTTCAGAACACTGACATTGACCCACCAAGCCCTCCATAACGATGGTCCCGCTTACTTAAATGAGAGGCTCAAGAAGTATAGACCAAGCAGGTCGCTGCGTTCCAGTAAAGCAGGCTTGCTAACAGTCCCCCGTTTTAAAAAACAATGGCGAGGGTGATCCTCTTTTACGGTCAGAGCAGCAAGCATGTGGAATCAGATGCTAGGTCATCTGAGATCTACCACTGAGGAAACTAGGTTAAAAAAAGAGTGTAAAATGTATCTATTCAAACTGTAGGCACCGGAGGATACCTAAACAACCATGCTATTCTTTCACCAACTCTGGATGCCAAGTGCCAGGACACTCTCTGAGTAGCAGAGTGCTAAATAGGAACCATTTATTCATTCATTGGCTGGAATGTGAAACAAAATCACTGCTGTATTCGGCATCATGGGAAAACATAGAATCACTGTTCTATTTATTTTGTGCAAATCCTGCACAGGAGTTCATTAACCACTTGGGGGCATATGTACAAGGAGTTAACGCCGCCCTAGCGGCACTTTTTCGACGGTTTTGCAGCGATATTTACATCGCCATATGTACAAGCTGTCGCTAACCTGTTAGCGGCAGTTTTCCGGCGAAAATGTCCATAGAAAAGATCGCCACTTCTGTTAGCGATAATGACATGCAAGGGAGGTGTTCCCGTGCAAACACGGCCGCTAACCCCAATTCGCGATATGTACAAGGGAATCCTTGAAGGTAGGAGGACGCAAAAACCTGCCTCTAACTGCAGTTAGAGGCAGTTTTTTTAAGACCAGAAAAAAGCTGGTCTTAAAAATGGAGATAACACCTGGGGACTCATTTCAGCAGGTTTTGGTGCTGGACAGTGCTGCAAGCAATGTTGCTGCGCTGCCCTGCGACAAAACTACAGGCAGGAATGCGCACCATCAATAAGATAGTGTGCATTCCTGGGCCTCAGTCATGAAAAGTGTTGCAGCGCTGTGACAAGACAGCGTTGCAACACTTTTCACTACGCCCTTCTTGCGACACCATGGATGCGCTGTATTCACTGGACAGCGCTCCATGACGCAAGTAATGACAGATACGTCTGGAATCCTGACGTATCTGTCTGCGCTAAAGTCACGCATTGCTACAGTTGTGTCACAAGCATGATGCAACTCCAGCAATGCATGGGGCCAGCCTATCCATGTGGCACTGCGTCACCCTTACGCCTGCCATCAGGCAGGCGTAAGGTACTGACACAGTGCCGTCCTACAATTGTTGCAGTGAAATCTGATGGATTTCACTGTGCCACTCCTATGACGCCTTGTCGCGTGGGAACGCACAGTCTGCATACATCATACCTGATGCAGGTATGATGTGGCACAGGGTTTCACAAGGTCACGCATATGCCTACATGCGTCACTTTGCAAATACGGCGCAACGTGGTGCTGGATTTTGCCTTGTCTTTTCTTGAGGGGTGCCAGGGTGTCGGCGCAGTTGGAGATCCATCGTTGGCGGTTGCGCGCTGCGGTGTTATCGCCTGTAAGTGTTGGTGGAGTGGTGGAGCTGAGTGAGTTGACGAGAAGTTCTTCGGTGGCCTTGATCCAGCTGAGAGGGGGGCGATGATGGCGGTGGTGTATGGTGGGCATGGTGAAGACGTGATGTATACAATGATGGTCGGTCCAGGAGAGTCCGGTGGTGTGGCTGTAGTTGAAGTTCCGGCTGGCGCAGGAGACGTGCTCGACCGTGTGTCATGCGATGTGGCTTGCTGCTGTGACTAGCTGCTTGAGTCTGATGTTGGCGAGCTTCCCCAGGAAGGGGTGGTGTTCTGGTCATTGGGGTTGTCCAGGTGGAAGTAGAGTTCACCCAGTAGGATGTCGTCGGTGGATGGGAG
This sequence comes from Calotriton arnoldi, assembly GCA_963921515.1. Lineage (NCBI taxonomy): Eukaryota > Metazoa > Chordata > Amphibia > Caudata > Salamandridae > Calotriton > Calotriton arnoldi. The sequence continues at coordinate 1,664,113 of CAWUFW010000575.1, forward strand.
AGCCTGGTGTGCAATGAGGTCCACAATGGTATCAGAGAATGGGGGTCCATTGGTCCGGGGTGCCTGCAGATGAGGGTGTCGCAGAGGATGGGGTTGGGGTTGGTCCGGATCTGGAAGTTGAGGTGTTCCATGGTCACCGTTGGGTCATTAAAGTTCGTGGTCAGTCGGAGTGTGCTTCTGTAGGTAATGGCAATGCCTCCTCCTGGACGGCCGGGGTGGTCCTTGCGGGTGATTTAGTGGCCGTCAGTGATGGCAATGTCGATGTCCGGTCCGGAGCAGAGGTTGGTCCTGGCAGGAGATGTGGCGTCCAGGGTTGATGGTGAGGAGGGTGCTGGCGTCGTAGTGGTGGAGTGTCCGAGAGGAAGGGGCCTTGTTGCTGGTCCAGGGTCAGACGGACGCAGACGGACTTGCCTATGGCTTGCCTTTGGCACGGGAGACGTCCATTACAACGCAGGCATTACATCGTAATGCCTTTACAACGCAACTACAACAACGCAGGTGCCTTTACATCGTATTCCATTCCAATGCATTGTGAGGTTAGTAATGGTGTTTTTTAAGTTTTAGGGTGGGTATGGGTTTCGGGGGTGTATTATGGGGTAAAATATGAATTTTAGGGTGTGTTTTGGGGGGTCAAAGATGAATTTTAGGGTACTGGGTATGTTTTGGGGTGCAAGGGTTAGTTTTAGGGGTGCACTCACTGAAGTGGGAATAGTAATGCTATCCAGCACTTTCCCTACTGTTACAATATGCGTAGTATTAGGATGCATTGTAATGGAATGCGATGTAATGGTATGCATTGTAACGTCATATATACCTTTGGCACACCAGTGGTACGCCCGCTGCACATGGGCGCACAGCGCCCGAAATAGAGAAGGGCTGCGGGGGGACTGGACAGCTGGGAGGCGGGAAACGCCGGAAAGGACACTGGATGGGGTGGAGATGCAGGGGTGTGTGTATGAGCGGGTGTTGTAAATATTTAAATGAAAGACATCTTACCTCGAGGCCGGGTCCCGTGTCTTCGTTGCAGTGCTTAATTTGTAAAATAATAAGTGCCAGGGCGCTCTCAGAAGATCACTGCTGCTTGCACCACCCACTGCTCCTACCAGCACTGCCAATAAAAGTACCAACACACCTACAACCCACTACACACTAGCACTGTGACAATTCAGACTATTCGAGGCCCCCATAGCTATAAGAATGGCTTGTGCCACATGTTTTAGACATTTTTTATGTATATTGAATTAATAAACAAATGTTGTTGTGCTAATCTCTAAATTAGGGCAGTCTGCCACATGGTGGCGCTGTTTGTCTAAGTGCCGGTGCTGACAATTAAGTGCCGGTGCTAAGCACCGGAAACCACCAGCTCAAATTAAGCACTGCTTCGTTGCTCCTGCTCTCCTAAGTCTGCTTGTAAGCATTGGGGTGATGCTCTTCCATCATTGCGGATGAGCCGCCACTGGGGGTGCGTCACACCAGGTGCTAGGCCTGGGCGACTCGACCCCCGGTCCTCCTCTGCTACGCGTCCCACCTTCTCCTTACCTGGACATTGACACCGTGGCGCAATCAGCTGCACTCTCACCAAATCTGTGACTCAGCCAGCAGGAGCCTCAGCCAGGTGGGATTTCACAAGCCTGGGTACAGCAGTCGCCGCCAAGTCCGCTGGGGAACCTCCTGATGCAGGTGATACAGCAGGGCCCCCTTAGGAGTGAAGTTGCAGCGCTCCCACCACACACGTTCGGCGCCGCTCAGGGGCCTCACTCTCCACAGAGTCCGGGCAGCGCAAATTAATCCGGCATGTGATGCAGAAAGGCGCCGCCCATCGTTGGTAATCCCCTCTGTGCACCCCGATATAGTGGTGGATCGTAGTATGCAATGCAGACCTCCCTACATTGGTGCACAGGAGCGCCTCTACCATTCACAGCTCCAAGGGGCTCAAGGCGGTTTTCTCACACAGGTCAGCAACGTGTCTCCATGCGCCCTGCCAGACTTCACCACCAGGTAAGGGCAATTGCCGCGCCTCAATGTCTACCGCCACGGCTCATTGACTCCACAGCACCTCCGCATCCCACTCCAGGCTCCAGACGCAGGTCCAGCAAGGCATCCAGGCTCCAGACGCAGGACCAGCAAGGCATCCAAGCTCCAGACGCAGGACCAGCGAGGCATCCAGGCTCCAGGCGCAGGACCAGCGAGGCATCCAGGCTCCAGACGCAGGACCAGCGCGGCATCCGGGCCCCAGGGACTGTCCGCGCTTTCAAGGTTTTGGATGCCATGGTGTTGAAAAGAGTGCGCAATGAGAAGTGATGCATCACTGGTGTTGCACCGCGATGTGCCTCTTTTCATGGATGTAGCCCTGCATTTCCTCTTCCCCTGGGACTCTGGCTGGTCATCCTGGATGTTGGGGGGCTTGAGGGGGTTGTTGATCTGTGCTGCACTTGGCCCTGGCTGCTCCATTCTGTATTCCATTGTTTTTTTGCCTATTTTTCATTGGATGTCGACTGATAAGCTATTTTTGGCTATAGAGGCAAAAAAAACTCACGTTGGGCTGACTAACGTGAGTTTTTTTGCCGCAAATGGGCCTTTCGTTAGTTTTCGCCCGCTAACGCCGGAATTCCTATCGGCATCACGCTAATGTTAGCGGCAGTTTTCACCGCTGATCCCTGAAGCTATCGCCATGTAGCGACGTCTTGTACATACGTCGCTAACAAGGCGATAGTTTTCAGCGGTACACAGCGGTAAGAAAACTGCCTCTAACTAGCGTTAGCGGTAGTTATCGCCAGTCCTTGTACATATCCCCCTTGGTTTCTTCAAGCACATGATAGGTGAATTACATGGCCTTCCTAAGAATTTTTTTTATATACCCTGCTTGATCATTTTATCAATGACAGGTGTGATCCCCTCCTCAGATTCATAAAAAGCCTATAGTGAGGAGTATGGGATACACTGCATTTGATGCACTGGCTCTGCACTTTTGATCACCCCAATTTCTTTTTCTGTAAAATCCCAAACCTTCTTATTCACAGAGTGCCTTAAATCTGAAGGTAAATCCTCTGTTGTGTGAACTGCAAACAATTTAACCTTTGTCTCTTGTGATTTTATTTTAATGTCGATGTCTTCATATTTTTTTTAATACCAACATCATCTGATGTTGAGTAAATTATGCAATTTAACTTGCACAAAAGATCATGATCCAACAAATTCACTGGACTTGCCTCACTAATTTTGAACTCATAATTATTAACACTTGAACCAATTTTAACTGAGACATTTGCTGACAACTCATTAGTCATCTGTAAGAAATAGCATAGGAATTACAAAGCTCTGGCATCACATTGTCGGTATGTCGTGCATGCTTCTGTACATGTATAATGTGTTTAGCTCATGTAACTATGTAAAGTCTTTCTTTTTCATTAAAAATAATAGAAACACTAATTTGCCACTTGTTTATTTGAAATGCCTACAACTTGGGCTTTTTCTCCTGAGAGTTGCAGGTTAGGAACTTCCACCATGGATCTGGTAGTTCCCGTTCAATTAAAAATGATACTGCATGGCCATTTATTTCTCCCTCCATGACAGGATCATCCTGGTATACCTCTAGTGCTGCACCAAGCATACACTTCTCCTCCTCTCTTAGCTACAGTCGTTGTGCCGAGCTCGGACCTGTAAGAATGCTAAGTGTAGCTACAAATTGTGGAAAATTGTCATTAATTATTGATTTTTTTTTTTGCTAAAACTTCAAATTTAACTGACATCTGCTGTATTATTCTTCCTAGCTTGTTGTATGATTGGGGCTGAAGGCATGTTCCTCTTGAACTGCCTTGCATTCTTCATGTTCAATACATTGATCAGTAGGGCTGGAACCATTGACTGCATTACCCTATCCTTCGCCATCTGGTTCATATTCTGCTGCATTTGAGGAACCATTTATGACTCATTTTGAAATCTATTGGGATTAAATCTGCACGTCTGTTTCCAGTGACCTTCCTTACCACAAATATGAGTTGGCCCATTCTCACCTGTGCATTGTTATTTACATTGCTTGTGTTGAAATTGTTAGTAAGACTTCTATTTCCACCACAAGAACCACTACTTCCACCTTGAACAAATTGCATACCATCCCGTAATGGTGCTTGAAAAACTGCCTTCGGAAATCTTGACTTTTGAAAATTGGTACTGCAAGAGGTAACGCAACTTAGGAATTCACACGAATATGGACCTTACAATCTTTCTTTACAAGAAAAACATTCCATACTCTGCCTCACAATTAATCATGAACTGATGATCAAGCAAGCGGATAAGGGTGGGGGTATTGTCATCATTCATCAAACCAAATATCATTCTGAAATAATGTGTCAACTTTCCATTACTGATTACTATTGTCCTCTTCCTGGTGACCCACTAAAACATATTCATGATCACATCCAAAAGACTACCAAAACAGCCCTAGATTTAGGCAATATTTTGAAGAAGGAATACCTGTTTCTTAATAACAACAGTCCAAAAACACTAGTACTCTACACATTGCCTAACATGCACAAAAATAGCACTGGCCCACCGGGCTGCCCAATTGTTTCCACTTGTGGGTCAATTTTGGAACCCCTGGGCAAATATATTGACACCTTTATCAAGACTTTGTACCCCTGATGAATACATATATCAGAAATACTATGGAACTTATTTATATAATTGAAAAAATGGATTTTGATTCTAACACGGATCTCTTGGTGGGAATAGATTAGAATTCCTCTATACTGTTTTTGTGATGGGTTGCTGTTCGGACAATTTCTATGGATCAAAAAAAATTATAAGTGGCGCAGGGACTATTTCAGGGAGGCAGAGGTCCTTGCTAATAAATTACTTGACTGGGGCTACCTGAAATGTTTGATATCTCTATCCTTAAAAGGCTTGGTATTGCCCCAGGGAGTCATTATTAACCCCTAAATGGAAAGAGACCAATACTCCCCTTCCTTTTGTAACAACGTTTTGCATATCTAGTAACAAAATCAGCAAGATTATTAAAAAGAACTGGACTATTCTTAGATTTCACCATCTATTTTCTGAACAGCCACTTTTTTCTTACAAATGGGGACACAATTTGGGAGACCATTTTGTCCATGCCATGCCTTGGACCCAGAAGGATAGATCAGATAACCACATGATCACTTCCAGTTGGGGTTTACCTCAGGTTACATTCAGTATGCCCCTAAACTTTTAACACAAAAGAATTTAAACATGGTAACATTTCACACCAACTACAACAATTTAGAAATTGTAGGTCCACTAAAGTGGTATATTCCATTTGGTGTCCCTGTGGCCTTTTACTGAGTTTGCGTACTCCAAAACAATTGGGGTACGTCCCCCGGGCACTGGATTAATGTGCTCTAGTTAGAGCCTTCTATCTTCACTTTCCAATAAAGGTATCTCCAATATTTTGATTCAATGTATTGTTTTATTCACAATGTTTCATCGTTTTTCTTCTTCCAAACTTTTTTTTCACACATATACTTCATTTCCCAAAATGCATCTTAAGGCTTTATTATCTCCCACTCCCTATGCATTTCGGCCCATTGGCCTTCTTCCGGGGAGTACCTACAAATTCAAAAATAACATTATGTAGGCTATTTTCTAAATCACCACTGAATATTGAAATAACGCTGTTTATGCTGAGTTTATATGGTTTAAAACTAAGACGATTAAGCTAACAATGAGTTAGTTGTTCGTGTAACCTTAGACACGGTCAGTCACTTCCCGCTAGCCAGTAAATGCTTTTCAGTTCCCCTCAACTCCCTTTATGCTACTATTCTCTTTCTGTGCACGTTAGTTAAACGAAATTAGTGAACCACTATAAACTTATTCACGCTGCGCATGCGAGCGCTAGTCTATATTCGATCGCCTACTGCTTTCCTCCCCACTCCCGCTGTTGTTTTAAGCCCTGGCTTACCGTTTTACCGCTACTGTTCGCTTCAAACAGCGTTTCGCCGAGTGTGTACGCTCGGGTTGCGCGTGACGTGTAATAGATAAAGTGAGACGCTCTTCGTCTCGACGTGCGTTTAATAGATATAGAAAGGGGGTTAGTGCAGTGTGTTAACACTTCCTATGTTAGTGGTTGGTTGGTACATTAACGTGAATTAAACCTCCCCAGACTAATGAATCTGGATGTTTCAAAATCACTACTTGCCTTTGGAGCGTCATAACGTTTCACCACAAAATTAATAAGATCAATATACATTCCAATTATCTTGAAAATTACAATTATTATTGAAGAGTTCTTTTATCAAAGATAACATGAAAATTCAACCCGATCATTCATCCCGTTAGGTTTTAGGGTATTCAGATTGTATATCCAGTGATTTTCCCTCTGTAATAGTCTGTTGTGGTTGTCTACCCCTTCTTGTTTTTTGATAATTTCCAATATACACCATTTGAGTTGACTTGTGTTATGACTGGCTTCATCGAAATGATCGCTACTGTAGATTTCCTCTGATGAGTTCTAATGTTGCTTTTGTGCTCATTCAAACGGGTTTTCAATTTTCTTTCGGTTTGACCTATATACGCCATTCCGCATGGACATTTAAGCAAATAAATCGCATTTGATGTGTCACATGTAGCATTGACTTGCAAGTTAATTCTGTGTCCTTTCATCGGATGCGTAATAAAAGAACCTTTAATGATGCTATTACAACTGTTGCAGTTCCAGCAAGGTAATGTGCCTTTGTTTGTAGTTTGTAGGGGTTTTTGGGTGGTATGTTTTATTATTTATGTGGCCTTTTATACATTGGCCAAACTACTGAAATGATTAAACGCATACTATACAACAAAAAAGTCTCATGGAAAACTGACAATGCCCCCTTGGTATCTCATTTCATTTCACAAAATCACTCTGAGAGTGAGCTTGTATGGCAAATCATTGAACAAACCCGCGTCCCAGTATGGGTTGGTGACTTATTACAGACACTTGCACGTTGTAAATGCCGCTGGATCTTCTGATGCAACTCGGTTAACATTGGACTGAATACTTTGGATGAATGGAAAATGATCACGATATAATTTTTTTGATTCTTCATTAGAATGTAAGCCCTATCATATGAGATAGTTTCCTGTATTTATCATCAATTTCTTCTTTGCAAATTTGTTATACCACTGAAATGTTCTTTATGTTCAGGTTTTCGCACTAATAGAACTATCTCTTCATTGTATTTTTTTCAGATGGTAAGCCCCCTCCTTAGAGGCCAGATCATTTGGAACTATATTATCACTGTGATTGCTCATGGGTTCCATCCCAGTCCCCACTTTCTCAAGAGCCACCAATCAGCGCGCTTTGGTGTTTTTGTGACGGTTGTATAAATAAGCCTACAGTGTACATTCCAGTGTTTGTTTCCTTGATGCCATTATACACATTTTCTATTTTGATTTTTAGTGCAGAATAACAAATTTCCATATTCTGATTATACTTCATACCACCTTTTGTTGTGGATATTCACCAATTTCCATTTTTAGTTATACTTCAAATTTGATATTATTGTTATTTTTGTTTTTGTATGAAAGATTATTTACAAATTCATCATGCAGTCTCCTTTTTCCTCCAATTTGATTTCCATGCCTCCTTTTTTTAGGTCTCGCCTGAGCCAGAGCGCATGCGCTGCTCTGCGAGGCATTTAGTAAGGGCTTTTGAACTCTGAACACACGCTTGTGCGTGTGCTTTTTTTCTATTAACCCGCAATTGGCCTGTGCATGCGTCTTTCTAAAAAAGACAGCTCGCAATTGGTCCAAGGCAGGTGCATGTCCCGCCTTCTTTGTTCCCTGGCCTAGGGTGCTCGGGAGCGAGCAGCAGCGCGGCCGGATGCCAGCTGCATTCCTGACATTCCTTCGCGGCCGCGCTTGTTTGAGAGTTGTAAAGCAGTTTGCATCTTGTAGGTAGCTGTTTTTTTCTGTTTTTACATAACTGTGGGAATAACCCCCATTCCTTGAATCACAAAAGACAGTTTGAGACGTTTCTGCAAGGCAAGAGCAGTTTCATCAATCCGAGTCCCGAAGGAGCGCAATACATTTGTCATACATTTGTCATTAAGGCTGTTGACGGAGGATTCAGGCAACATTCTTAATTAAAAACCTTTTTTAATATCTGCGCATTAAAGCAGCATAATTGGTCTGTACTGTGAGTTGGAGAAGCACTTTAAACACAGGGGGCCTCATGATTACGAATCTATCTCTGTGTAAATGGGCCTTTCTTCGCAGACAGGGGTTACGTTGAGGGGGGTCTGAGGGTGCCAGCCCCCAGCCCTGGCACCAGGAAAATGTGCTGCCACCAACCCTGCAGCTAGTCAGCTCAGAATCAGAGCTCACACTACAGTCTCTTGTAGGGAGAGATGGAATGACGTAGTGACGGTGTTCACTATTATTGCACGAGGCTGCACTAGTCCCCTCGTGCACCTCTGTGTCGCGGCTGGTGTGAAGGTGGTACATTCAGCTCAGAATCAGAGCTCACACTGCAGTCTCTTGTAGGGAGCGATGGAATGACGTAGTGACGGTGTTCACTATTATTGCACGAGGCTGCACGAGTCCCCTCGTGCACCTCTGTGTCGCGGCTGGTGTGAAGGTGGTACATTCAGCTCAGAATCAGAGCTCGTACTGCAGTCTCTTGTAGGGAGCAATGGAATGATGTAGTGACGGTGTTCACTATTATTGCACGAGGCTGCACTAGTCCCCTCGTGCACCTCTGTGTCGCGGCTGGTGTGAAGGTGGTACATTCAGCTCAGAATCAGAGCTCACACTGCAGTCTCTTGTAGGGAGCGATGGAATGACGTAGTGACGGTGTTTATTATTATTGCACGAGGCTCCACTAGTCCCCTCGTGCACCTCTGTGTCGCGGCTGGTGTGAAGGTGGTACATTCAGCTCAGAATCAGAGCTTGCACTGCAGTCTCTTTTAGGGAGCGATGGAATGACGTAATGACGGTGTTCACTATTATTGCACAAGGCTGCACTAGTCCCCTTGTGCACCTCTGTGTTGCGGCTGGTGTGAAGGTGGTACATTCAGCTCAGAATCAGAGCTCACACTGCAGTCTCTTGTAGGGAGCGATGGATTTCTTCTCTAAAAAACCCGGACTCCAAACAGCTCTACGGCATCCCTCCCTCTCCCCATCCACTGCCTCTCGCTCCTTTCTACCTCCTGTCTCTGCGCCTCTTCTGTTATTTTTTAACCTTCGCTTCCTCCCTCATTTCTTCTCCGCCCTCCACTCTCTCGATGCGTTTGCCTTCATCTGCCTCTGGTGATGGGTCCTGTTATTCGTTCTCTCCCACTCACCGGCGTTGCCCCCTCCTCCTTGGACTCTCCCTTTACACCCTCGCCTCCAGCTCCCTGTGTTATTATCGTGTCCACCTGCACAGGGTGGGGGGAGGGCTCTCACTCTCGCATCCTCTCCAGCCTATGCTCGCTACCTCGCTTCACACTGTCCTTTCACCCATCAATGCCTCCTCTCTCCCTCCCACCGCTCTTTTCTCCGAGTCCACCCGCTCCTCTCTCACCCCTTCCTTTTCTTTTCACACCCTGCTATTCCTTCTCCCCTCACCCTCTCTCTCCGACCCCTCCCTTCTTCTCTCAAGCCTTCCCTTTTCCTCCCCTCGATTCTCTTCCCGTTTCACCCCTCCCCATTCATTTCTCCCCATAAGCCGCCCGCTTTCCCCCCTCTCCCCTTCTCATTGGCTCCTGTCGCTCACCCACTTCTGCCCTAGCCCCCACCACCCAATGAATGACACACGTGAGGTACACTCCCTCTGTGTCCCCATCACCTCCCCCCTCTTAGGTTTGCCTCCCACTCCGGCACCACCACCGAAAGCGAGGCGCACCCACTCCCCCAAACTTACATGGTCCCGTAACTGCTTGGAAAGTGCTTCGGGGCAACACGTCTGGCATGAAGTACTATACAAACTTACTCCTCCACGCTCTCTGTGCCCTCCATCCGCCCCGCGCCCTTGCTGGGAGGCACGAGTGGGGTTTACTCCTCAAAGAACGAGGCACACCCCAGACATGACACAGAGGGCATCTTCTGGGTCCACGCGAAGGCCTTGGTCGCAACAGAAGACGCCAAGACATGGATGGGCAGGGAACAATGTGTATGGTGGCGAGTAAAGCTGTCATGGAGAAATCGCTTTTGCCTGCTATGTCCCATTGTACGTAGCATTCAGCGCGAGAAAGGCCTCAAATTGATGATGTTGTCAACAGGTAAGAAACGCACAGATGCCACGGTTCTATGACCACTGTCGTTAGGTGATCACTGTTCCTGCAGCTGCATACTTAATTCCTGAAGAAATATCAGTTTACCATTTAAACCCCGAGTTAGCTTGTCTGGCTGTTTCCTAGACCTCATAGCAATTCAGCTGTAGAAACTTTTGGATTTTATATGTATTTTTATTTTTTGAAGTTTTGCATAGCGCGAACTCGACCCTAAGGTATTGGAGCGCTTTACATGAGCATCAGATATATTACACAAGTTTTTGGTTTTTTTGCACGGAAGGAATAATTGATTTGCCCAGAATTACAGGATGTTGAAATGACTGTCGAGACTCGAACCCAGTTCCCCAGTTCCAGAGTCAGGAGATCTGGCTGTAACGTCACATTCCTCTCCTACACGCATAATGGGATTTGATAATCTGCAATGATTTGGTGTTTCTGTAAGTTTAGTGCTCTGCAGTGGGTATGGGAAACTCCCAAATAAATTATATAGTGCTTGGAAGCCAGGGGTGTGGCAGAGCTGAGGGGAGTAAAATAGTGCTGGTATGGTAATGGGAAGTCTCTGAAGGTGGTAATCTAGGTGCTCACCCTCTTATGAGGTCTTGCTTAAATAGCAAAGAGAAGGAGCCTGGCAGACCTGAACTGGCATAGCGTTGTACATCCTAGGAGCATACCAGGTGAATGCTTGGGGCTTTGCTTTGTCCTTTCTAGTGCAGTGATCCTGTTGCTGCGCATCATGCATACTCCACTTGAGAACTTAATCTGGGTTACTTATAAGGCCCCAAAGGCGAGACCTATTGGCTATGCCAATGCTTGTTTTCCATGCGCCCCCTTGCGTGGTCGAATGTGCCTTTCACATGTGCACCATGTTCATTTTCTTAGTGCCACCATTCTGTGCGCTCTAGTGTTTCTTTACCTGTAATGGGCACTTTATATAGCACGTACGTGCATTTCAAGGACACACCACATTCACATTCTTGTCACTATTAATCTGCGTGCTCTAGTGTTTCTTCAGCCAGTACGGGTGCTTTGTGTTGCACTTATGGTTTTTCCTTGTGTCCCTCCCCTTTTTAACTCATGGATGTTGCACCAGGTTTTTATACATTAAGAGCCATATTTATGACCCAGTTTGCATCTCTCTTCCACCACGCAACGTGATGCAAGAGTAACGCAAAACTTCAGTCCTATTTTTGAAGCCACGCAAAACCACTTTGCGTGGCTTTGAGTGGTTCCAAAAATATGGAGTAACGCCACAGAGCTCAAATCGCTGCACTGTGTTACTCTGCCCTGGGTAGGCGTTCCATGGGCGTTGCGTGGGTGTTCCCATGCAACTCCGATGGTTTTTGACGCATTCCCAGATTTACAAGACCTTGTAAACCTGGGAATGTGCCAAAAAGTTACGCCTCCCCAGGGAAGGCGTAACATGGAGAAATATCTTTATTTCTCCTCGTTTTTTCCTCTTTCTATAGGTGCTGCATTCTGCAGCAGACATTGAAAGAGAAAAACGACTCCCAGGATTGTTTTGTGCAGGAAGGTGCCCCCTCATGATTTTTTACCAATTGACATGTTTCTAAGGAATCTTTCCTTTCAAATTCTAAATAACCTATTTATAGTTTTCCATGACAATTGGAGAAAGCTTATTATTCGGACCAACTCTCTGTGGTTCTTCCTCAGGCCACTGAACTATAGTCTTACATTCAGCCCACAAATCTCTAGGTACTACATTTCAAAACAACACTTCTAGATCCTCCCAAAGCACCTTTGAAATAGTCACAATCTTTTCCAATTCTATATACCACTTTTCTGACTCCTTTCTACACTTCGGAAAATTCTTTGTAAACGGCCACAAGTCACTCCTTCACCAAGGTACATGCAGATTTGCTCCTCCAGTCCTCCAGGCACTTTTCCTAACAGAGATTATTTTTCAACAGTCACTTCACTTTCAGAATCACCCACACTCTTAACTCTATTTGATTTACGGTTTTGTGATTTTTCAGACTTGTCAGGATTTTCTGTCCATTCATCTCTATAAATCATAACATTCTCCTATTCTCTAATTATATTGAGAACCTCTTTCAGATTCTCTCATAAAAGTTCAATGTTTTGTTTCTGCAATTCAGTTTCTGTCAGTTTCATTCTAACACTCTCAGGAATTCTTTTTTTATTCAAATCCACTTTCAATTCTTCAGACAATTTTTCGAGCCTTTCAAATGCACGATGAGCACGCTTTCTTGCTACTGCATCCAAAAATGCTAATTCATCTTTATTATATTTTGAAATTTTGTCATTTAAAAACGCTGTTTGTACCATGAGTTCCAAATCCTCATTAAGTAGTTGGAAAACAGTCACCTCCACCACTTTCATCTCTCTTCGTGAAAGGGAACTAGAGGCGTGCTCCTCCCTGTTTACAATCGTCTCTCCTACTTCTTGTCCACGTGCATGACCCTCATTATAGTGGGGTGGTCTTGCATCAATCTACAAATGATCTATGAGCTCCTCCTCTCTCTCAGAATCACTCTCATTCTCTTCATTTTCATTCTTTTCTCATTATCAATTTTATTTTGTCATCTTTTGTTTTCTTTTTGTCTACATCATCAGCAATCACAGGAAACACAGCCACAGTCGCAGCACATTCTCTCTCCATGCCTTCTTCCGTAAACGCAATCTCACATCCAGCCAATGGTTAACACCCTTTCCGATCTGACCCTAAAGCATTTTCTTATGGGCTTTTCATTTCGCCACATCATCACCCTCATTCAGTGGTTTGAACTGTGCAGGTTTTGGCTGCGGTTTCTTCTCAAACATGACACGCCTAAAATGTTCAATCTCCGCAGGAAATTGCAGCTTTTTATCATTCACTATACTTTTATGACATTCTTTAAGCCAGGTATGCATACCTTAGTCTCCCAGCATTTCAAGGGTGGGTTTACCAACTGGAAGCTGTGCCTCTTCTCCATTAGCAGGAATCTTTAACTTATCCAGGAGCGCACCCATTTTAATCACAACAAAGCTTACCAATATACGTAATAACAAATAAACCCTTCTACTTAGGATTAGTTCTCATTCACAACTAGACTATTAAGGATCTCATAAACTTCAGTTTATAACCTGGTGCCACAACTTTATTCAGCAGACAACTTTACATATAATTCAAGTTCTCAATTCTCCATAAATCTGTAGCCTTTACACATAAATCCAAACTCCTAAACCTTTACATTAGAATCACGTCTCTTTATGAAAATGCATAACCTTAAAAAGCTTTGCAGATTGTAAATCATCTGCATTTTGTGCAACACATTACAGTGAAATACAGAACAACTTTACATTTTTGACGCATGTGCAAAACACAGTACTGTGGTCACTCAGCCTCTCCCGGAAAGACACGCCCAGCTGTAGATAAGGATTGATCTTTTATTATGTAAGTTCTAATCCAGCCTTTGGAGGATAACTACTCAGTTACTACAAGAGATTGGAGTTCAGTATGGGATTTCCTCTTCTACCTCTGTTGTGGGCGGGGTTCCTGGCTCCCTCTCCACGTCCTCCTGTCTTCTCTAACTCCTCTCTGGGTGCAGAGTTGCGGCGTAGCATGACCATCAATTAAATCATAAAGTAACGGGTCAATAGTATAGCAGAATTGACTTGAGTGCTCTCCCTATAGGGCCCATCACTGTACTAATGAATCAGGTGATATCCGTGGTATTAAACGTTATTCCCCTTTCCCCAGTAACCCCTCTGACGCACCCACACATCAGCCCCCCCCCCTTCTGTCAGGGACTGTCCGGGACGATGTCAGAGAGAGAGGAGTACAGCGCTGCCCAGGATCCCACAGGAAGTCAGAGGAGAAAAGGGGAATTACTAAAGCTTCAGGAGTCAAGGTAGCACCGCAGGCAGTGCTGGTTCAGGAAACAGGAAATAGCTACAGCTCAGGAAACAAGGAGTCAAGAGAGCACTGCAAGCAGTGCAAATCAGGAACAAGAAATAGCTGAAGCCCAGGAACAGGAACTAATAACCATAGCTCAGGAACTCAGGAAACCAGGTAGCACTGCAGGCAGTGCTAAATTCAGGTACAAGAAATAGCTATAGCTCAGGAACTCAGGAAACAAGGTAGCACTGCAAGCAGTGCTGATTCAGGTACAAGGAATAGCTATAGCTCAGGAACTCAGGAAACAAGGTAGCACTGCAGGCAGTGCTAATTCAGGAGAAGGGAAACTGCTGCAGTTCAGGAACAAGGAATACTAAGGCTCAGGGGTCAAGGTAGCACTGTAAGCAGTGCTAATTCAGGAACAAGGAAAACAGCAGCAGGTCAGGAAAAAGGCAGAACTAAAGCTCAGGAAACACTGGAAACAATAGCAAAAGCTCAGGGAGCACTGAAAACAAGGATCGGTCTCATCGGTAAACAGCTACAATGACCACACTGGGCTGAAGGGAGCTGGGGCTTAAAAGAGCTCACATTAATCACATGCATCAGGTGTGAGCAGGCTAGCAGCAGCCAGCCACAGGTGAGCTGAATTCCTCCACCCATCCTTGGCCTGCAGGGGTGGAGACTAAGCAGTGAGCAGGGAATTCTGGGTAATGGAGTTTCAGGCATGAGCAGGATGGCTTCCACAAAACCCGGCATGGATTGGGAATGGATGTCAATTCCCAAGTAGTGTCGAAATGGCTGGAAGTCAGTATGTACATGAAGGGGAGGGTCTGGAAGCTTGTTAGAACACTGGGTAGCCCCACAATTCGGCCCCCTGGTGGTGGACACGAGAATGCAGGGAGCGAGTCGTGACACCTACTTAATGCAAAATTATGCATCACAGAGACTTGCCTGGGACCACAGCCCTCCAGGGTCATGGCGTCGGGAGAGTGTCTGCCTCCTCTCTGGGATCACTGGACTTGAAGGCAGGGCTCACAGAGCAGTTGTTCTCCTCCTTATGTTCAGCGTCTTTGGTCCTCGTCAGGTCTCCTTCTGCGTCCACGGCTCTCCAGTCTTCGGTGTCTCCTCTCTCCCACGTGTCCTGACTGCTGCCATCCAGCGTTGTCTCACCTCCTGCACTCTGGCAAAGGTCCACCTCCTCTGTAGTACCGCTCACAACCTCGAACCACTGAGGTCCATCTTCTATGACGTGGCAACGCTCTGGAGACCATGTGTAGACCTCTCAGGCATCTGGAACGATGCAGCGCTTCTTGCCTAGGTTGAAGACGTTGGCCATCTAGGAAGTCCCGGACGTGGCCGCCTGACCACACTGCCTTCCCAACAGGAATGGATGTATGGACCATTCAGAAACAGGGCAACTGGACAAAAAAATCTGTGTTACCCTGCAGGCTCCTGGGAACATGGAAGGCCTGAATAGAAAAAGGCTGTAAGGCCAGGAACCAACGTAGCACCTTAGGGTTCGTATCTTTATGCAACGTAAGACAAGTGAGAGGGGCGTGATCAGTCAGGAGAATGAAGGTGCGCCCCAATAGGTAGTACTATAGCGTTTCCATAGCCCACTTGATAGCAAGACATTCCTTCTCAATCGTTGCATAATGTACTTCTCTGGGGAACAATTTAAGACTGAGAAACGGGACCGGGCGCAGCTCGCCCAACTGATCGGGTTGTGACAGAACAGCCCCTAAGCCTCGACCGGAGGCGTTGGTCTGTAGCACAAAGGTCTTGTTAAAATCAGGACACATGGGAACAAGGGCTTGACATAAAGACTGTTTCAATCACTGGAAGCTATGCTCCTGTACATCAGTCCATTGCACCAGTTTTGCTGTAAACTTCTGGGATAACAGGTCCGTAAGGGGGCTTGCAATTTCAGAAAACGGTGGGACAAATCTTCAATAATAAGCCACGAATCCCAAAAAGGAGCATATCTCTTTCTTCATTGTGGGTCGTGGAATTCTTTGAATGGCCTCGAGTTTGTTCAGCTGTTGCCGGATGACTCCAGCATGGATGGAAAATCCCAAATATTCGATGTGCTCTATGGCAATAGTGTTTTTTTTCGGATTCAGGGTAAGGCCTACATGGTTCAGAGTATGTAAGACCTGAACCGTGTGTTGCAGATGTGTTTTCCAGTCAGGACTGTCAGCTCGACGATTCCTCGGGAACGGTTCGATGCCAAAAGGGGTCCACCTCTCGACAGCCCCAACCCTGAATGCTATAACAGCACAGGCGAATGGGATGGTCAAGCGGGGGAAGGAAAGGAAGGGGTCAGCAGGGAGGGAGATCTGAAAAGCAAAAAGAATTCAAAGATCAGCAATAGTTGGGTTACACGATTTCTCTTATCTATTCCAATGAGCTACCCCTACCTGTAAAATAAACAATAACATTCCTCTCATGTAGGCCATTCATGAATTCAACAGTTCAATATTATTGTTCTGAAATGACGGTGATGCGCTAGGGAAAGGATAGAGGTACAAGGGAGTCATAAAGCGATGAGCCTAAACAGACACTCAGCCACTGTTAGTTTTGCCATGCGCCAAAGAGCCATACACACCAGTACATACACTTTGTCCCACGTCACAGGGGAAGAGCAGAATGCCGCCTCTTGAACCCCCTGTTAAAGTAAATCAAACACAAAACGATCAAAATACTTCTTTTGACTTCCGGTTAATATTTCAGCATGATATAACTGTCAAGTACATAAGCGAAATTCAACTCCTTTAAATGTGCTACCTAGATACCTAAATCCTTGGTAGTATCTGTGCAGGGAGGTAACATGATACTTTCCCCATTAACGGTGATGTGGGGGCTTTAGTTGAGGAAAGGATCCCACTAATAACGGAAGCAGAGTTCCAAAGTGAAGAGCTCACAAGGGCCCCCTTCCAAGGCGAATAACTTCAAGAGTCTGTTGAAGTAACAAATCCGGAACTTCCCGGTCTAGGTGGTGCAAGTGCACCCTTACCCTACTTCAGCTGGAATGAGGATCAGCAGCGCGGCCGGCGCTGCGCAACCAAGGAATAACCAGCAGCTTGTTCTTCCCTTGTGGCTGCCTTTAACCGGTCTTCCTCTTCCGGAAAGGACACCGCGTGATCAGGGCTATAACGGAAACGTACGCTAGGCATCCTGGGAATTGTAGTTTTTGGTGCCCTGCACCCAACGCCGATCGCGTTGCAGCGCCATTCTCCCGCCGATCCAGTTACCACCGCTGAGGCCCCTCCCTGGGTCCACCATCCGGACAGCCATGACCAGGTGTCGCCGCCACGGGCGAACAGCGATGCAACCCCCTTGCCCTCAGGTACGTCTCTGTCTGGAGTCTGCCTGCGATCTGCCCGAGCCGTTCCGAGATCCGTAACAGCACATCCCTCCTCCGCGGGCCTTCTTCCAGGACCTGGTTTTCTAGGATTGGCCCTATGAAACGCAGATGTGTGACGAGGTGCGTGCACATTAGACGCGGGTTCCCACGAATCCTCCTCAGGTCCATAATTCTTCCACGAAATGAGATACCATAAGGTATTCCGCCTCATCCTGGAATCTAGTATCTTTTTTACCTCATATTCAGGTTCGTTGTCTACCCAGTTGGGTTTCTGTTTCTTCTTTGCAGGAGTAGCCGAAGGTTTCAACAAAGAGACGTGGAATACCGGATGGATCCTCATGTTTGCTGGTAAGGCCAGCTTTACTGCCACCGGGTTGATACGTCACACTATTCGGTAAGGTCCAATGTACCGCGGGTTGAAGACGCTATGCCTCTTGAAACGTATGTTTTTTGTCGACAACCACACGTAATCCCCTTTTTTGTATTCGGGACCAGGGCGACGATGGTTATCGGCATACCTCTTATATTGTCTTTTGGCCTCTAGTAGGTTCTTCTGTGCTACTCTAAGGGTATCTTGTATCTTTCTGGAGCGATCCTTCGGGTCGGGGATTTTGTCCGTGTGATTTGGTTGAACCAAAGGGAGGAATCTAGGATGGAAACCAAAGGTACAGAGAAACGGAGCCATCTTGATTGAGTTATGTTGAGCGCTATTGTACGCCACCTCTGCCAGCCATAAAAGATCTACCCACTTGTTCGTTGATTGATCCACATAGCATCGTAGGTACTGTTTTAGAGTTTGATTCAGACGTTCTGTCTGTCCATCGGTTTGCGGGTGGAAGGCAGTGGCTGTGTTGGAGGTTATGCGTAGGGTAGCGCACCATGTTTTCCAGAACTGGCTAGTGAATTCAGGCCCTCTGTCTGACACGATCACAGAAGGTAACCCATGTAAGCGGACCACGTGAGTGAGTAGCAACGTGGCCAGCTGGGCAGAAGTAGGGAGGGCTGGACACGCGATGAAGTGACCCAACTTGGTGAGGCTATCCACTACTACCAGTATCGTGGTATTCCCTTGGTCTGGTGGCAAACAGACGATAAAATCCAGAGATATATGTTCCCATGGAGTCTCTGGGGTAGGTAACGGTTGAAGTAAGCCCTGGGGCTTTCTGTGATCCGATTTGGCTTGACTACACGTCACACACTGTTGGACGTGAGTGTATATATCTTGTCTGACCGTGGGCCACCAGAACTACCGTAGCACCTTTTCCAAGGTTTTGTCTCTTCCTGTATGTCCGGCACAAGGGTTCACATGACACCACTGAAAAACCTTCTTCTGTAAGGCAACACAGGGCACTAACAACTGCTTTCCTCGCATGAGGAGCCCGTTCTTCATGTGCCAATCTGGATTCTTGTCCATCCATTTTTTCCATGTGGTTTTCTTCAAGCATTGTTGTACCTGTTCCAGGAAGTGGTCGGTTTGTAGAAGGCAAATTACTTTACTGGAGGGAATGATGGCTTTTACTTCCTGTTTGGCTGATTCTGGAGTGTTGTCTCGACGGGAAAGGGCGTCTGCTTTCCTATTGTCCACCCCAGGACGGTAGGTGACGATGAAATCATATTCGGCGAAGAACAACATCCATCTCAGTTGCCGAGGAGTGAGTAACCGTGCTGACTTCATGAATTGCAGGTTCCTGTGGTCGGTGTATACTGTAATGGTATGCCTAGCACCCATCAGGTAATGCCTCCACTCCCCGAAGGCCTCTTTGATCGCTAAAAGTTCTTTCTCGGCGATTGTGTAATGTGACTCCGCTATGTTCAGTTTCCGCGACATATAGGCCACCGGATGTAGCTGTCCATTACTTTTGTTTCTTTGCGACAGTATTGCTCCTATGGCCACATCGGATGCGTCAGCTTCTACCAGATAGGGTACGTTGTTGTCAGGGTGTGCTAAGACGGGGGCGGAGGTGAAAGCCGTCTTTAATACCACGAATGCGTGCTGTGCTTCGTCGGACCATTGATAAGATACATTCTTCCGTAGGAGTTTTGTGAGAGGCGCCACTACGTGTGAAAATCGATTAATAAAGCGCCTAAAAAAGTTCGCAAAACCTAAGAAGCATTGTAGCTTCTTTACGTTCTGTGGAGGTGACCAGTCCATGACGGCTTGTATCTTACGTTGTGCCATTTCCTGGCCTTCAGTCGAAAGCACGACCCCCAAGAATTCCACCTTCTTCACGTGGAACTCACACTTGCTTAGTTTGCAGTAAAGATGGTTTTTTCGGAGCGTCAGCAGGATGGCACGTACATGTGCGGTGTGATCTTCTTCTCTACTGGAATACACCAGGATATCATCGATGTATACAATGGCAGTGAGGTCCAGGAATTCACAAAGCACATCGTTCAAAAAGAATTGAAACGCTGCCGGGGCGTTGCATAATCCGAAGGGCATGACCCGATACTCAAAGAGCCCGTATCGAGTACGGAAGGCCATTTTCCATTCATCGCCTTTCCGCATCCGTACGAGATGGTATGCCCCCTTGAGGTCTAACCGGGTGTAAATAACTGCTTGGCGTACCTGGTCTAAGAGAACCGGAATGAGTAGTAGCGGATACCTGTTCTTTATTGTAACATTGTTCAAGGCTCTGAAGTCCACACAAGCCCGTAACTCGTGGTTTACTTTAGGAATAAAAAACAAAGGTGACGCTGCTGGGGACTTAGAGGGCCTTATGAACCCATTCTTTTGATACGTGTCTAGGTACTGTCTTAGGTGTTCGTTCTCAGGTTCCGTGAGGGCATATATTCGTCCACAAGGAATCACTGCTCCGGGGATTAAATCGATCTGACAATCGTAGATGCGATGAGGAGGCAGTATATTTGCTTGTTCTTCATTGAAAACATCCTGTAGCTCATGATATTGCGTTGGTAAGTCTACCTCCTTCTCTTCGGCTGTAGCTATCACATGTCTTTTTGAAAGCTCTCTTGCAGGACTGACTTGTATGGGTTTACAGTGTTCCACGCAGTACGGGGATGTGAACTCTAGTATCTCTTTCTCCCAATCAATAACGGGATTGTGTTTGCGGAGCCAGGGAAGACCCAAAATGATACCGTATTGTGGGGCTCGAATGATGTTGAATGACAACACTTCCCTGTGACTACCCCCACATGCGACCTCGAGATCATTGGTGCGGTAACAGATGGGTCCCGAAACCAGTTGTCGTCCGTCCACTGCCACCACTGTTTCTGGTTCTTGTTTAGTAAGAAGGTCTACTTGTAATTTGCGAGCTAGCTCCTCATCCATAAAGAGACCCGTTGCCCCTGTATCTACCATAGCCCTAAGGGAGTGTTGTTGATGATTAATGTCGACTTCTAAGGTTACGTAAAAATGTACCGAAAGATCTCCATAAACAGAAGGGACCACTTTTATGCCCAGGAATCTCCCTTCCGGTTTTCTTGGGCTCTGAGGTTTTCCGTCTTCTTTCCCTCCGTAATGGCACTGGCTTGTGTTTCTCTGGTTCTCCCTCTTGGTTTCACCAAACAATCCTTAACGTAATGGCCCTTCCTGCCGCAGTAGAGACATAGGCCATTTTTACGTCGTTGTTCCCTTTCTTCTGCTGTGAGAGAAGCTTGTACATTACCTATCTCCATGGGTTCGGGGGTGCTATTGCCGCTTCCTGTGTTGGTTCTGTTTCTCTCGAATCTGAGAACAGGTCTATCCCCTCACTTCTTTTCGTACCGACGTTCAGACAGCCGGTGATCCAGTCTCAGGGTTAGGTTGATGAGCTCCATACACGAGGTGGGTTGTGGTTCAATAGGAGCTAACACATCTTTTAAATCGTCCTTAAGTCCTTGATAAAACAATGCAGCTTGTTTAGCTTCCGGCCAGTCGGTTTCCGCTACCAAACGTTGGAATGTATTGATATAAACCAACAGCTCTTTACTCCCTTGTTTCAGCTCCAGCAACTCACGATCAGCTGTGAAGGCTGCAGCTCTGCGGTCAAACACTCGTTCGAATTCTGCCCGGAATGCATCCCAATCATACAACAACGGGTCGTCCCGCCTCACCAAGGGGACAGCCCATTGAGCGGCGTCGCCAATTAAGTATGAGATGGTAAATGCTACTCTAGACTGGTTGGTGGGGAAGGCTTTAGGCTTGCAAGTGAAATGGAGTAAGATCTGCGTAAGAAACACCTGGACCTTGTGGTTCTCTCCTGAAAACCTCTCTGGTGCTGCCAACGGTATGGGGACAGGCATCTCTACGCTAAATGGGGTAGTGTGCGTTGGGAACCCACCCCCGGGGAACCTTCAGGCCCCTATATCAAAAGGGTTACGCTGCATGCCCTCAATCCTTCGTTTCAAAGCCGCCGTTTCGGCCCAAGAGTTGGCTAACTCTTGTTGTATCGTTGCCAGGGCGCCTATGACGTCCTCTAAAGTGGCCATGTTTTGTATCGACCCGCCCAGGAGGAATTAAATACGTCGGCTGGTTATTCTGTCAGCTCGACGATTCCTCGGGAACGGTTCGATGCCAAAAGGGGTCCACCTCTCGACAGCCCCAACCCTGAATGCTATAACAGCACAGGCGAATGGGATGGTCAAGCGGGGGAAGGAAAGGAAGGGGTCAGCAGGGAGGGAGATCTGAAAAGCAAAAGAACTCAAAGATCAGCAATAGTTGGGATACACGATTTCTCTTATCTATTCCAATGAGCTACCCCTACCTGTAAAATAAACAGTAACATTCCTTTCATGTAGGCCATTCATGAATTCAACAGTTCAATATTATTGTTCTGAAATGACGGTGATGCGCTAGGGAAAGGATAGAGGTACAAGGGAGTCATAAAGCCATGAGCCTAAACAGACACTCAGCCACTGTTAGTTTTGCCATGCGCCAAAGAGCCATACACACCAGTACATACACTTTGTCCCACGTCACAGGGGAAGAGCAGAATGCCGCCTCTTGAACCCCCTGTTAAAGTAAATCAAACACAAAACGATCAAAATACTTCTTTTGACTTCCGGTTAATATTTCAGCATGATATAACTGTCAAGTACATAAGCGAAATTCAACTCCTTTAAATGTGCTACCTAGATACCTAAATCCTTGGTAGTATCTGTGCAGGGAGGTAACATGATACTTTCCCCAGTAACGGTGATGTGGGGGCTTTAGTTGAGGAAAGGATCCCACTAATAACGGAAGCAGAGTTCCAAAGTGAAGAGCTCACAAGGGCCCCCTTCCAAGGCGAATAACATCAAGAGTCTGTTGAAGTAACAAATCCGGAACTTCCCGGTCTAGGTGGTGCAAGTGCACCCTTACCCTACTTCAGCTGGAATGAGGATCAGCAGCGCGGCCGGCGCTGCGCAACCAAGGAATAACCAGCAGCTTGTTCTTCCCTTGTGGCTGCCTTTAACCGGTCTTCCTCTTCTGGAAAGGACACCGCGTGATCGGGGCTATAACGGAAACGTACGCTAGGCATCCTAGGAATTGTAGTTTTTGGTGCCCTGCACCCAACGCCAATCGCGTTGCAGCGCCATTCTCCCGCCGATCCAGTTACCACCGCTGAGGCCCCTCCCTGGGTCCACCATCCGGACAGCCATGACCAGGTGTCGCCACCACGGGCGAACAGCGATGCGACCCCCTTGCCCTCAGGTACGTCTCTGTCTGGAGTCTGCCTGCGATCTGCCCGAGCCGTTCCGAGATCCGTAACAAGGACTGTATACAACTATGCAAACACAAGGAGATGATGGACGGAGCGCTGAAACTTTTCAGACACTCACCCCCAGTCACAGATCTGGGTTGAATCCATCATCGTTCTTTAGCTCACTTCGCCACCCCAGTTCAGACACAGCTATATGCAAATCAGTCTTGACCCTGTGCCTCATGGGAACAGTCCAGCCCGAACTGCCAAGCCATGTCTTCCCTGGACCGGAAACAAGCATCCTGGGACCGGTTTCGGGCTAACAGCCATCATCAGCCAGGCTAGCTTGAATCCAGTGGCAAAGTGAGCAAGGGACCCACGTCTGGGCATACCCTGCCAACTTAGGGCGAACAAAGCAAACACAAGGAGATGATGGACGGAACCCTGAAACTTTTCAGACACTCACCCCCAGTCACAGATTTGGGTTGAATCCATCATCGTTCTTTAGCTCACTTCGCCACCCCAGTTCAGACACAGCTATATGCAAATCAGTCTTGACCCTGTGCCTCATGGGAACAGTCGTGCCCGAACTGCCAAGCCATGTCTTCCCTGGACCGGAAATAAGCATCCTGGGACCGGTTTCAGGCTAACAGCCCTCATCAGCCAGGCTAGCTTGAATCCAGTGGCAAAGTGAGCAAGGGACACACGTCTGTATACAACTATATCATCCAGGTATGCCACTGCATAGGCCTGGTAGGCCCGTAGCTCTGCATTCCATATTTTCAGCACATTTTACTTTATATTAATAGTGAAAAATATTATATTATTCACTATTAGTGTAATAAAACATGCAGCACACTTAGCTGGCATGTAACCTTTGGTGGCAGCTGTAGTAAGTAAAAAATGTTAAATGTATGTTGTGTGTGTGCTTGCAGGTGAGAGTATGTTTATGTGAGATAAGAGCTTGTGTCTGTATGTGTAAGCATGTGTCTGTATATGTAAGCATGTGTCTGTATATGCAAGCATGTGTGAGTGAGTCAGTGACAAGTAGTGAGTGAGAGTGAGATCATGTGAAATTGAGGCCCAAATTGACTATTCTTTGACACTGCACCAAAGATGCTGTGCTGCCATGGCTGCACTGTTTCTCTCCCTGTACGCTGGTGCACTTTTGGCAGCCACGCGCCAATGCACACACCCTTGCACCATAGTGCAAGGTTGTGTGTGTTCTCTAAAGCATAGGTTTTGTACTGGTAGGGGTACATTTCAGTACATAAACTATGCTTTACGGCTTTCCCCACTTAGTATGTGTGCTGTCAATGCAGCACACGTGCAAAGTTGAAGAAAAAAAAAGGAGAAATGAAAAACGTTCTCCTCGTTAAGCCTGCCTCGAGCAGGTATAAGGCTTTGATGCAAATGACTCTCTGCCAATGTTTGTAGATAGGGATTTGCGTCAAATCTCAAAGGTGGTTGCATGGGAACGCCGAGCTAGAGGGAGCCCCCTGTAGCACTGTGC
Organism: Calotriton arnoldi; assembly: GCA_963921515.1. Lineage (NCBI taxonomy): Eukaryota > Metazoa > Chordata > Amphibia > Caudata > Salamandridae > Calotriton > Calotriton arnoldi. The sequence goes on from CAWUFW010000575.1 coordinate 1,688,705, forward strand.
ACGGGCAGCGGACTCTTGGCCTGAAAGCTCCAGACTGTGTCCGGAGCATGGGGGTCCCCCTCCAGGTACTTTAAAGGCCCCCCCTCTAGTTTTGTCAAACCACTGTTTAGGATCACACTATTACTCCACCTTGTGACGCTGAAAGCAACCTACACCACTAACTTCCTTTTTGTTTTGTACGTACCTCGTTAGGGTGGGTGGGGAATGCCAACTACAAAGAAGCTTAGCTCGCTCTGCTAAACCCTTTTAAGGTCCCCTTTGGGACTCACCTCTCTCCTCCTGATGACACGGGGGCTATAAAATGAGCCGGGGGGAGCTCTCAAACTATGGTGGTCCTTCAGAAACAAATGCAATCCACCCAGAAGAGAGTGCAATGTTAGGAGGTTGTGGCCTTTATGTTTCCCTTCAGGCAAAGTGGCTAGAATTAGAACCGCTTGGAGCCCAGATGCTGGAATGGGGCTCTCCTTCATCAACTACGGGACAGTAACAACATAAAAATATTCTTTTTGATTCTGGGTAGATTTGTTTTTAATTCATACCAAAGAATTTACAGATAAATAATCTGCCAAATTAACAACAGAGACAGGCAAAGTTCCACAGTTCCCATTTCTCAGCCTTGCCGCTGGGAAGTAAAACAAGCATTTGCAATGCAATAGGTCTCGCATTTACGCGAGTTTGAGCTATTGGCATTGTAAATGACAATGCCTTTGAATTATGTTTTGGTTTTTAAAACACAAATAAAAAAAGGCATTGCCATTTACAATGCAATAACTTAAACTCGTGTGAATGCGAGACCTATTGCATTGCAAATGCTTGTTTTTAACCCTTTGTGAAAATTGCGAATCTAATCCAGATGGTAATTATTTACAAAACGCAGGACGGATTCACTAGTGAAATGGTCAGCTCTCGCAATTGCGTTTTGAATCGCAAATCACACCGTTTTTACGTTTTTTCATGATCTGTTAATCGAGTTTTTGATGCTTGTGGCTACCTCCTACCACTCCTGTGTGGTCAGACACTTAGTCTGACCACAGGGACATTTTTTTCCAAAGCTTGAACGTCCGTTCTAGCGACTTCATAAACCACGAGGCTGTGGGTCAATTGGTTTGTAAATGTGACTAGAACCCAGAGATGGCAATATGGAACTATATTACAAAGGTTACCCGTTATGTATTTTTTATGTCACATGTTGATTTTGTCTCAGTTAGCTTAAAAAGGTACTTTGACAAACAGGGGAATGTTTTTTGAAAACAATATGTGAAGTTTGTTCACATACTGCCTTACGTGCTCTTGCTACGAAGCTTTGGAACTCCCTCCCTGTGAGTATTAGAAGTATCCAAAACTACGCGCTATTCCGTAAAGCCATAAAAACCTATCTTTTTCCTGCAAAATTGGTCTCTCTGTGCGTCCTCTGGTCTGCTTATGATAGTTGCATTTTAGCGCTGGGACGCCCCTATGCTGGGGCAGCTGCGCGCTCTATAAAATTTATAACATAGCAAAACAAGTACTGGATTATATTGTTTGGCTGTCTTTAGTAAAAAGAAGAGAAAATACTTGTCAATAATCGGGTTTGAAATTTGGTTATTCATTGCTTTAACCCTGTAGCTTCACCAGAGCAAGTGTTTGCTACCACTGACTTCCCTGCCACGTCCAGGTCTGCAGAGACCCAAGTGAAGGGGTGCAGTGGTCAGCGGTGTAGCATGGTCAGTACGCTTGGGGGGGTGTAAGCTTCGGATTTTCCAACAATCACGCTGGTACATCTTATTAAAACACATTATATGAGAAGCAGGACATGAGGGGGGCTTAAGGGGCAGTGGAAAGAGAGGATTGTTAGGGGTACTTAAACGCAATGTTTTTCAAGCTTATCAAAAACATTTATGGGCTTCAAAACATAGACCAGATAGAGTGAGTGTTTTTGTCAGTGTGGGCATGTAAAAATCACTGGTGAAATCCCACAGACACTTCACATTACCCGACTGAAAGCACTTGTACCCAACTTTTTACTACAGAATACATTTTTTCGGGGGGTGTAACACCCCAAATACGCCCCCCACCCCCAGAGCTGCACCTGTCAGTGGCGCAGGAGCAGTTGGGGTCTCCACTGCCCGAGGCAGGCAGAAGAATGCAGATGCTAGACTGCATGTGCAAACCATAGCAATCTCTGTCCACACAGTGACTGCTGACCCGCACTGACAGAGAAAAATATGCTGCGCTGATGAGTAGCTCTTACAGAGACGCTGTCGGTGCTGCACTGGCTCTCTGCTCTCAGTGAGAGCAGGGAGCATGGCTTTGGGCAGGGAGAAGGAGGTAAGGCGCAGATGGTGGTCAAAGTGGGTGGCAAGAGATAAGGTGTTTTTTTTATCTGGCGGGGGAAGCGTATATGCAGAGGGTGGTGGGGTGAGTGACAGGAAGCCAGGCATTGTTTTCATGTTTTGGAGGGAGAGGGGAGAGTTATTGCAGAGGATGGTGTGGGAGGCAGGAAAGAGGCCAGGTATATTTTAAAATTTTTGAGTGGGAAAGAGGAGAGATGGTGGGAGTATGGTAGGGGTGGGGGCTGAAGCAGGAACTTCATGTTCTGTATGCCGTCCCAATAATGCTTCTACTCCTGTGTAGCTATTGTAACTATTGCAAGCGGGGGCATATGATTTTGGAGGGCAGACAAAACGTAACATTGTAGAAGGGGTACAGTTAATAATAGGATGTTTTTCACCAAGGGCTTCTAAGTGACATCATAGACAACTCAAGCATCGATCTTATTGCTAATTTCATGTCACTCAGAACCCCTTGGCGAAAAAAAAACACTTACCCATTTATAATTCTAAATACTTATATACCTAAGAACGAGGACTTTTAGAACAAGGAAGGGGGCAGTGGGGGGAGTGGAGGTGTAGGGAGGGAGTGTTGCCGTTGCCAGTAACCTGGTACAAGGCTCAATCCACAGGAACGAAGATGAATTCCCCACACTCCCCAAGACAGCACCAAGATGGTGATACTAGAACAACCATACAAGAGAACTGTTCCAAGGAGATGTGGGGAATAAACTCAAAGAAGCGACCACTTCTAAATTCCCCAGCCGTTTCCACAGAGTCAGGATAAAACAGGAGGCAAGAAGTGTGGAATATCTAAAGAAAGAAAAAACAAACAAACTATGAAAAACTACCACTCCCTCAGATGGCAACAATGAGAAGGTATTACTCCCCCCCCCCCCCCAATGCCTGTTCCGCAAAAACAAAGTAATCACCTACCAGCTGGACATCTCTTTGGGAGTTGTAGGGGATCCAAACTGCTTCTAGGAAATGCGGGTAAATACTCCTTTACTTGCAACAGCAGCCGTGGTCAAGATCCAACAAAGGAGGTAACATTTCTGTACACAACTCAGGGAATCATCGCTGCATCAAATGTCCAAAAACAATTGGAGGGGAAAAGACTATCAAGGGCTGAATGGTTTCTCTAGCCCAGGCAATTCAAACGCGCACCGCGCGTATGAGCAGAACCAAAGCAACAAGAGATTGAAACGCGCTCTGCGCATATATAGAGATACAATGTAATAAAAAAAAAAAGGACGTCTAGAATGCAGTCAAGAACGCGACCGCGAAGTACAGACAACAGAACGCGGCCGCGCGTTAGTTACATAAAGCGTCAGGCACACGGGGGGTGGGGAGTCAGCTAGGAGGGGCCAAGCGAGTCTCGGAGGAAAGCGCTACGTAACAAATAACAGCGCTAAGGGGACGGGGTTAAGTGAAGTAAATAGAGCGATAAGCGTTTCAAATGCAAACGCTACTGCGAGTACAAGGATCCTTGAGAGTGCGTCCAACGCTAGGGAAAGTCAGGACAGGGCCACAAGAAACAAGAGAGGAGCGGGGGCGAGCGAGCGCGGCAGCCTGCTGAGCTGACCAGACGCTCGTGTGTCATGGCCTTTTCCCCGCACGGCCAGCATGTGTTTCCAATTATCGCGCCCGCGTCTGGGCACGATAATTGGAAACACATGTCTGCCGCGCACGTAACCGCAGGTAAAAGGCCACGACGCACGAGCGTGTGGTCAGCTTTTGAAACCCCCTAACATAAAGTCTTCGCCTAGCAGCGCTTGCGCGCTACTCGAGGCTCGACCTAAAAATGAAAAAGCCATTCCCATAGAAATGCAACCACGGCTCGGCGTTTGTCGTTTTTAAGAGCCTTGGTGATGCTGTAATGAAAGAGATACAGGATGTCGCGCAAGGACCATTTCCAACATCCGAAACGCGCAGCGTCTTCCTCGTAGCAGGGTCTGGAACTTACCTGCCTGGTGCCATGAGCCTGGCCCTGATAGCCCCGCCCCTTTCCCTGCGTCCTCCCAAACAGGAAGTAGCCTGACTCACAGTTCACGCTGTTGGAGCTTACACACCCTGCCACGGCCCAACCCATCCTCTGTTCCCTCCCGCGGAGAAGAACAGAAATGTTTTGGAAAGTCTGATTTCTTGGGACGTTTAGAGGACAATCTGCCTTGTGCAGCCCGGACACCTCCACCGGGGTCAGGAGGCGGCCCCAGTCGGTCACAGCCGCAGGAGGTGAGTAGAGCGTTCTCTCATAATGAAGGTGTGTTGAGAGCTCGCGTTCGCTTCCTGGTTTTATTTTTGCGTGTTCCTTTGTACTGAAGTTGAGAATATGCAAGCTAAATCGTCTTCCATAGCTAAGAAATCTAGCAGGGCGCAGTGTTGCTCTTAAGATTTTTGAGTTTTGCACTGTGTATTTCACTTACCTGTCTTAATTTCGGGGCCGCGTCCCTTCTGAAACTGACACCACGAGCCTGTCGCTTTTTAGTTAACATCATTCCGCACAATGGAACTTTACAGCCCTTACTTAAAATATTTAAAGCAAAACTGCAAATGCCAGAACGCAGAATGCTCTTGGGAAAAATTCGGAATTGTCTGGCGCTGCCACACGTGGAATCGGGGCCGCTTGGCATCTTTGTAAACCATGCACATTTCCGAGGTTACATTATACAAGTTTACTTTGCGTGCTTACCAGCAAGGTTTTATTTTATTTTTTTCAAACTAGAAGTGTGTTGCTCGCTCTGCTTGTTGAGTACAAGTCCGAGCTCGCAGACTTCCAAAGGCAGCTGCAGAAACACCCGCTGCTCGCCTGACAGGCTGGGCTGCAATGGAAAACCCGTATTAAGATTGTGTTTGTGCTCGGTCTGATAGGAGTCACACCTGATGCAGCTGCCAGAGAAATATTTACTGGTCTCTGACAGGACATTTATCTTTTATGGCATTAACCCTTTCTCTGGTGGGGGTGTCGGAGTGTTACATGAGCATAACGATGTTGAATATAAAGAAGATTGTTTTGGATGAAATGCATTTTAAGAGGCTACCTATGCGTACAGTGATGGGGTTCGGATTTACAGCAACACGTTTGTCCGAATTACCGGGGGCACCATGTTTAAGTCTGGACTTTAAATTTACAAACCATTGCATGGTGCGTGTTGGTGGCCTGGAGTTAACCATTCGATATTTTAGCAATCCTTTGTAATGTGTGGGCGCGTAGCAGATGGTATTGCGACACTGGGGCCTGCTGCACTTCTGGCTGTTATGGGTGTCCTTTTGTTTTCTCCTCTGGTCAAATCCTTACTTGCTCTAAAGCTGGGTTTTCTGTGATGAAACCAGTCATGAGCCCTCGGGAGTACTTCTCATTATTGGCAGTAATTTCTTGTGAGGAGTCAATCTTCTGATTGACCCCCGAAGGTGACCTCCTTTTATTCTTGTTGACATGGATATGTTTGCACCCTTGGCTCCAGTCATCATAGTGCAGTTCGAGCTTTTCACTATGGGCAAGGTTCAAGTAACATGCAGAATATGTCTCCTTAGAGTCTGGCACACACAAGGTCCTCCGGGTTGGAGGTAAAGTATTAGCATTACCCTTCTCCTACTGTTTGCTATAACTCTATTCTATATATATATGTGTAATTTTCACTTTTTTGGTCAGGGACACCCTAAATCCCCTCCATACTTTTTTTCTAAAAATAATTATAACTTTACATTTTTCTTAATGGGGGGGGGCAACCCCCCTTTTTAATTACTCTTACCACCCTATATCACTTCTTACCTTAAACCCTAAAATACCCTTACCACCCTACACCTAAACAAACGCTAAAAACACATTTGCCACCCTATACCTCTACCCACCTCAAACCCTAAAGACACCCTTGCCACCCTATACCCCATCCCACCCATAAACCCTAAAAACACCATTACCACCCAATACCCTTACCCACCCTTAATCCTAAATTTTATATATATATATATATATATATATATATACACACTTACCTTAGATATACTTACCTTCAAGGTAAAAGCATACGCGTTGTAAAGGCAATGCATGGTAAAGGCATTGGGTGGTAAAGACAGCGTTGTAAAGGCTGTCTCCGGTTCCTCCAACATATCTCTTTTATTTCTCTGGAGTATCCTCATAGACCTTAGTATCTCAAGATTGTTATATCATAATGAGTAATTGTAATAGAGTAGAAAAATCAGTGCACCCATTAATCACAAATATAACAAAAGTGTCAGCCAATCAAGACCCACAGGATTACTGTTCCATCTTTAGTGTTAACTATTGACCATCCCATGGAATAGTAAGACTAAACTCTGAGTATATTTTGCAGTTGTGAATGTGCAATATTCATGGGTCCATTACATCTTTGTCTTTATTACTACTAATTCCTGAGGACAGTGTTCGTCATGGAGTAGGAAGAGTCTACCTTTCTGCCCATAAGCAATTGAGGCTTTCATCAGGGCAACAAATTGGATCTCATGATCAATATATGTCTAAATATGCCTTATAAATTCTCTGTTCGTTTATGGATTTGCAGATTCTCCAATAAAATAGGTCACAGCAATCTCTTATTAGAGATAAATTAATTGCATGTAGGTCAAGTATTTCTCAGAATGAGACCTTCTGAGCAGTCATTATTGATAGTGGGACAGGAGCAAAGTTGACTTCTTGCCTTTTACACTGAGAGTAAGATATAAGAGAATGCACCATAGAATACTCTGATCGAGGACCAATGTGCTTCAAATCAAGCTCTCCCTTTACTGGTAGTAAGTGTTTCTGGTATATGACTTAAACACAGAAGGATGCAAGGGGAGAAATGAAGCGTGAGAGAGAGTAAAACACATCTGTTCCAGCATCTCGTCAGGTAATGGTATACAGAGACTCCCTCCTCAGTGAATGATACGCAAGAGGTGAGTCGTACTTGATGTCGGGAGGTGGGAGGGTTTTGCTTTGGAGGAAATTCCATTAACAACACTGTAAGCAGCCGAGTTCAAAGTGTAAGTGGCGCTGTGCGCAGCCATGCTGTCGGCAGTGGGAGGGGTGTGCTTTTGAGGCAAGGCAAGAAGAAAAAAAGCATTCGAGCGGTGTTAATATATAAAGGTGCATGGCGAGCGCTGCTCGAGGACAGCTGAGCGCCAGCAGTGCTCATGGACTGCTAAAGAAAGAAATAGTGCTTACAAGGGTTAAAATAACATACAGCGTAAGAGCCAATGTAACAGGGCCAGTCCATATGGCAGGCTACAAAATTTGAAAAGAAGGGACTAGTAAGCTATTTCACCAATTAAAAGCCCAAGGACAGCAAAAGGAGCCAATAGAAAAGATGGGAGGGGCTTCAAGCCCATATCATGAACACAGCATGTCTTGAGGAGACAGCGCAAGTGCTGCCTAGGCGAGACCTAGCAATGGAGAATAGTCCAAGGCACTCTGTAATTAATTTTTGTAGGCAAACTGTACCAGCTGCAAACCACTGCACCCTGTCCTGCTGTCTTGACTTTAGAAGAAACTCAAATATTGTACAATTGACTGGTTCAACCTCTGCTTGTCCATCGTTTTGTGGATGATAGCTTGTAGACATATAAAAAAGCGTCTCACATCTTTCAGAAGTTATGTCAAAGGATTTAGATATAAAGTGAGCTCCTTTATCAGTCACAATTCAGTCTGGCAGACTATGGCGATGAAAGAGTTCTCTAATGAAGTCCCTCCCCAGGGCAGGATCTGTTGGCAGTTGTTTCAGAGTATAAAGTGTCCCACCTTAGTTAAATAGCCTATCACCCCTAAAATGGTACTGAACTGGCGGAGTTGCACAGTTAAGTCCACAGTGATGAGTGACCATCGAGACCGAGGCATGAGAAGGAGTAGCAAAAATCAGTCATTTGATGAAACATTTTCTTTTGAGCACAGGTGGAACCCTTTTGTACTTTGGCCTTGATTTTTCGGTCCATGTATGGACACCAAAAATGTGAAGTGCAAGTCAGTAGTGTTTCTTTTCCGGGGATGTCTTTCCTGACACTATTGATGGCTTTAAGATGAAGTTCTTCTGTAAGCAATAACAACATGTTCTCCTCAAATAACAGCTCATCTTGGTATATTCTGACACAGTAATTAAGTGCTAGCCAGGGTTGCATGTCTATAGTTTATATACTTCTTTTAACCTGATCTTTAAACTTTCTATCTTACGGTGAATCCGAAGTTGGTATTGGCAAAATTGAAGTGGCATGGTGCTTCCCATCCAACTCTTCTGTTTGTCAAGAGAGGGCATCTGCTTTACTAGTCAAATTCGAGGAAGATGGGAGATATGGTGCTCAAATTGGAAATAAAATAATGACCACTTAGCATGCAAAAGATGGCAAACTTCAACGTTTTAAGAAACTGCAGAGTCTTCTGATTGGTCCACACCAGAACATAATGCAGTGCTTTTTCCAAGTAATGCTTCAATGCACAAAGGCTTCTTTGGTAGTGGGAATCTCTCGATCATAGTTATTATTATAAGATAATTCTTCTCTGCATTTGAGTGTTCTTGTTTAACAAGCTACTAAGTGTGGGTGTAGGGCTGCTGTCTGCAGATGTCTTTAAGAAACAATTGCACCTGCAGATGCATCTGTTTCCAGTATAAACTGTAGATCTGTATTTCGATGCCTTAAGATGGGTGCTGTTGTGAATGCGGTCCTAGGGCTATGGAACACGCCTCTTGTTCTGGCCACCGTATGAATGGAATTGGTGTGTTAGTTTCATTATGGGTTTAACAATATCAGGAAGGGGGCGTGGCTAGCTGCTGAGAGCAATGGCCGATTGCTAGTGCGGCTCCGCCGGACTGCCCCGTAAACGCCCCTAACTATCCGATACAGCCATCCGTAACGGGCCTGAGTGGGTTCTGTGTGCACCTGTTCGGTCCCTAGGTGCGAGAAATGCCCCAGTGAGCCACACCTGGCCGGGATCGTGGAGACTGCCCGGCGAGGCCTGTTGAAGGTTTATGATCCCCAGCCTTCAGTTCCGAGGTGGATCGATGGAGGACGAGTGCGGTAGGAAACGCTGATAGCAACGCTGGGCAGGAAGATACGGCGGGCCTGGCGTTGTGGTGCTCTGTGGGTCGGAGTGCTGTGGCTGGGACCCGCTTGAAATACACCAAAGGTCTGGCCGCACTGTGAGACCTGGGGGAGCTCCGGGCCGGCAACGATGAGGCTGTATGGGCTGGACCGGAGTGAGAGGGGACGCACCTGCGGCTTTGGAGGGAGACAGGACTGAGCGAGAGAGACAACTGGAAAAGAGCGGAACATTGAGGGCGAGAGGTCCCGCTCCTGCGGCTCGGAAACGAGACGGTGCCGGCCCGGGGTGCGGGAGGGAAACATAGAGAGTAGAGCGGAACCTGGCCAATGCTAGTGGTAGCAGGGGGTCCGATTGGCTTTGGGAGAAGGAGACTCCGAAAACCTCGCCCCCTCCCCCCCCACTGAAGTGGAGACTGCATCTCTGTGTCCCCTCCTTTTGGGCCCCCCTTCACCTCCCCTGCTCTGATGGGGAGCCTCTACATCTTCGTTCCCCCATTATCGTTGGACTTCCTGCGCTGAGGACGCGGTTCTGTGGGCCGATGGACCGAGCGGAGCCCTGTGGTGCTGGGAGAGACCTTCCTAGAGCGATGGTCCGGCGGTGGCCTAATCCAATGTCAACACTGCGGGCTGCAGATATAATCGCTGTAAACTAGCTGGAGGTCGAGTAGCCGTTTGGCACAGCAGGAGAGACTGAGTATCACAGTGGCCCGCAACAGAAGGACAGGACTGCAACAGTTACTGGTGGGCTGGGAAGTGCCTAGGCCGTCACGGCGGAGCGGTGGAGAGAATCCCATCTTGGCTGCGCTGGGCTTCTTGGGGCGGCAAGGCCTCTGCGATGACTGGGAGGAATGAGCTCCCGCAGCACCCAGCAAACAAAATTAGACAAGTACAACTGGCCTAAGGGGCCACCTGCCTGGACCGTACATGGCGGAGGCAGGCTCGTCTCCGGAAGATGCAGCAACCAGTGTGGCCACAGAACCCTCACTGAAAGATCTTATGGTGGCTATCCAGAGGGTCAGGATGGACCTGGATGAGAGGATCGACTCGGTGACCACGAAGGTCTCCCTGTTGAGGGCAGACCTGTGGAATATGGGTCCCCATGTGAAAGAGGTGGAGGGGATCACGACCGGTCTAGTGGCAGACACACAATCTCTGAAGAAGGTCAGTGAGCTAATAATTGCAGCCAAGACTTTGGAAGCCAGGCTGGAGAACCAGAAGGGACGATCTCGCCGCAATAATGTACGAATAATTGGGGCGAGGGAGAAGGTGGAGGGGCCAGCGATGGATCTATTTGTGTAGGACCTTGTAACCACGGTGCTGCAGCCAAGGGGACTATCGAAATATTTCTCAGTAGAGCGAGCACATTGAGTCCCCGGCACTCCACCAAAACCAGGGCTCCCACTGCGCCCCATAATCGCGAGGATGTTTATTGCGACCGGGACATGAGCCAGGAATGCACCACCGCTCAAGTATGAGAACGCCCTCATTAACTTCTTCTCCAACTTTACCATGAAGGTACAACAGAAGCGTCGGAGTTTCCTAGAGGTAAAAAAGGCCTTCCGAGTAAAGGATATCAAGTACTCTATGCTACTTCCAGCGACTCTTTGAATAGCAGCTGATGGCATGGTCTAGCGTTTCTCTACTCCGGAGAAAGCATGAGATTGGCTCGATGGGTGGAGAATGGCTGGGAGAACTTGGCAGACTAACAGGAACATTGCAATAAAGGATAGAGGTGAGGCGGGTCCCGACTCTGGACGTACAATTGAACCCCCGACTACTATTGAACAATCCGCAGCCGGGTGGGAATGACAGTCCAGCTTTGATGCCACAGTATGAGGGAGTGTCCGCTGCATAGTCCAGTCTGTGATAAGGAAGACGGAAAGCGGAAATTCAAAGAACTGGTAGATTTGTAGACTGAGGCCAAAATGCAGCTAAGATCTAACTCTACTATTTCTGACTCTGTATTCGTTGTAAGCTAAATTAGTATAGGAGTTAAGTAGCTATTGCACCAAAGACATGCGACGGGGGGGCGGCTGGTGGGGTCTACACGCGGCCACAGCCCACCCGCACAGAGTAATTCTTATGGGGTGACAGGTACTCTGCAAATTGGGATGGTGAGTGGTTCTGAACCCACAGTGCAGGGCAGCAGGGAGGGGTGAGTTATGTTGTTTTTGGGGGTTGAGTTGCCACTTTCATGTTGGCTTGGTTCTGTGGCTATGTACTACGTTTAGCTTATCAGGGATAGGGCACTAGAGAGCTTTAATGGGGCGCGGGGGTGGATGTACCCAACATTTTGAAGACGAATGGGCACAGAGCGAGTCTATACCTCGACATACCCGATTAGCGGGACAGGCGCCTGAGACGTGCCACTGTGGCACGCACGGACGGACACTGCTCTGGAAATCATGACCTGGAATGTTACTGGATTAGGCCATAAAATCGAACATACAATGGTGCTTCAATACCTACGTAGACACGCCCAAACATTGTTTTACTGCAGGAGACGCACCTCAAGGGCAATACTTGCAAATCACTAGATAGATCTGTCTATAAGCTCCTTGCGCATACAGGATACACGTCTAATTCGGACTGCACTCCCATTTGTACCAGGGCAGATTTGGAATGATCAGATGGGCAGATATGTGGCTTTAACTGGGAGTTCGGCAGGCAGGGTCCTAAATATATGCTCTGTATATGTCCCACGAAGGCTGCAGGCCTCTGCTGAGTGCACGGTTACAAGACCTCCCGACCAGTACATTGATAATGGGGGGGAGGGGGGGGCATGAATGCCATGATGGACCCTGTAAGGGATAGGATGTTAACTTCGGAGGGTGGAAAGGGAGTAGAACCACTGAGAGCCTTTGTAGAAGCTCTCGGGTTGGTGGATCTATGGAGAGAACACAACACAGGGGCCAGGCAGTATACATTTTATTCAGCATCACATGGGAGCTGCTCCCACTTGGATTACCTGATGATGCACTACACTGAAGCACACAGGTTTAGGGGAGCAGCTCATATGGCAAGGGGGATATCAGATCACTCGCCAGTGGAGGTACTCCTACAGGGGCCTACTAGAGACACTGCATTGCCACCCAGACTCGACCCATGGCTATTTAAGGGCACACAAGTCTTAGATAAATTGAGGGAACGAAGGGAGCAGTCCTATCAAGATAACGTTGGCACTGTGGAATTGGCACGTGTACTGTGGGAGGCCTACAAGGCAGTCATGCGAGGGTATGTCCAGGCCATAGCTGGAGGAAAGAGGAAGGAGCAGCGATTCCAATATGACACCCTAGAGAAGGACATCACAAGGCTCGCGACAAGGACGGCAGAGACTGGAGTGTCGGATGCAATGCCCGACAGCTCATACGGGTTAAACAACAGGAAGTGAAAGATATAGCAGAAGAGACAGCCAGGGCACAGGCCAGGGTGACCCAGAGAAGATTATATGATGTTTGGGAGAAGGCTAATCAGTTGCTGGCAGAGAAAGAAACAAGGTGTTACAGGTCCGGACCCCACAAGGGGCGATTAGTAGGACAGGAGAAGAAATAGCCGCAACATTCGCAGATCACTACGAACAACTGTATACATCCATTTATAGTAGAACGGGGTCAGACTGTGGGAGTTAGAAAAGGATCTGATAGCTGAGGACATCGGTCAGGCCATTAAGGAAATTCAATCAGGCAAGGCGCCCGGACCCCATGGCTTACCAGTCGAGTTATACAAAGGGGTGGCATCGATGGTGGCCCGGCATATGCTTAACATGTTTCGGGAGGCATTAGAACAGGGTAGCCTCCCGGAGGAGCAAAGGTTGGCCACTATTGTAGTCATTCTGAAAAAGGGCAAACCCCCTGATGAATGTGGATCATACCGCCCAATTTCTCTGTTGCATGTTGAGGCTAAGGTATTAGCGACCAGACTCAGTGGGGTCATTACGTCCATAATCCACCCTGACCAGTCGGGCTTTATGGTCCATAGAAACACCCGGCTTAATTTACAGAGTGATGCATGTAACAAAGATGAGGCCAGACAAATACGCAGTACTCCTATCTTTGGACACCTGCATGGTGTTTGATAACATCGAATGGCCCTATTTGTTCGCGGTGCTGGAAAGGTTTGGATTTGGCCCCAAATTTTGCACCTGGGTGCAGCTCCTATATTCGAATCCGCTCGCTAGAGTGAAAGTTAATGGGGTGGTGTCAAGGCCAGTAGCGCTATATAAGGGCATGAGGCAGGGATGCCCCCTCTCCCCTATGCTATTTGCTGTGGCATTGGACCCATTAGCAGCATGGGTCACAGGTGACCCATTAATAATAGGGATTGTGGGAGGCAATGGATGGGAAGAGAAAATATTGCTCTATGCAGATGACTTATTGTTGTATGTTACAAACCCACGGTCTTCGATAGGTCGGATACTGCACATATTCCAGCTGTTCGGAGGATATTCTGGCTACAGGATAAACTGGGATAAATCCCTCCTGTATGTGCTGGCCAGGAGTGAACCAGCTTTGCCGTCCAGCGCTCAGGCCTTGGTGATTAAAAACAAGTGTAAGTATCTGGGCGTAGAGATATCAAAGACAGACAGTGAGTTCTTTGAGGATAACTTGTTCACCAGTTAGACAGATTGCGCAGGGATGTGCTGCACTGGAGGCAGTTGTCACTGTCCCTGATGGGGCGAGCGGCTTTGTTTTAAATGATGACACTCCCTAGACAACTATTTATCCTGCAGAACGTGCCATATAAAATAGCACCCAATTTTTTACGGAAAGTAGATTGCGAAATCCGGCTCCTCCTACAGGACGAAGGTAGTCCATGAATAGCCCTGCATAAATTGCACAGGGGGTGTTTATGAAGGCAGATTGGCGATCCCTGACAGCAGGAAACACTATTGGGCGGCCCAACTGGTGACAATTAATGCATGGGTGTTCATGGAGAGGGTAGTAACAGCATACAGAGTCTATCACTACTCAGTGGGACAGAGGGGATATCCAGAGGCACTATATCGGCGGCAGGTTGAACGACTGTTGCCCACGCACATGCAAACGACAGTACGTATATGGAGGGAGACAACAAAATTCCTGGTCTGGGAAGGGAAATTAACGGGAAGGTCTCCATTATGGGATAGTGACCTACTTTGGGAGGTGGGTGGACTGCAAGGTTTCTGTGCATGGGGATTGACTACCTCGGGGACGTTTGGAGGGGGCATAAGATGAAAGAGAGAATTGAAGAAAGAATATTAGATGACTGACTGCGAACAGTTCAGATACATTCAACTAAAACATGCACATCGATGCCTCATCACTGAAGGGGAACAGTTGGCAGAATACACTCCATTAGAAGATAGGATCCTACTAGATCCTATGATTGACAAGGCCACGTTCCTTGGCGTATAAGAAAATAATGAATAATATGCTTGATCCATTGAGGGCTCTTCAGGAAATGTGGGAGACCGAAGTGGGGATGCTAGAGGACGACAACTGGGCGGAGGTGATACAGAGCCGTAGGGAGGTTCCAGTTCGGGCACGGTTTCGTCTTATACAATTACGTATCTTACACAGGCAGTATACCTCAAGGGCACTGCTACATCGAATAGGCCGCATTGACACCGACCTCTGTGCAAGGTGGTGCGGTGAGGTGGGCACCTTTTTCCACATGTTGTGGACATGCCCCCGAATTCAGCAGTATTGGAGAGAGGTAACACAGATAATGTCCGAAGTGGTGGAACAGGAGGTCTCGCTGGGGGCTAGATGGTGCATACTGTGTGTGATGGGGGAAGACAGATGGCCCAAGTACTGTAGGATATGGCTTTTGCTTGCATATGTAGTGGCAAAAAGAAATGTAGCGAGGACGTGGGGGGCACACCAGCCTCTGGGAGTTGCAGAGTGGATGGAGAATGTAGACTGGTGCTGCGCAGCAGAAAACCTGGTGTTCCAAAGCAGGGGGTGCCCGAAGAAATGGGGCAAGATCTGGGGCAAGTATATAGAGGCTTTCGGAGTCAGTGCAGCCAGCGATAACAGGCTGGGGGGATGGGTCCCCAGGGCCTCCAGATGCAAGAGATGGTCATTTATGATTAAAGGTTGATTGTTGTATTGAATTGGGAAACAATACTGTACATGGGGAAAGTCCTGATCACCTTTGTGGAGAACGAATGAAAATACTTTATCAGTGGTTGTACTGCCAAGCTTTTGTTGAATAAAAAGAGTTCTAAAAAAAACAATATCAGGAAAGTCTGGTATGAAATTTGCAAAGCCAGAGAATCTTTGTATCTGTTTCACTTTCTTAAGTTGTGGTCACCTTGTACTGCCATGACTTTGAAAGAGGCATCAGCATGGTTCCCAGTAGAGATCATGAAACACTGAAAGGTTGCTTCAAAAACACATTTTTCTAATTTAGTGTAGAGATGTGATTTCCTGAGATGCTGTAAAATTTTGCAGAGATGTATACAATATTATTCTTTACTTTTGAGAAACTTGGACTTAATCTAGAAAAATGATGACAAAAGGGCTAATATGTTTCTAAAGATGTTGTTGGCTAGATCCTGGAAGGCCGCAGGGGCATTGTATAACTCAAAGGGCATGAGCAGGTGTTCAAGACCAGGGGTTAAATGTGGTCTTCCATTCATCTCCCTCTTTGAAGTGTGTGAAATTTTAAGCACCTCTGAGATCCAATTTGTTGGATACTGTAGCCATTTAAATTTAATCCAGTAAACATATTAATGGTAGAGGATTACGGCTGTGAATGGTAATGGCATTTAATTCTTGGTAGCCTGTGCATGGTTTATAATCTGTTCCAGGTTTGAGAATAATGAAGTTAGGAACTCCACCAAGAGTCATGGAGTGTTGAATAAGAACCACATCTGAATTCTCCTGTAGATATTCTCAGGACTTCATCTTCTTTATGGGTTATTAGATACATTTGAACATTTGTTCTTTTTGACCCAGGAATGAATGGAATAATGCAATCCTGTTACCTGGCGGGACTCCTTTACACCAAACACATCCTGAAAGTTTTTATAAACATCAGTTAACACTGTTTGATCAGGTTTGGGTTATGAAAATCGCATTAGCGGTTGCTGTACTGGAAAAGATGTACAAGGGTATCACCATTGTTGACGATATGGCAAATTCAATATGATTTTGTCTTCTGACCATTTGATGATTTAGTCATGACTTCAAAACCAGGAAGTCCCTAAAATCATGGCCACCCCTGGAGTTTCAATGATATCATCAGCATCATAAGAACTTTATTTCGATCACCAATGATCATAAAAGTATAGCCAAACAATTACACAATAAACAGATACATAAAAATACACTTTTAAATATGACAATAAATAAGCATATTAGTTAAAAAGGGCACAAATATTCATTACACAATCACTACTATAAAAAATATATGGTATCAAAATCACAAAAAGTACCTTCATCTTTAAAATACAAAATGTCACAACTCAGTGCCTCCCACATTAAAACCATTCTTATATAAAAACCATAGCAGACTATAAGAGTCTTACACGCTTAATCTGAAAGGTCCTAAGAAATATGGACACACAACCGACTACTATCTGGCTAGTGTCATTCTGTAATATTCGCAACATTTCCCTGTGCACCCTACAACCCAGAATTTTACACAAGGGAACAATCCATTCTGTCCGTATTTGTTTATATTGGGGACAAAGAAAACAGAACATGGATGGGTGTTTCAAGACACTTTTCACAGCCCGGACACATCACCTTTTTGCCCCTTAACCTGCTGCCATCGACTGGTAAATGACCATATGGGTAGGCTACCATACCTGAATTGCAAATAAAGTTTTCTAGCCAGTGGAGGGGCAATTTCATCGCTAGTACCTTCATAGGCGGCTAATGGTTTCCGGTCAGACATGGATAAGGAACCCGTACACATCCTAATATTGTTGACCGCCACTTTTTCCCAAAAGAGTCCTTTTATACTGGCCTTGCCAATCAGGCACATACTATTAGGGTTTGGCCAATACTCATCCATATTCAATCTATTGAGCAGATCCTTTATAGCACAAAGCCAGGGTATTTTCTGTGCGTACTCAGAAACCAAAAGATCTTTGACACCCTCACTGTAAGACTCGAGGGCAGGGATTGACCATAACATGCCAAAAGATCAGCATTCCACATGCAATTTTATCAGCAATTTTCTTTTGTCCCAGGTCTAAATAAAGAGGGGACAGTGGTGTACTTGAGAGCAGATTCAATAAGGTTCTTAAAAACCGTTGCTCCACTATGTATAGGCCTTTAGTGCAAGAGTAACCCCACAACTCAATGCCATAGAGAATCGCCCCTAGGGGCTTCACGTTCTAAATTTCCAATGCTGGACCCACCCTTCTTGATATTGTTTTCCTGTGGATTTTACCTATATGTGCTGTATGTTGAATTAAGGATGCGTGGGCTTTTTCCACCTGGGTATCCAGCATAGGTTCCTGGTCAATTTAAATCCTAAGTACTCAAAGCTTGGCACCACATCTAAAGCTGTATCACCCACTAACATCCTCCTCTTGCAAGAAGTCGACAACTGTCTACTAAAAATCATACTTTTGGTCTTGGAGCTGTTGAGCTCCAGGCCTCGATCCACATAGAACAATTGGAAAGAGTTCGAGTTGTAAACCCTGAAGCGATTTAGAAATTAAGAAGGTATCGTCCACAAAGAGAAGTGCGGGAACCCTCTGCCCATCTAACTTTGGGGCATCGCACCCATCTTGATCTAAAAACCTGATTACCCCATTTATGTATAGCATAAAAAGAGTGGTGGCCAGAACACACCCATGCCAGACCCCACGATCGATACAGATCGGGTCTGTCAAGGCACCATCCCACCCCCACCTCACCTGGGCAAACGTGTCGGCATAAAGCCTCACAATAATAACCAGCAAGGGGGCTGGCAAACCCATCTCTTCAAGGACCTTCATCGTCTCGCTCGGGGTACTAAATCAAAAGCTGCATGGAGATCGGCAAAGGCAACATATAGTTTGCCCTTGCTTATGATCACCTCTCGCCAGTACATACATACAAATCGAAAAATCTGATCCAGTGTACTCACATTCTGTCTAAAACCTGCCTGCCAATTCGTAAGTATACTCACATTCCAGATCCACTACTGTACACGAGGTAGTACCTGTTTGCAGAAGATTTTTTGCAGGGAATAGATCAGACTTACTGGCCGATTATTAGCCGGGTTAGCCCTGTCCCCTTTTTTTATAGATAGTGATAATTTCGGCTAATTTCCAAGATAATGGAATCTCCATACCAGCGAGCATTGTGTTTGAGAGCAAATTAATATATGGCCCCCAGATTTCTGGGTTTACCATATATAAATCATTGGGCAATCGATCTGGCCCCGTAGCACGACCAGGAATAGAAGATTTTATAGATAGCAACGTTTCCGTAAGGGTAAAAGACAAATCGGCAGCTTTCGAAGTAAAACTAGATCGAATAGCCTTTTCATCTCCCTCATTGGTATCGCGTTTATTGGAATAAAGCTATTTGAGATGGGCCGTCCAATCTTTTGGCTGGATACAAAAATCGAGGATCGCTTGGAGACTGTTGAGGCAGCACGCTGCTATCTTCCAGAAAGACTTGTTATCCTTCTTGGATATTGCTACATGTAACTCAGACCAAAGAAACACTTCCACTCTTTCCTTGCAACAGATGTCACATACTGATACAGCTTCCTATGTTTGGCTATTTCAGGCTGGAATTTAGACTTAATAGCCATAATAAGCTCACTCTTGGCTTTACTACATGCTCAGTTATACCAGTTGCCAGAGTTGGGCACATTGTTCCCCCATCTATGATATCACATTGTTAAATGACCGATAGGGTTACCGTGCCTAAAATGTATGTTTTATAGATTACCTCTCTGGAAGTTTAGGTCGTTCTATCCACACCAAAAACAGGTCACTATCCTGGACATGTTAGCTTTTGTTGAAAAGTCTGGCGTATTTATTGATCAGAAGTACTAGAATCAATGCTAATAAGGAGGGGCCAAGAAAACTGGAAGGAAAAAATAGGCTTTCTTTGAGTCTGATCTTTCAAAAAGAGAAATGCTTGGTCCTGCTCTGCCCATCAGGCTGATCAACCTCGTTTCCCTTAATGTTTGGCAATTCCACACAAAGTTACATGAATGTTCACAGTATAAACATAAACTTTCTCCCCATCCTTGTTGTTTCAAGTAACGGTATTGCATATGTTTCCAATCTGCATAGGTCTTTCCTTGCTTTCTTTCACTGATGATTTTTAGGCTTTGAACAGCACGGGTACATTAAGCACTGGTTCTTCAGGGTTCTACTTGTCAACTTTGCTTAGCGTCTATATGTGATGTGTGGTCAACCAAAGCCCTGGATGTAGTGGTTCAACTCACGCCTAGCAATAGGGTATCTTTGAGATCCTCCCGCAAGTCTTGATAAAATTCAGTAACTGCTGCTTTTTCATTAATCCACACTGCATCAGTTGTAGGGTGCTGAAATTGGACAATATAGTTCACGAAGTCTCTAGACCTTTGACGTAGCATCAACAGCCCAGTGTGAGCTGACTGGATTATTTGGTGTTTACCAAATATAGCTTTTTTTAAAGAAAAATAACCGTATATTGATTTTCCAACTACAGACATTTCATCAAAATTAAGCGTGTATCCCATAACATAGTGTCTTTTGCCAAATGAGAAGGAATAAAAGCCACTGTGATTTTATCCATCTGAAAATATTGTGGCTAAGCCATAAAATGAAGAGTACATTGTGTGTTGAAATATGAGGGAAATCCTACCCCAGTGTAATACCCGAAGACTCTTTCCAGCAGGCATATCCAGATTTCTCCAATGTGGGGGTCCAGACTAGTATTAACCCCAGGCTGGGGACTACTTACCCCTGAGGCACTGGTTGTAGGGGTTGGTAGTGATGCTACTACCAACTGATTAATTTTGTTGAAAAGAAAGGCTCTCTCTTGTTGAAACCATTTTTAAATTATATTGAATTTTAATTATGGTTTAAGCCATAGCCTGGAAAGTATTAATTTTTCAGGCCTGGCAAATTTTCAAAGACCAAGGTGTTTTGAATCTAACGAGAACCCAGCCTTCCCATTACTGTTATAAGTGTCACCCGTATACGGCTAAAATACAGAGGGAGCAAGGGAAGAGAGAAAGAGAGGTGTCTCTTCAGATGATGGCATATTGAGACCTTCCTCTTAGTGAAAGGCGTGCAGGAGTTAAGTCTGTACTGGATTGTCAGAACCCTACCTCGTGGTGGATGGGTTCAAGAGGTAATCCGTACCTTAAAACCTAAATGACAATCCCATATGAATGCCCCAAGCTGTGAGACAATAGCATTAGCATGACAGTTCTACAATTGGTGATTCTCTTCCGCCACTGGGGATGTGATTGTCACTGAAGATCAAGAGACATTCCCATCAACCAGGCGAAAGCAAGTGATACGAGCACGAGGAATTGGGGACAGCATGCAGCCACAACAACCTGCCAGACAAAGCAAAAGTAAAGGACCTGAGGGACTAACCGCTAACATATAGCCTTAGCTGTCCTCTTCCTACTCTCCCTAACTTCCACCCTCCTTGTCTGTGCTGTTGAGCTTTTCCTTCTAAAAGAAAGGGTCAATCTGCAGAATCAGTAGGAGGCAAAGTGGATTGAAGACTGTGGCAAAAATAATTTATCAAAAGGTTCTCGCCTGGTCTTTTTATCATTAGATTTATTCGGTGAGTATAATTAAACTTACAGCAGTAAACGTAGCCCAAAAAAAATAGTACGAAACAGAAAATCATATGTATGCACACAGCACGTGAATTATTTAAAGAAACATACACAAACCAGATTGAAAATAGGTAATCAAATAACCAGGTAATTTAGAATAAGTGATTAAGATTGGAAACATAGAACTTTTTAAGTAGGCTGGTTCATCTTCCCAAAAATCATGAACTCATTTTAAATTAAGAATTTGCCTAATAGTGCAATAGACATGCGGGTCTCTATACCCAATTGGGAAATATATAACATCTGTTAAAGGACTCTCACCCACATAAATACTGTGGCATGCTTTATTATTGAGTCCACACCCAGCACGTCTCATACTCCTGGGTAGGGCTAAACCTCACTTTTGGGGGGAGCACTTTGATATTAGTGGTGAGGGATCCTTATGAGAATTTTAAAATTGCCTAAAGAGATCTCCCTATTTTGCTCCATTTATTCCAAGAGGCCCTTTGACAAAATTAACAAGCATTTGCAATGCAATAGGTCTCGCATTTATGCGAGATTGAGCTATTGACATTGCAAATAACAATGCCTTTTATTTTTGTTTTCGTTTTAAAAACATAAATAAAAGGCATTGTTATTTACAATGCCAATAGCTTAAACTCTGGTAACTGCGAGACCTATTCCATTGCAAATGCTTGTTTTGCAAGGGCATTAAATGGAGGTGGACGGGGAGACAATTCCCTAATTCATGAATTTGTGGCTAAGTTAAGCATTCCACATTGATATGGGCCTGCCATAAAGATTTGTGACGTTCCACAGGGCGGTGTGAGAAAGGCCTGGCTTGCTTTGAAGTTTGAAGTTGGATCACTAACCGAGGAAAAAAGTGTATCTAGCCCGAACACTAAAAATAACTGAAAACAAGCAAAGGGCACTTGAATCGTTTTTTTAGATGGCACAACAAACACAAGTATTTGTTTACCTTGCAGTTCACTCCCACGCTTGACTTCCAAAAGGGGGCTGCTCCCTGGTAGAGACTGGGCACTGCTCTTCTAGTTACTGATTGTAACCTTTGCTCGGGTTTATGAAGAGTTAAACAGTCAGCATCCTGTGAACCTTCCATAAGTGCACGTGGTCACTGTGGGTGGACTGTCCGTGTCCCCAACAGTGTAGCGCTGGTGACACATAGCAACAGGGATGGGGGCGGGTAGGCAATAAAATACAGGTAAAAGCTGAGGGAGCGAGCGTTCTCATATGTGAGGATCAACTGTTCAAAATTAAAAAAACAAGCAGCGGGGAGTGGAGAGCTCTCTTGTGAGAGGGACATGGGGAATGCAGTAATAATGCGCACAAGGGGCGTCCAGCGGTCTCTTGTGAGAGGGACATGGCGAGTGCACTAGTAATGCACATAATGGGCGTCCAGCGCTCTCTTGTGAGAGGTACATGGGGAGTGCACTAGTAATGCGCACAAGGGGCATCCAGCGCGCTCTTGAGAGGTACATCGAGGAGTGCACTATTAATGTGCTCTCGTGTCAAGCACATCTCGGGAGGGGAAACATCAAGAATGACAGCTGGGGTTGGAGTGGAGGGGCAAAGCACAGCTGGGGATGGGTAGAGGTACTCCTGTGGGAAACACAACTGCAGTGGGTGGTGATACGCACAGCTGGATATGGGTGGAGGTACTCCCTACTCCGATGAGCAGTACATCAGAGGATGGAGGTGGGCGAGAAACACGCTGGGATTGATGGAGGCATAGCGGGTGAGAGGTGGTGATGCACCAGCAAGGATTGCCTTAGTGGAGCCCTCCGCTACCTACACAAACCACTTCATGCGCTGTGATGCCATAACTATGGCAGTAAGCGCTAAACAAATGCCAATAACTAACTGTAGAAAGCAGAAAGGAGGAGACTCCAGTGCGAAGCCAAGCTGCATTACTCCGAGATGTGTTTGTAACCTGTGGGGTCAGTGAGAAAGACAGCACTATAGCCCGGCAGAAGCTCTGTCCTGGAGGTCTGGCGGCAGAGCAACAACCCCAAGTACTGGCACCGACGAGAGAACACGGTTGGGACGGGTAGAGTAGAGAGGGTAGTGTACTGTTAGGGTGGGTGGGCTAGGAGCCAGGTGTCCAGAGAGAGGAAACGGGCTATGATTGGATGCAGCGGCAGAGCCCTGGGTGCGAAGGAAGGTAAGAGGCTGGAACAGCAAAGGCGAGTGGGTGGAGGGAGTAAGTGGTTCAAACTATGGGCGCAAAGCCTAGCGCGTGCGTGTGTGTGTGTGTGTGGTGGGGGTTAAGGGTTTAGGACTGCAGACCATAGAGTCGATTATGGACAGTGGATAAGGGGGTTCAGGGTTACAGGGATCAGAGCCGGGTATGCACAGACATACAGTGCAAGGCTACAGAGTGCCGAGCCAGGTGTGCACAGGCAGGGGAGGGGTTAAGGCTACAGTGTGCAGAGCCGAAAGTGTACAGGGAGGGAATCAAAGGCTACAGACTGCGGAGCCGAGAGAGCACAAGCAGGGGAGGAGTCAAGGAGGAGTGTGGAGCCGGGAATGCACAAGCTGGAGAGGGGCTTAAACTATAGATTGCGGATCCGGGTTTGCACAGCGCGGTAAGAGGGTAGAACTAAGGGTGGCAGAGCCGGGTGTGCATTGATTGCAAATCCGGGTGTGCACATATCGGTAAAGGTTAGGTGTGCACAAGGAGGTAAGGGGATAGGACTGTAGGCAGCAGGGCGTAGTGTCCACTGGGAGTGGAGGGATTAGGGCTTTAGACATCAGAGGGAAGGGACGATTTCAGGAATGCTCAGGGACTGGCAGTGAACGACGGGTGGCAAAGCAGGGCGGTAAGGGGTACAACTAAGGGGGGCAGAGCTGGGTGTGCGCAGGGTTGTAAGGGGTACAACCAAATGTGGCAGAGCCGAGGAGTGTGTGCAGGGTGGTACAACTAAGCGTGGCAAAGCTGGGTGTCCGCAGGCGGTAGGGGGTCACTGAAGGGCGGTTAGGTATGCAATGCACGAGGAGCCTCGTCGCCGGTGGTGGACCCAGAGGGGCTACTGACCCGGAGGTATGGGGGGTGGGGGTCTAATGGTCAGTTGGCGATGGAAGGAGAGGCGGAGACCCTGCAACTGCTCCTGGTACGGGCTGAAGATCTGCTGAACCCCTGGAAGGGTCCACTGTGCGGCTGGGGCGGGACACTCGGCTCCTGGTGGGGGGCCTGTGGTAGTGCCCTGCGGGTGAACAGGTGGGATGTTCTCAGTTCTTAACCAGGGCTGGGGTGCGTGCAGTGAGCGGGCCAGGAGCTGTTAGGCTCCTGTAAGAAGGGCTGGGGAGGTGGGCTAGGCTCGTGGGGGGTGTCTGGTTAGATGACGGGGAAGGGCCGCTGAGCTCCCGGTGCCCACTGCGCCTTCTATGCCTCACCTTCGGCTTCTCCCGTCCGTCCCTCCTATGCCCTCCTTACTCCCAGTTTCAGCGCCGTCGGACCTTGCTCTCGCGCCCCCGTGTTTCACTCGCAACGTTTCCTGTAGTTCTTCTTGCGCACCCTGTCTGTCGCCGTCCAGCTTTCTTATTTCCAGTCTCTCGTGCCTCACACGGTTGGATTGGGATGCAAAATAGGCCGGGGCACCCTAAAACAAGGGGAGGGGCGGCGTGGCCGCGAGAGGGTAAACAAGCGCGTAATAGACACCAAAAGGCATTGCTCCTCCCATGGCCTATTGATGTCTATTACGCGCACCAAGCGCGTAATAG
Source organism: Calotriton arnoldi (assembly GCA_963921515.1). Lineage (NCBI taxonomy): Eukaryota > Metazoa > Chordata > Amphibia > Caudata > Salamandridae > Calotriton > Calotriton arnoldi. The sequence continues at coordinate 1,713,526 of CAWUFW010000575.1, forward strand.
ACACCAATAGGCCATGGGCGGAGCAATGCGCCCGCCTTTGGCCAATTACGTGCAGTCTTTTAGACAAAGACGCACGAAACGGCCTATGGGGTAGCACATAAGGAATCGCACACGCACGAGCGCGTGCGATCCCTAGGTCGGTGCTGAATCCCCATTTTTCACCTACTAAATGTCTCGCGCTGCGCGAGCACTGCTGCGCAGTGCACCGCTAGGTGCGAGACCTAAAAACGGGATCAGATGTTCATGGAGGTCATTATTAATCCAACATCCGTTATGTAGATCTACATGTTTCAGCTGGCCTTTTCCTGCCCGTTGGGCCACTCTGTGTTCTTCTGGACCTGCAAGTTCCCCCGTGAGCTCTACTTGACAAACTCACTATTCCTGATGTGCTCTATTTGTAGTCTGAATAATACATTAATTCATGCATCCACTCTATGAATAACTTACAAAACTGCTTTGTGTGCTTCCTGGCAATTTGGTTTGTATCTGGAATTGAACATGCCCCATAGGAGTTTGAAGGAGGCAGACACCATAGTCACACTAACCCCAAAGGTCTGACCCGGCATTTTGCCTAGTCATTGTTATGATAAATTATGACCGGGTATGACAAATTCAACTCCAGATACAAATCAAATATAAGAAAATGTACCAAAATGAAAAGAGCTCTAAAAAGGAGTGAGAGCAAGAGAGAGAGAGAGAGACTTTGTATCTTTGCTTAGCAAATAAGATTCAAACTTTTTAAGGACCGAGACCAGCAGTTGAAAAGTAATTCACAATATTTTTTTCTGTTTTACTGGGAAAGAAAGATTGTGCATATTTATTTGTCATGTACTTTTAAAAGGCCTACAGTAAGCAACACCAAAATGTCAAGTACGTTTTTAAATTTGTTAATTTGCTTCCTCATTGTAATCCTTGACCCTTTAAGCTCCTGAAAATTAAATAGAAGAGAAATGGTGGCAAAAATCTGTTACTACCTTCCAGTGGACAGACTCTATAGATGTGCATGCATGAATACTTTATGCAGTGCTTAATTTGAGCCAGTGCTTTCCGGTGCTCCGCACCAGCACCTAATCCTCAGCACTGGCGCTTATAGCACCAGTTGAGGACACACATATTTGGAAGTCACGTGATTTTCTCCCAGAATCACAGGATGTTGAGCCACACCGAGACTCGAATCCGGTTCCCCAGCTCCGAAATCGGCAGCTCCAACCATTAGGCCAAGTCCTCTCCAGAATAATAAGTGCTGGGGCTCTAGTCGGGAGGCAGTTTGCACCAGCACATTTCTCCTGTTAGCGCTGCCTCCGTAGGAGAGCCCCTGCACCTTTTAATTTACAAATTAACCACTGACTTTATGGTATAAAATAGAAAACAAAATTTCAGTTTTCCTGGCATTCTGTTGTTATTTAATGTAAGTCAAACATCGTCTTTCAATGGAACGGCAGTGTTTTTAGGATTTTCTTTGTCAAGCATATTCTTGGATGCAGGTGCTGCTTTAATTGCATTCACTTAATGGAGGTCAGCAGAGATGCCATATGCTGTGAGCATGTTTCTAACAATTTAAGACGACCCTTGTGTTAAAAATTGGGTTGGTGGTTGACTGGGGTATGAGCCCTAGTTAAGCAGCAACCACAATCATAGATAGGGTAAGAAGCAGACAAACCCTAAATTATCCTGTGCTCACCTCTGGTAGCTTGGCTCAGAGCAGTCAGGCTTAACTTAGAGGCAATATATAAAGTATTTATACAACACTTCAAACAGTAAAGTAGTGAAAACACCACACAAAAAAGATTCCACACCAGGTTAAAAAACATAGAGCTTTATTTAATAAATTAAATAAGACAAAAAAACAATAGAACTCGAGATTTTGAATTTTAAAGTTTTTATAGCATCAGGAAGCAAAAAGCTCTATTTGGGACATCTGGTCGCACTGGTCTGGGACAAAGTCAAAAGTTCAGGCTGAGCGCAGGCTGGCTACAGGGACCCAGTTAGGCCTGCTGAACCAAAGTACCTTCATCCTGGTTGCAGAGCATTGCGTGGATCCGCATCAAAGATGTCTCACAAAGCCGAAGTGATGTATCAGTTCCCAGGTGTGGTGAGGCTGCGGTGGGAGGTCCTGATGCATCAACGTCGAGGATCCTGTCAACAGGGCTTGCGATGCGGAGTCCGATATTGAGGATGCGAGGCGTAGCAGGGGCAATCAAAGATCATGTGTCATAGTAGAGGCTGCCTTCAATGAGGGATGCGAGGAGCTTGCACTGGATAAAGCATTGTGCAGCACGGTTCTGAAGGCAATGCGCTGGTCCCAGATACGGGAGGCTGCGATGATGCGAATCTTTTGCAACAAAGTCCAATCCATGCAACAGCGGCGATGCGTCTGTTCTGCTCACAGATGCGCCACTCAGTCACGGAGATTTGTTGGTTCTGCTAAGGGGAGCATCGCTCAGCAGAGGATGCATCGGTTTCGCTGGAGATACAACTTAGGCCCACTTTTAAGGGTCGAGAACTGGGGTGGCATCACTTGGCAGGGCAGACTCACAGATGGCCGACTCTAGGTGCAGAAGCAGGTTGGTTGGAAGTCCTTTATGTCCCTAAGACTTCAGGTCAGGAGGCCAGCTAGCTAGCCCTAGGCGTCACTCTGGGTTCAAGGTTAGCCCATTCACCCAGGCAAGAGGGCAGCAGGTCTGCGCAGCAAGGTAACAGTTCAGCAAAACAGCAGTCCAGCAGAGTGGCAGTCCTTTAAGTAGTACACAGTCCTTCTCCCTTCTTCACAGGTCCAGAGGTGTACTGAAGTGGTGGTATCAGAGATCCAGTATTTGTGCCTTTGAATTGGGGGAGACTTCAAAGACATGCCGTTGAAGTGCACAGAGGTCCTCCCATCCTGCTGTGGCTCCAGACTCGATACAGGGGGATATGCAGCCCTTTGTGTGGGGACAGGACACTACCTATTCTGGTGTGAGGCTGGGTCCAGCTCCTCCCTCTCATCCTGCCAGGATGGCCCATCAAGTCACACCTAAGCTCCCATTGTGTGTGGCTGTCTAGGGGGAATGCACAAAGACCAGCTGTCACCCACACCAGACACGTGGTGAGAAAAAGGCAGCAGGAACCAAATTGCTAAAGTAAGAAAATGCCAACTTTCTAAAAGTGGCATTTTCAGAATTGCAATTCGAAGTCCAACTTCACCATAAGTTTGGAATTTAAATTGTGATTCCATAGACACCAGACGTGGGGGTCTTATTTCTTCCCAGTTAGAAATTACACTTATAAGATGTAATAAGGTAATCGCAATGTTATCCTATTCTACATAATACTCCAAGTTGGCTCACTGGCAACCACCTCATGCTTAACACCAAAAAAACGGAATTCCTTCTCATCCCCCCCCCCCCCAATCACACACCCAAGATAGACTTATGGCTGAAGCATCTAACTTCCTTTGACTGCGCTCCCCACATCATTGATTCAGCAAAATCCTTGGGAGTCACCTTAGACAAACACTTGAATATGCAAGCGCAAATCAATCATGCAACCAAGGGAGCTAATCATCAGATGAGTATCCTAAGGAAACTTAATCCCTTCCTCCCACAGACCGACTTAAAAATGGCGGTACAAGCACTAGTGTTACCAAGATTGGACTATGGAAGCACCACTCTATGCGGTCTGCCCAAATACAAGCTGGCCCCGCTGAGGGCATCTCTGGTCTCAGGAACTAAAACAAATAACCACATTTCTCCGACCTTGAAAGTTCTGAACTGGCTACCCTACGAGGCAAGAATACAACTAAAGATCGCCTGCATGACCCATAAAGCCCTGCATAGCAATACCCCCAGTTACTTAGCACAAAAGCTTGAGCGGTCGGGAGGATGCAAACAATCGCGAAGTGCAAGTTCACTACTACTGAAACCACAATCCTTCCATAAAAAGAGAACTGGTTGCAGAGCATTCTCGGGGATTGCACCGAAGATTTGGAACTCCCTACCTCCAGATGTACGCAGAATCTCCTCCTTTACCTCATTCAAAAAAGAAGTAAAAATGCTTCTAATGAACAAATTCTCATCCTAAGACTTTAACCTCCTTAATGACTACTAGCCACCTATGCTATCCCATACCACTGTCTACCTCTTTTGTATTGAATGGCGAATTTCGAATGTATGTATATTACCCCAATCATCTAATGTTTAATAACTGTGTATTGTAAAGCGCTCGGATACCCTCGTGGGTCATGTTCGTGTTATATAAAACTTTATAAATAAATAAAATAAATAAATCCTATGGGAGAGATGGGCCTTGTAGTAGTGAAGAATTACTTTGGGAGTTTTTCACTAGCAGGACATGTAAAACTTAAACGTACATGTCCTACCTTTTAAATACATTGCACACTGCACTCTGGGTTGTCAGGGCCCTACCTTAGGGGTGACTAATGTATAAAAACAAACCAATATTGCCATATTTAGAGGAGAGAGCACAAGCACTTTAACCCTTGTTAGCAGTGTGAAAGTGTGCAGAGTCCTAATGCCGGCAAGAACAAGGAAAAGACCATAACCGGGACCGTGTAGCCTCTTCTGGTAAGTCAGTCAGCGTAAGGAATTTGCCATTGGGGGTATAGGTCGCCTACATTTTTTAGCTGAGCCTGCCTTAACAGACTTAGAGCTTTTTCCTATGCAGTAACAGAGATTTGGTGATGGTGTAGTAACAGTAATTTTGGGGAATACATTACCGGGTACGCCTGTCTTTTATGCATCTGTTGCCATGCATGTAGCGTGGTGCTAATTGTCTCTATTTCGTTCTTCAGAACTGTTCGGGTATGAGTGATGATAGTAGATAGTGGGCAGGAGCTATTATTATCATCTTCTATTGCAACATGGGGTTATAACTGTTTGGGAAATACCATAACTGTACAACCGGCACTTGTATAAATAGTATAATTCAAGATTGAGCTCAGCGACCCAAGCCCCCTGCTCATACAATAGCGTAATTGTTTTGCAGTTCAGTCTAGGCTGTTTCTCGGCCCACACCAATCGTATCAGCAATGATCGAAGAGGTTTAAAGAAGGAGCGAGTCGAGATTATTGGAATGTTTACAAATAAATATAGAAACTTAGGTAAGGTAATCATTTTAATTATAGCTAACCCTGCAGCTAATGAAAGTGGTAATTTAATCCAATTGACAATGTAATTTTCGAACTTATTGATTGCCCTCCTGAAATTTTTCCTCACAATAACTTTGGGATCTTTAGTCAGTCAAATTTCCAAGTACTTCACCGATTCGTCACCCTACTCAAGGGGGTACTCAAGTTGCACCTGGTGAGAGACCGGATCAGGGACGTGGACCAGTTTATCGATAACCCAAAAGATCCCACAAATCTGCTGCATTCTCTAATCAGTGGGGCTAGGTTATTGCCTGGGTTTCTAACATAGAGTACCATATTGTTCACTTAGATAGAGACCAGCAATTTACGGGAGGTGAAACTGAGAGTCGCGCTACAGTATAGTTATCACGATTTACATGCTTCCACTGAAAAGGCAAACAGGATAGGGGATAGTGGGCACCCTTGCTTAGCCCCTCTTTTAATGTTAATTGGCTCAAAGATGAATCCATTTATCCAAATTCGTGCCATGGGGCCAGTATACAGTAGGCACACCCATTCCAAGGAAGAATAGGGTACGCCCATCCTCTCCAAAACAGCCAGTGTGTAAGGCCATTCTAGAGAGTGGAAGGCTTTAGCGGCATCAAGCAATACCACCGCTGCCTCCAACTCGGGGTCAAGCTGGTGAAACAGCACAAATATGTGTAAATTGTGTATTGTGGAGCGGCCTGGTACAATGTCCGATTAGTCCAACAATATTATGTCTGGCAGTAATGTCAAGAATCTGTTAGCCTGGATTTTTGCAAGTATCTTAGGATCAATGTTTATCATTGAAAGTGGGTGGTAGGATCATTGAAAGTAAGTGGTAGGATCATTGAAAGTAAGTGGTAGGATCTGTATCTATCTGCTGGTTTGTTAGGATTTAGTAACGTGGCTTAAGTGTCTCCTGTGGACGGAGGCAGTGTACGAGGTTTTTCTCAGCCCCTTGTACATCGATAGTAGGTGTGGTGCTAGAATGGAAGTGTATTCTTTATAGAACTCGTTTACCAAGCCATAAGGACTGGGTGCTTTATTATTTGGCTGGATGCTTATAACGTCCCATATCTCATCTATCGTTATAGTCTGGGCTAGAAACTCCCATTGCCCCACGCTAAAGCTGTATCACTTGGGTACTTTGCCTCCCCCGACATGGCAGTTCTGGTATCGTGTAGATCTGAATAGAAATCTACAGATGTGGACATTATATTGGCAGTGTCAAAGTGTTTTATCTGATTATCTGTTTTAATATTCGTAATATAGTTGTGGGTCGACAATGTCCTAAGGCTAGTTGCCAAGACCCTGTCTCGTCTGACTCGCTCACCGTACGCTCTGGCAGTTGCTCCTATATATAATTCCCAGCTCTGTTTTGTCATTCTAGTGAGACACCATGTCCCTTATGCACACTAGTAACTGTAGGTTTGATTTGTACCTCGAGGCCTCTCTAATTCCCTTTCGAGTGTTTCTAAGTGTGTGCGGATGGTTTTCAAAATGTCATTTTGTTTGGCTACACATGTTTCTGTGTGTATTCAGTGATAGCCTTTTAGTTAAGCATGAAATGCCACGTTGGATGGTGCTCCAGTTGAAGGGGAGACTGGAGCCAGATATTGGTTGCAGCGTTAATAGCAAAGTTGCATGGTCAGACAGTGTGCATGATAGATGCAATGTGTGTTTTACCCAAGCATTTATATCCTTGGAGGCCAACCAATGGTCCAACTGTGAGCAGGATCCATGCACTGTGGAAACAAAAGTACCTTCCAATTTAAGGAGTTGCCTGATCTCCAGAGAATGAGACCAAGAGCTCTCAGCCCCCCATTATAAACTTCACTACTATCTTGCAGTGCCCACCCATTCGTGGAGATTTGGCACCTCTCAAATATGATTCCTGAAGATAAGCTATTTCTGTGTGATGGGTGTCTAAGTACGATCAGACAATTCAGGTCTTCAGAGGGTCATTTCGGCCTCTCTCGTTCCAAAAGCAGCCGTTAGAGGGGAGCTATTTGCACACACCGCTAATCTTGTTAGCAAAGAGAAACAAAGGACAGAGCTCGGAGAACAAATATCATGATTGGAGCACCAATGCAAGACTTCTTCTTCCTCAAACACCTATAGGGAGTTGAGGAAGATGAGAGTTGAACTTGCAAGTAGTCTTGCGGGGAGAAAAAAGGGGAACACCTCACGGATGTGTTTTTAAGGAATGTATGACGTTACTACGCATACTAATACCACGCGTGCCATTACAACGCGGGTATTACTACGCTAGTACGCCTACAACGACCTACCATTACAATGCATTCTTTTACCATGCATGCCATTTCCCAAGGGCAGAACCTCTCCCTTTGCAGAACCACTCCTAGAAGGCAATACAACCCAAAATGCTTGGAATGTCTTGAAAAGCATTATATTGAGTAATGACCTACGTTTTTTGGGGCTTTTTATTGAAGGGGGAGGGTAAAGGCAGTGCTTAATTTGTAAAAAAAAATAATAATAATAAATAAGGGCCAGGCCTCTCGTCAGGAGGCCACTCAAGCTTGCACCACCCATTGCCCATGCCAGCGCTGCCAATGGCAGTATCAACACAACTACTAACCATCGCACAGCTACAAGTATGACATTTTAGACTGTTCGTGGCCCTCAAAGCTATAACAATGGCTTGAGAGGCAGGTATTAGTTGTTTTAATGTTTATTTGATTAATAAACAACTGTTGTTGTGCTCATCTCTATATTATACAAACAGTACTACCCTATAGCACCTGTCATAAGGGCTGCTGTTGACAATTAAGTGTCGGTGCCGAGCACTGGAAACCACCGGCTCAAATTAAGCACTACCCCACATGCTTGGTTCTGTGTGACCTGCAGTTCATGAGATGAAATCCCAGCTGGCTCAGGCTTTCATCGGTCTGAGGTTAGTAAATTAACACCTGTTATTTACAGTGCTTAGAGACAGCAGACACACTACATGAAAAGTGCTACATAAAAACAAGTTCTTCTAAGGAGGGTAGAGTGAGGAGGGCAGAAGTCACCCAGGAGTGAGGTACATGTGCTTAGTGCCTGGTCCGGATCACTCCCAGATGTCTCTGGTGTGTTAGGAGATGCCTGCACATATATGCTGTTATAGAATAAACTGCAGTCATTTCCCACAGCACTCCACACAACTTGTGCAGTGAATACTCACCTGTTGGCATATGTGAGGTAAAATGGGGAGAACACTGTGTCCATGGAGACCAAACACTTTCCCAGCTCATCACTCTTGTTTTTCCTCACCTTGACGCCGCTCCCGATTATGCTCTGTTCTGCAGGGTCCCACATAGCTGCTAACTGCCAGCCATTGTGTTGAATCCAGGAGCACAGCTATCAGTAGGGCGGCAGGTGCAGTGGCATCAGGGACAAATGTTGGTAGGGGCCCACTGCCTGCCAGATGTGCCTCTTTTACTACCCTACCAATGAAAGAGGGAGTCGGGGGTATTTTACTTGTTTGCATTCGTGCCCTTGCTTCCCCAGTGGGTGAATCTGTACCATGTCGCTCAGACCTTCCTGTTTTGCCTCCAGACAGCAGCTAGCTATTGCTTTACCTTGATTGACACCACTAACGTCTAAGGCTACATGTGCCCTTCACAGATCCATGATCTATTACCTAATGCTGGACAATGGACAGCCCGTCCAAGGAACAAGAAAAGCCTCAAACTTTTACTTATTGGGTTAATTAAAGTGCTGCTCAAAGGAGTCCACGTCAGTCAAATGAAAAACAAAAACCCTCTGCATGGCAGAAGGTCTAAAACTGAGTGCAAACCAATGAGTGCTTAAGTCTTTTCTTTTTGTCTCCAAAGGCTTAACGCTATAGGACTTGGGTGTATACTCTAGTTTTGAAGACTGATTTCTATTTGGCAGAGCCGCAGAGAAGAGAACTGACATGCTCGAAGTATGATGTTGAGCTGTTGCACAATCTATTATATCAAGCTTGTTATGTGACATTCAATGCGCGGCCAAAGCCCTGCTGCCAGACAACGAACACCTCGCAGAGCAGAGACAGGCTACAAGTAAGCATGAAAAAGAAATGTGGCAAAGCCAATTGTTGTCCCCTACATGAGGTATAGAATTTGTAAATGTTTTAGCCATGTTGTACAGCAGCGCGGCTGCTGTACAACATGGCTGGCTCAAACATTGAAAAAGCCAATACCTCCCGTAGGCAAGACCTGTTTCATTTTAACATTTGTTCTTACATAACACTGTCACAGTAACATCACTTAAGGGACCAAATACGGCGAATAAACATTCGCATTGAAAATGCCAATATCTCTGATCTAGGGCATTGGTGAGACCTATTGACTTTGCCAATGCTTTTATTTATATGTATATGTGTGTGTGTGTGTGTGTGTGTGTATATATATGTATATATATATATATATATATATATATATTGATTAAATATGTAATTTCAGATGTTGCATTGTTGCTATCAATGATGTCATAGAACATGTCATGAGTGATGTAATATGGGAAGTAATCAGCAGTGCTTGATGGTGCCCTTGCTCCTTCTAGGAGCACCACCCAGATCTAAAAAATGCAAATAAGAAGCCCTCACAGAGCATTGTCCATCCTGGAGCAGTGAATAGCCGCTAATTTGTTTGTTTTTATGTACATTTCTTTTGGGGGGTTTCCCAGTGCCCACCCAGGACACTCACATCTTTATTTTTTATTATGGGCTGCAAGTGCAGCCCCAGGGCCAACACCACCCCGCCGGCTCCCTGCGAGCGCAGAAGCCAGCATCTTTATTTTTATTTTTCTGTGGGGTGTCCCGGTGACCTCATGGGGCACCTTACAGCGTATTTAAGGATATGATAGCTGCTGGGTAGAAGCATATGACACTTTTCTGCCTGCTGGCGGTGACTCAATGGTGTCCTGGGGTCCCTGCAACACCGTCATGGTGCTCGCACCACGGGATGGGGCCCTCTGGGCTGTAGTATGGCTGGGGAGGAGACTGCTGCACGCCCCTCTACCCCAATTATGTTTATGGGCCCTGGGGGATGGGGTCCAGAGGGCCTTAGAGCGGCACAGAGATGTGCCCCCATCCCCTTTAATTATATATCGGACCAGGGCCTCAAGGACGCTCTGGGAGGAGGGCCATACACCCCTCCTTTATTTACACATCAGCCCCAGGGATGGGGCCTCATGGAGGTGCAGGGAAGGGCCTGCACGACCCCCACCCCTATAAAATAGAATGTACTGCCACCTGGGCCCAAGCCCACCCCGTGGGGGCTGTTTTTTTATTTTTGAATATGCGGGAGCCAGGGCTTTTTTCAAAATGTTTACCACGGATTTATGGATCCACCGTGAATTTGCGGTAAAATTAATTTTAAAAAATGTATTTGGCCCTCTGGGCCGCCCCTCCCACAAACAAGCCTAAGGGGGCAGGATAAGCCTACCCTGCCCTCACACAATATATTTTTTTCCTTATTTTCAGGACAGGGGGTTAAGTCCAGAGTCCTAAAACGACTGCCGCCACATCTTTATTCATGTGATAGCAGTCAATAAGATCTTCTATTAAGATATGTGGGCTCCGCAGATCCTACGCATTGTGAAATACACAAAGCTTTTGAGCCTTAATGTCTCAAAAATTACTGAACGGATTGACGCCAAATCACTAAAAGCACGCTTACTGGATCAAGATCCAGCTTTCTGCCAAATCTGGTGTAATTCCGTTCAGGCGTTTTGGCTGTAGCTGTCTCTAATTTTCCTAAAGAAAAATGAATGGGAAAATGTGTTTCGGGGCCCCTCTTTTTCTCGCCCCTGCTTGTCAGATCACTCCCAAACTTTTCAGATAGGAACTGAGGTGCGTGAACTTGAAGATTTGTCCATCTGCGCCAAAGTTATACGCAAACCAAACAATACCTTTCCTATAGAAACATAGTCCTAATTATAGCTACCCAGTGGTAACCACCATTGGGTAATATTTATATATCTATACCTCCTGGGAATCAAAACTTGTCTGCAATCTTGGCCTAAAGAATATCTGTTTTTTAACTTCAGGGATGCAGTAGCTTGAAACCTTTGCCAATAGGTCCCACAGGTGCAACCTATTGGCTTTGCCAATGCTTGTTTATACTGCAGTGCTTGTTCCTGTTCCCTTTTCCTGAAGCAGTTTTACGTTTAAGGAATAGTGTCCAGCTGACATGTTTTGCGAGCCATCTTGCTGTTTCAATTTAAACTTCTAAAGAACCTTGTTACGTCCCACTCAGTCTGATTTTCAAGTGCTTTCGATTGCTAATTTGGCGGTACTGGTGAAAAGGAATGTGTTTGTGGATACAAATTTCCTAAAATTCAGGAGTTTAAATCAAAAGCACTTCATAATCAGTGAGGTGGCTCAGGAAATGCCCATTATTTGGCCCATTATTTGGCAAATATTCCATAAATGTGAGATTGGTTTTCAAAAACAAAAGCCCTCATTGGCAAAACCGATACTACTTGCCTATTGGCTTTTCCTTTGCAGACCTATTGGCTTTGCCATTTGAGTTTTTTGAAGCTCTTCAGCCAAAAAAAGCCATTGTCTTTGAAGCATTGCCAAAAAAACATAAAGGACAATGATGCGTACAAATGCATCACACCTGCGCACATATGCGTCATGATGCAACAACTGGTGTTCTTCAGCGTAAATGTATTGTGATGTGGTGGCCATTTTGTTATAATTTGCCATTCCAATATGGCAGGTAGCCATCTTGTAGTAGTAAATTATAAATCTAGTAAGTGCTCCAAAGAGTTGCGGTATTTGTTTTGGAAAGGAGCAGCTCAGCACCAGGTTTTAAGGAGAAAATAAAGATTGAGGTTGTGCAAGCATGTGGCACTTTAAAGAAAATACTGACGAGCGGTGGGAGCAGCAAGGGGGGGGGGGGGGAGCAAGGAAGAAACTGGGTCGGGTTATAAAATAAAATCGGGGAAAAAAACAAGCAGGACAATAAGGGCTGGGAAGGAGCCATAGACTGGGTGAGAGCAACAACTTGGAAAGCACAAGGGGAATTTGAGGCGGGAAGAAGCACACCAGGGAGTGAGCAAGAAAACATATGCACATCATGATGTGCTCAAATAAAAAAAGAAACAAGTAGTTCTCCGAAGATAAACAGTGGAGGGATACAAGTCTTTCAAGCAAAAGGATGGTAAGGAAGCTGTGCATCAGACTAGGAACAAACGAAAGAAGAGAAAGGAAAGACCTCAAACAAGAAGCAAGTAAAAGGGATTGGCAAGAAAGCCTATCAGTAGAGAGCAAGGGGCTGACTTTGACAGTGAATAACTAAAAACTATCTGTAAGTGAGTCAGAAACAAGGAACAATCATTTAATCGAAATAAAGGATTGATCGGCTTCCCCCATTTTGTTTGCTGGAAAAAAGCTTAGTGAATTAGCCCCAAATTAATATGCAGTAAATATTGGTATGAGTGACCTTGTTTTAGATTTTGAATAATATACATTTTTGAGTCTGTCGTTAGCCTTGGCCTTTTGATTTGGCATTTTATATTTATATATTCTCAATCAATCAATCAATCGGGGATTTGAGAAGCGCACTACTCACCTGTTAGGGTCTCAAGGTGCTGGGGGGAGGGGGGGAATCGGGCAGCTCCGGCGCATCCGAAGAGCCAGGTCTTGAGGCTCTTCCTGAATGCTTGCAGAGTGGGGGTTCGTCTGATGCTGAGGGGGGGTTCGTTCAGGTCTTGGCCGCAATGTAGGAGAAGGATCTTGCTCCCGTTCTGGCTCTGCGGATGTGTGGATATATGTATATTTTTTGCTAAGGATGGTTGTCTTGATTCCCGAACACTTTTAGTCGTCTAGTATTTATGGTTCTGGGTGCATCTATGTTTATAGACTTGATTGGAGCTAAGCTTTATTCTCAAGTTATCAATTTCATCAGAAAAGCTGTACACTCACTATGAGTGCTGCCTGAAAATTTTAACTATATTCAGCCATACGTGAAATATGGGCAGATACGTCAAATACGATGAATAGTTTGTGTGTGTTGTTTCTTTTCTCTTTTTAAAATTCATCAGGGTGTAGCAGCAAGCAGCCCCAAGTATGTGACTGGTTACTTCAAATCAATTAAAGAGGCACCAATGATGAGACCAGATGCTGACTAGCACCGTAGAGTACAGGGAAGAGTGCAGGAAGTACCCCTACTCTGTCACGGAGGTGAGACATCAGGCCTGAGACACAGACAGGGTGGCGGAAGAGACCGAGCGCTCCCCTTAATATGCTCTGGTGTGTGTAAATCACTCCTACAAAATGTAAAGTGCTGGGAGGTCATTCGTTTAGCACAAGTGTGCTATTAAAACAGGTTATATAACCCGATTAACAATGTAGTCGCTACACTTTACCGAATATTGATTTATTTGGCAAGCCAGCCAACTGGGATAAAAACTTTGAGGACATCGGCTGGGTAGTAGAATGTATTTAAACTATTTCTAAACAACTTGCATTCCTGAGAAAGCTTCTTGTCAACACGGTCAGTTTCTCAACTCACACGAACCTGAGAAATAACATCACACCTTAAATTATGTGCCAAACCAGACCGACTGCGGTCTGAAGATTATTGGCAGATAAAGGTCTCGCCAGAAAACATATCCACACAAATATGAAAACAAGTTTATTTAACGATTAAACCCAAATTGTTTTAGGTAGACAGAAGTCTGTATACTCTAGCAACTGCTAAATAATATTCTGACTACAAACGTGTGCAATTAATATTTTTGAAATTGGTAAAGGTGTGTAGATTTGTTTCAGAATTGCAGTTCTATGCTTTTTATGTTGTGGTTTGTTGAGTGTGCTTGTACTCACTTTCTGCAGTTTCTTTCGTTTTCATGTTGAATTTCTGATGTCACCCAATATGGTATTTCTCCCAAATTGGGTGCCTATGGTAGTTTGAGATCAGAATGGCTCTTTTCCATGTTGCGAACTGATGTTATTATGGCTCACTTCCTTACGGAGAAGGACACCATTGTCTTGTCTCAGTCAAGGTCCTAGAGACCCCCGTTTTCTGATCAGGTAAGAGTTCTCCTCAGAACTATGCATCTTAAATGCTCTAACAGTGGGGCTTTCTGGCAGGAATTTCAAGCCTTCAGTTGCAGGCAACAAGTATGTGATTGGTTGGCTCTACTCTGATTAGGACATGGTTTTGGAGCATAGACACTACACCTGTTCCCTTCCACTTAGCTAGCTGTGTGTTTAAACTAGAGAATGCCGCCATTTCAGCAAGAGAAAGGAGCGGATGAGGACATGTCCACTTGACGAGATCTCATCACCTCCATCACCCTGTCTTTCTTCCTCTGTCTACACTTCTCTTGGCTTGATGCCTCTGCTTTGCAACTGATGAGTGGTTTGGTTCAACCAGTCTAGGCCATTCGGAAAAGGAAACCTGATTTTGCCCAACAATGTGACGTAGCAGTGACTGCTTCTATGAGAGAGGATGCGGGAGATGGCAAGCTCAACTTCCAAGCCACGATGTTTGGATGGAGATGGATGGTATAGAGGTCCTTGAGGGGGGACCACAGAGGGTTATAAGCCGAATGAGTCAAATGTAAATTATATATTGTTGTCCCCGACTATGAACCGCAAGCAAATATGATAGAGGTGCAGGTATGACTGTGCATTGTTGATATTCAGGGTGACTCCAGAGACTCAAGTTTTGGTTTGATTGTTAGGAGAAATGTGCTGCACTGTATGTAACGGAGACGCGAGGTTATAATACACTCGGTCCAGATAATGATAAGGTTGAGAAGGTAAGGCACAGTCTGCAAGTGCATGGTGTGTACCGGCTGCATTGGCCAAATATTGTTGTAAAACTTTACAAATTTTTTATAAAAATAATACCCAGTTCAGGCCATATATTGGAAGTCTTGGGACGCTCTCATAAAATAGAATGAGAAGGGCCTTGGTTAATGCTTGAAAAAAAAAACAGCCCTAGGAAATCCCACAGGACCACCCAGCCCTGCACAAGCAACGGTTTTCCACGTAACTCTGCTCTTTGGTACGCTACCCAAAATTTCTAAAATGCCCTACAAATGCTGTGCAGTCCTAGCCTTGTGCCTGACTCTTCCTTCTCAAGCACTTATGGAATTCACCATTAAGTTCTTATTTTGTGGTGTGATTTTAGTGCGGATCTGTTTTTTTTTATGTTATGATTCTGGTGAAGTGAAATCGTAAGCACTTTCAGAGATATTTTACCCCACAAGGTGTTTGACTGTTGCTTTTTGTCTTCAAATATTTTATGAAAATCTCCTAGATATATTTTGCGTGTGTGTATGTGTATATATATATATGTGTGTGTGTGTGTGTGTGTGTGTGTGTGTGTGTGTGTGTGTGTGTGTGTGTGTGTGTGTGTGTGTGTGTGTGTGTGTGATATATATATATATATATATATATATATATATATATATATATATATGGGGGGTGTGTGCGTGTGTATCTGTATATGCTTGTTTATACATTCCTCCATCATTCAAACCCAGGAAAACAACATTGCAGATGGTGTAGCTGGTAGGAGAGGCAATTGAAGTGATCCTGGCAAGCGAAGAGCAGGCCTTTCAAGACTTGCTTGAATCTTCTATATTCACTGATTTTGTTGAGACTTTACAGGAGGGGGGTGCACTTCCCGGGGCACATGTAGCCAATGTATTTCTTAACAGAGATGATAGACGGAATGCAGAGCAAATCAATCACCGGTCCTAGGATGCTTGTTTCCGGTCCAGGGAGGACCTGGCTTGGCAGTTTGGGCTGGACCGTTCCCATGAGGCACAGGGTCAAGACTGATTTGCATATGGCCAGGTCTAAACTGGGGTGTCATGTTGAGCAAAAGAATGATGGATTTAACCCAGATCTCTTGACTGGGGGTGAATGTTTTGATTTTTTTTTTCTGCATTCCGTCCATCAAATGTGTGTCTTTCATCTATTCAAGCCAGTTTCTTTGCTTTTTCGGGCTCCCTTAGCAATGATTTTCAGTAGTCCAGCCTGGAGCTATCACTCGCCTAGCAATGAGAAGCCTTGAACTGAATAAAAATGTTTTTATTTGAACGAATCTAATTATGCCAGCTTTTTTAGGTGACTCTTTATTGCAAAATGGTGTTTTACTCTAATTAATCGTCCGTAATGCCATGCTTAAGTGCGCGCTTGTGAAAAGGGTTTTTGCACCCTTCTTGAGCTGTTTTTAGGTCGCAGCCTACCACCTTCCTGAACTGTTTTTAGGTCGCAGACAGCACAGCTGTCTGGTTTGCTAAAGACATCTTGGGGGCATTCAGAAAGTTGACTTAGGATTTAGGAATGCATTCCGCCCATTGCTTACCATTGGCTTTGTGGTTTGTTACTCATATTTTCTGGCTTTCTCTTGGCTGGCTTTATTTTTTACCCTATGCCACTCCACTCTACAGCACTCTACGCCATTCTAATACACTACTCCACTCTACAATGCTCTACGCAACTCCCTCTATGCCACTCCGTGTCACTTTACTCCACTCTATTCTGACACACTACTCCACTCTATGCCACTCTTCTGTGACACTCTATACAACTCCACTCTGACAATCTACCCTGCTCTACGCCACTCTACAACACTCTACTCCACTTTATGCATCACCCTCTACGCCACTCCACTCTACGCCACTCCACGACACTCTATGCCACTCCACGACACTCTCCTCAACTCTGACACTGTACTCCATTCTACGCCACTCCACTTTACGCCCTTCCACTCTGGTCCTCTACGCCCTCCACGACACTCCACAACACTGTACGCTACTCCATGACACTCCATTTTACTCCTCTGTATGCCACTCAACTCTACTGTAAGCCACGCCATAACACTCCACTCCAAGTGACTTTTAACCATGCTGACCAGCAGCCACTCTGATGTACAACATTGCTAAGACATACTGGCAAAGCCAATAGCTCTTGCATAGGTGACTTATTGGCTTTGCCAATGCTTGTTATTGACTGCATTCATTTTCTATGTGCCTACTAACTGTTACCGTACAAAACACTGTGTGGGAAAATCTAATTATTAGTGCGTGTTCATGCAAACAACCTATGGGCTTTGTTTGGTAACAAATTCAACATTGCTCCTACTTGCCAGCAAGTGGGCTTCGGAGTGCTTTAAAGACCAACAGAGGAGGAACACATGCTACCGTCCAACGAGGGAAGGCGTGGCCAGTTCCGGATATCTGTCAACCATAAGCGTGCTAAATATGCACATTGACGCGTTTTGTTGATGTACGAGTAACACATGATATTTAATTACGCGATGTAGTAAGGCACAACACTTTTTTGGGTTTTCCTTGAGTAATTATTCAGTTGTGGATTGTGTAACCTACGCGCACATACACCGACCTGTCCACATACGAAGTGGGTTCCCACCGAAACAGCTGGTGAACACAGACGGTTGGGAGCGAAGTCTCATCGGGGACAACGCAAACTGCTCTTTACCGTTAATACTGTTGCGGTTTGCAAATTGGATTACATGGCGTGGCTATGATGCTGAATAGGAAGGTTTAGACTTATTTACGCTGATTTTAGTAGTTGCCATGGTGACGTGTGATTGGATTGTCACTTAGACATAGGAAATGAACATCACGGATACCAAAAACACGGTTGTACCCAAGGCACAGTAGAAATTTTTCTTTTGACCTACGGGGATAGTAGATTCATCAATGTCAAAAGTGAGAAAAAAATCACAAGTAGTGCAAGCTAGGGCACCATTCTTAATACATTTTAAATAAACATTGACATAGCCAATAAGGGAAGTCAAATAATTATTTATTTGGTGAATATTTCACAGCCATAAAAGATCCAATAAAACAATAAGTACAAAAACATAGTAAAATATGAAGTACAAGGAAAAATATCATTAGATCAGATCAGATCGCTGCACTATTTGCAAACCTTAAAACAGCAGAGCAAACGGATAGTTTGCAGAGATTGTATGTATAAAGGAGCAGCTTAATACAAACTTTTTAAAAAAGTGTTCTCTAGTAAATTTAAATAAACTTAAAAAAAAAAAAAAGTGCTTTGTTCAGAAAGGATGGATTTTGGGAACCTCAAGCGGAAGTGGGTGGGATGACAATGCAAGCGCATCAAAGCACTTCTTGGAATGTAGAGCAGCCTGACAGCAAAAAGTAAAATAATACATTTATTTCAAGGGACACGAGGAGTAGGGAATCAACGGTGAAGGGTGTGCGGTGGCAGGTGAAGTGGAAGCAACGGGGCATTTTTATTTATTTATAAAGATTTATATAGCACGAACATGACCCTAGGGGGTATCAGAGCGCTTTACATTACAACGTTCGGACACATTAGATGGTTGAGGGGTAATATACATACATTCAGTAATCGACATTTAATACAAAAAGAGGTAGACAGTGGTAGATAGGATAACATAAGTTGCTAACAGTGACGTATTAGTGCATGAGTTTTGAGAGTTGATGGGGGTAATCTCCACACACGACAGAGCAAGAAAAGGCATGCACTACAGGCTTCCGAAGCAGACCTCTGTGGTGGGTCTGCTGAGGGAGTTGCACTGGCTCTCAATGGAGAAGTAAATTGGGTTTAAAACCTTGTGCTATGTGCACAGATCAAGAGCAGGGGGTCCCTACAATACCTACAGGACTTCGTGAAAGCGTATCAGCCGGCCCGCCTTCTTCGTTCCAGTGACCGACCCTCATGTGTGATTCCAACGGAGGGTACTCTGCATATCAGGTTCCCAGTTGTGAAACTCCCTCCCAGAACAGTTGAGACAATGCCCCTCAATCACGCTTTTTCAAAGAAAGCCGAAAACCTGAGTTCTTTTGGCGAACCCTATCCGATGCTAGCGCCGGGAAACCCCTATGAGGTAGCTGTGTGCTTTATAAACTTTTCAAATAAATAAATACATGCACTCTCATGGAATGCTTAATGAAAAAGAAAAAACAGTTGTCTAAATGCGAGCAGTGGAAGGATACAAGTCAGTCAATCAAAAGGCTGGTAAAGAGGCTATGCACCATGGGAGGCTCAAACACAAAAAGGCAAACAAGTGATTGACATAAAGCCAACCAATGGACAGCATCGGGTGGGCTCCAAGCCCACTGCAAGTTTTTGGTTTGTGCCACAAGAGGCCTTTCCCATGCAGAAATCTAAAACCTGCCTGTTTCGAGACATGAAAAAAAGGAGGTGTATTAGGTATTTTGAGAATCAAAAGGATTCTCTCTGCTACATGGTGTGATATAAAGAACCCCCCCGCAAATATAAAAACATTGATGTTAAGTAGATTGTTTTTTACTTCGAATTTTTAGTCATGGCGAAAGAAGTTTGGTTTCAGCAGGAAGGACAAAGGGCGTGTTTTTGTGTTTAACAGGGTAGGGTTTTCAAGTAGGATGTCTTAAAACAATGCCCTCTGTTCACAAAGAGTCCGCCTCCAGAGCCCAGCTCCTGCTCCAATTACCCGTGATTATATCTTTGCCTTTCACCATCTACAGTGCTCTGCTGCCTTTCAGCCAGGTTTGTGCTGTACAAACAAATACTACATACATACAGATCTTTCTCCCAGGAGTTTTACTTCCTCCATGAAATTCATGAGTCTGGCGTACACCAGAAGCAAGTAATTCGTACAAAAATCTTTGCAAATTGGACCCACTATGCCCTTGATGTACAAACCAACATCTCTAGGGGCAGCATGGAGACTGCCTCTGGTTTGGGGTCCTCAACACTTTTTTACGCAAGTACAATGGTGCAAACTAGTGCACCTGTTTTTTTGTTTTTTTCCAGCAGTAGATTTGGGGGAAAAACATGCCACATAAAATGAATGTTGGTTTTCCTTTGATTACTTTAGCTTTTTATATATATTTTTAGTAGAGTATGCCACGTGCTGTTTTGAGTTAATTTCATTTTATAATCCTTTTACTCTTCCCGTGAAGTATATTATAACATTTTTGCATTTTTTTTTTTAACCTGTCGCATTCAGGCTTCTACCACGGATAAATGTTCACCCCTGGGATGTTTAGCGGGTCTTTCTTGGAAAGCGGCTTGACTACTTTTTGTCAAGTTTCAAAGTCTTCACGAATGGTAGAGAAAATGAGTGATGGTTTTTCAAGTGTTGAGGAACCAATTAGTTATGCAAGAGGTGCCTGTGGCATCGAGATGGAAAAGAATTACAAAATGTTTTTGGGTGCACGACCCGTGCACCTCCGAGAATATTGTCACCTATTTATGTGTTATCATAACGGGCATGTTTGTAAAGCGAGCACTTACCCCAGGGGAGTCCTGGGCGGCATGCAATCCAAAGATAACAGATGTTTATTGTTACCGAGGTCGATGGTAATCTTATTATCGACCTCGGAAGAATGAAAACTTTAAGTGGACCTGCTGGGATATGAACCCCTGACCATGAGGTCAAACACAGATTCTCACACCTGCTGCATTAGTTCACTGAGCTACTAAACCTGTCATGTCAGGGCTATTTTCTGACAAACAACTGAACTGTTTGCATACAATAGGAGGAACACCCTGTACTTCCTTTATCGAACAATAGTGACATAATGGTGAGAGTCCAGCATCCACTGTACCATGTAAAAGAAGTAAACCTCCCCCGTGATATTCTATTACAGCATGCTCTGCTCTCAAACAGTGTGTGCTCTGCAAATACTAACTGAGGTACACCACACTTTCCCTTCATACAGCGCAAGCTAATTCTTAGGGCAGAGTCGCACCCCAAGGCCCTGCCACTGTAAACATGGCTTTGTGAGCCAAAGAATGCAGGTTCAACACTGTTGCACTGAAGCGCCAAGCAGGACGAAGCTCGTCTGTGCTCAGAGCAAATGTCTTACTTCTAAAACCCAGCTTCTTAAGCACAATATGGGTTCTCACGCCTTTGTTCCTTAGTTTTGAATTAATAAATGTGAAATCAGGGTGGCCCCCCTGTATTGACTAGCAGCTCGTGGTAAGTTCTGATTTAAGGTGGATAATGATACTCAAAAACTGCTTTCTTGCAATGTGGTTCAAACAATTTTATTCTACAGATTTTGGTTGTTATTTTTTCTACAGTTCTGAAGAGTCATGAATGCATGGGTTGCCCAGCCCAACATTCCTTCTCCTCTTCACTTGGGCACCAGCCAGTTTCTCACTGTGCGCTGAATTATTGTGGTGTTCATGTGAGTGAATGGGGGACATTCTAAGTGCAAAGAGATAAACCAGCACACCAAGGTCTGGCCTCAGACCACCACAGACATTTAACATATGTGTTCCAATCAATTAATAGTCGAGCATATGATCAACCCTTTTTATTTTGACAGGAAAGATGTTTCTCCCCTCAAACAGATACGATCTGTAAAGTATGGGGAATGTTTTATTCAATGTCTCCTTGTTCTTGAGTTCTACTATCTCCATACTAAGGAACCAATTTAAGATTTCACGTTTTGATGATACTCATGGCGTGTTTTTTTGTAAAGCCCCATGATTCTACAGTCAGTATGGCAATTAGTGCTTATAGAACAGTTTAGATTTAGCTTCCCTAGAGAAATGAAGCTTCTTCTGCAACCGAGCAACGCACCAGTAGCTGTGGCCCAGGGAAAGGCTTGCCTTGGAATTTCAACTGGAACAAGCATAACGATAGCACAATTCAATTAGGTTAATTAAATTAAATTCATTTAATTAAATGAAAAGGTGAAAGCGATGGCTCCGGCACCTAAAAGGTTTTCTACTAGATAGACGGTCTGCCACCCAGTGGCTGGTACCCACCCAGATCCAGGGTGCTTGAAAATCAAGGGAAGTAGTAGTGGTTAGGAACATTTCCTGTGACTTTGCAGCACTTTATAAAAAAACTAAGGTTACACCAAGTACAATCAAGTAGATTGTGTCTTGAGTGGCATGGATATGTATATAATCTAATTTTGCAAATGGTCATTGATCCAAAGTTCTCGTGGCTGACCGTTGATAATAGCTTTAGACTTTTTATACATAAAGGTATCATTGTAAAATGTCAAAGTCGTCGACCAGATTCCGTGCTCATGGAGAGGGACAATAATTCACCCTGTGTATATATAGGAGGAAACGTCATGGATCCAGGAAATTATCGACATACCCCCTTACTACATAACGAGGCCCAACACTATGCAAGCCTCCTGCTCAAAGAACTTGAATCCTGGACAAATGAACATTGTATTGTACCTCCTTATCAATGAGGGTTCAGAGAAGGGACGGGCACTACTGCAAAACCCTCGCACTGGCTATGGTGACTGACAAAGCAATCAAAACAAAATCTATGGTATACTTATGTTTTGTAGATTTCAGAGCTGCCTTTGCTTCAGTCCCACGCAACATCTTATGACAGAAATTAGCAGCAAGAGACATCTTGCCCCTCTTATTGAAAAGTATTGTTAATCTGTACTCAAACACCTGGCTCCCAGTTCAACCTAGGGACGGCAGCAACTTAACACGTAAAATGCAAACCTGGACAGGTTTAAAACAAGGTTGCGTCCTAGCCCCTTGCTCTTTAACATCTTTTTGGCCGCACTTCTGTTAGATCTAAAAGAAGTGAAAGCATACGCCCCAAAGCTCGGTGGCCTAAGGATCAGCTGGCTCCTGTATGCAGACAATGTCCTTTTAATATCCAAAACTAGAGTGGGCTACAATGGCTCCTGGGTAAACTGTACGACTATACGAAATGCAACGGGCTCTCCATCAACCTTGAGAAAACCAGACTAATGATAATGGGCAGAAAGATAAAGAAGCCAGGCCTGTGGCACCTGAACGATCTCCAAATTAAAACTGTCGTGGAATACAAGTGCCTGGGAGTGATTATGGACAACCACGGAACCTATCTTCCCCACAAGAGTGCATAAATTTAAAAAACGCTTCCTTACTTCACACGTTTCTAAAGCTCTCAAAAAACTATTTGGGCCTTCCTATGAACCCTTAATGAATGTGATGCACGCCAAATTGCTACCTACCCCAGCCTATGGTTCAGAGGTCCTGTTTGGAAGTGGTTCCAACTAACTGGACAAACTAAGTTCCCACCTATAGAAAGATTTTTCTTCTTCCAAAATGTGCTTTCCCACCACAAATTCGTTTGGCATTTGGTCTATCCAACCAAATTCTGGAAAGACCTGGAGCCTGTCTGAAGACCTGCTTCGGGCTCCTCTCTACAAGGCTTGATACACTGGAAAGCCAATTATGTCTATAAAAAACGAGCACAAGCAGCAAGTCTGCAACCCGGGCTTTTCTGGACCAATCCTTGCAGAATACACAGACGGCTGCGCTGCGGGCAGCTCCTACATCATTTAAAAAGGTAATTACAAAAGTGGTGCGCCAGAAGTCCCAACTGGCAGACCAACAAAAGCTGTCTCTTAACAATCATGTTTTGACTGTTTAAAATAATTACAACAAACCGGGTCTGCAACCTATTTTAAGTGTTTGCATGTCAAAACAGGTCAAAGAAATGCTCATCCATTATATAGGATGGGTGGTTTGCCAACCCTGGTCTGTATACCTGTAAGGAAAATCCCTAACCACCTCTGCAGGCTCTGTCAATCTTACAGTGAATCAATAGTGCATATATTACTGTCTGCATCTGCCAGGCCCTGTTGCCTGAAAGTCGGGCGCTAATAAAATCACAATTCCAGCTACTGTGCATACGCTCTTACAGACCCGCTGTCATGGCCTGCCTTAAAGCAGAGTATCCAAAACTGTCAGTGAGATATGTGAAATTTATGCAGGCAGCTGAAAAACTATTGAGCTTCGCAGCGTCCTTGGAATGACTGCTTTTTAGGTCAAGCCTAGAGCCAGCGCGCATGCGCTGCTCTGCAAGACTTATTGTAGTGGAGTAGGGAATAGAAGCCCCGCCCACTCTCTGCCCATATTTGCCATTGGCTTGTATCATTGTCCGTCCTAAATGCTGGCTACTGATTCGTCAACAGGCTTGTTAGTCCCTCCTTAGTACCGCCTCCTTTTCATTTGTCACCTCCCATGGCGACTGGCCCCTTTACTTCGGTTGTTACACGGTACGTGTTATTTAGACTGTGAGCACTATTTTCTTTAATGAGGTTCTCCTACTGCAGGCACTACATGCTTTGATGTCTTCTTTACCCCCCTCCCGTTGTCGTGCCTTCTCCCCCGCCCGCCCTCCCTCCCGTTGTCCGTGCCTTCTCCCCCGCCCGCCCTCCCGTTGTCCCTGCCTTCTCCCCCCCCTCCCGTTGCCCGTGATGCCTACCATTTGCAATGCAATAGGTCTTGCGTAAATGCGAGCCTATTGCACTGTAAAAGTTTTTTTGTTGTTGCTTTTTTTGTGTTTATAGTTAGAAACCGGCGCATTAACAGAAACGGACTGTTAGCTACGACCCGAGACAACTCAAAAGGTTCTTCCAACTAACGCCGGATTATGCAAAACATTCTCTTTGAACTGCACATGTGCACAATGTAAGACACTGATCACCAGGGCATGCTCAGTCAGCTCAAACGTACACTTAATAGGGTGAGCATAGCCAGTAGGCAGCGGAAGTATTAGATACAGCATAATACTTTTATTGCTTTCAAATAACCTGCCAGGTTTGTCACTTGCTATCTAGTCCTGGTTGTTCATGTCTACACCACGTTACACGCTAAATCTGGATTCGTTTTTTACTTTTTCACAGTTAGTAACTGTACCGAAATCCCAACATGCACCACTCTGTCATTTTTTAAACGCTGAAGCTCCAAAATCTGTTTTTGTCTCTCGGAAAGTATTCCTAGTTTTTTGCCTTCACTTGCTCTGGCCAGCACTACATGTGGTCCATTTAAATAATTCATTACTAAAATGTAAACTTTTTCAAAAGGTTCTCGTGGGGGTAGAAAGAGTTGGTACCACTCCCTTTTCCAGACCTGGTCATTAAAGTGGTGTTTGGTTATTAATATGCTGGCAGGTGAGGTTCACATATTCATTTTTTTCTTCTATGTGTAGGCCATACAATGTATAACATAACATGAAATAACGCTAAATCAAAGAATGATGTTTAAACTAATGTTAATTGTACGCATCATCTGTCTCATTTTCCCAGAGATGGAAAAACGATGTGGGGTAACTGCAAGAACTGCTGACTGTGGAGGTGGGGGGTGATTAGGTTTGATTCTCGGTGCCCGCTCAACATCCTGTGATTCTGGGCAAATCACTCCATATTCCCAGCCTACAAACTATTAATGCGTCCTTGTGTAATGTAACTGGTGCTTATACCTTCGGGTCGAGTATGCGCTGTATAACACTGCAAAACAAGCATTTGCAATGCATTCGGTCTTACATTTGTGAAAATTAAAGCTATTGGCGTTGTAAATTACAATGTTTTTGACTGATTTTTTGTTCGTAATGTAGTGATCATTTAGAAAAAAAGTGTATGCTATACCAAAACAAGCATCTGCAATGCAATAGGTCTCGCATTTACGCGAGTTTGAGCTACTGGCATTGTAAATGACAATGCCTTTTATTTATGTTTTGGTATTTAAAACATAAATAAAAGACATTGTCATATACAATGCCAATAGCTTAAACTCTCGCAAATGCGAAACCTATTGCATTTCCTATGCTTGTTTCTTCTTTTTTTTCCACCATAAAGCAATATTTCTCCCCGATCGATGGGAGGCTAACCTGCTCCAGACGCTCCCACATATGGGCGCTTTTTAGGTCTCGCCTGAGCCAGCGCGCATGCGCTGCTCTGCAAGGCTTTTAGTAAGGGCTTTAAACTCTGAACACACGCTCGTGCGTGTGCTTTTTTTTTTTTCATGACCCGCTATGGCCTTTGCATGCGTCTTTCTAAGAAAGACAGCACGCAATTGGCCAAAGGCGGGTTCATGTCCCGCCTTCTCTCTCCGCTGGCCTAGGGAGCTCGGGAGCGAGCAGTAGCGCCATCTGTTTCCAATTATCGTGCCCGCGTCTCGCGGTCGCGTTAATTGGAAACAGATGGAGCTCGCGCTGGCCTTGGTGCACTGCAAGCTGCATTCCTGACATTCCTTGTTCTATTCGCTCGCTTCTTGGAACTGTGGCAACTCCCTGGAGCCCTCACGACAGCCACCCCTCGCCTAGGGGCCAGGTCCTCTGGTTGATGTGAATGGGCGAATGCTTTGCTTGGTGCATGAAAGAAAAGTAATCACAGCGGCACCCTCTTCTCCCTCCATTCACCCGCCCGGGATCGGCCTTCCTTTCAGAGAAGAAAGCGGCTGTAATTACGGCCGACAGCCGGGTCTGTGTGAGGCGCGCGCTGATGGGTGCGTAGGGAGGGGGCAGATTGGCCTGTTAATGGAACGCTTTAAATGCACGGCTCCCGGCAGATCACACTTAATAGATTCTGCCCTGTGTTAAGAGCAAAATCAGGGCTGGCTGAACATATCTAAAAATACAAAGGGGCAAAAAACATTCAACTAAGGGGGTGGAGGCATTTATCAGGCAGTAACGATGTAACTATTCTTGGCTTTCGGAAAGAGGGTGGGGCGTTGAAGGCGGGGTTAGCATGCGGTCTGTGGGAAACAGATGCGGCAAGCACTAGCTGAGGCCTGGCTACCAGAGCTACGTCACTCTCAGAACGGCCACTCTGTTTGATCTTGGGCCATACCGTCAACTTGCGCATTTGGCGGGTGGCACCCTATTATCAATAATATATAGACCCACTCAAAAAGCAACACGCATCCACAGACTTTACACACACTTCAAACTCAACTGCCTCTAAAGGAACTACCAACTTTGATAAAGTAACTGGGGCACCTGTAGATGAAATGATCTGCCTAGTATTAGTGCTGGGGGAAATGCCCATTTTCCTATCCGCGGAAAGTGGACGCGAAACTGCAGGCAATTTCACAGTTTCTGCATTTGACTCCCACGGATTGGAAACAAGCATTGGCATAGACAATAGGTCTCGCCTTTTTGATCTTATAAGTGTGTAGCCATGCAGCACATTATCCGGGTTGCTGTGCCGCTGCTGAAAAGAAAGATGTTGAGTGCACATGTTACATTATTGCAGATTGATAACTTCCTCCTTCAGGGAACAACTTTGCATCTTTGCAGTTATCCACAAACTTGAGTCTCTGAATGGGACTTCACATCCGTGTGTTAAAGGGTCCTAGAAAAACAGTAATGGTGTGTTGCTTCAGAAGGACGTGCGTTTAATTTCTAGATGACAACGCAAGCACTCAGCAACTGTTTTAAAAAGTGCGCAGTAGTGTAGCCATGTGGTTTTGGGCTGAAGTGCAAGTAATTGGGTGCTTGGGATCCAGTTTCAACTTTGTAAGAAAGCATGCATCTGAGTTGCATGGCTTTTTAAGGGCACAGCGTTACTGCATCTGTTGCACATAATTAAGCTATTTCCAGTAAGTGTAGTTGTGTACGCTAGGGATGGGAAAGGAAGAGGTGTAGGCATTGTTGTCGTGTAAGAGGGGGAGGCAAGGAACAACATGTCTTGTTAGCTGGTTCTGTATGAATGACAGTGTGTGTAAAAGAGCAAAGTTTATATTTTTGAAAGCACTGAAAGGATATGAAGGTATACAACATAAAAATATCGTGGTTTGTGGCTATTCTGAAGTAACACGGTGCGAAAAAGCACAACATGAGTGGTTCGAGATCAAAAGCACACGTTAGAGTGAAAAGTGTTGTGGCATCATTGCACCAATGGAAGATATGCCTATGGAATTGTGAGGCGAAATTAGGGACGGGAGAGGAATATGTATATGGGTAAAATAAAGCAGTAGTGGGTTTTTGGGTTTGTGTGAGGCACGGTGCCACTGCACCTGTTGCACAAACAAAAGCTATGGGCCAGTAAGTAGAGTTGCGTTGGCTATATGCGGTAGAGGAAGACGGAGAGGTGTGTTTGGGATGGGATGCAGCGAGAATGGTGATTTGTTGTGCTGTTGTTATTATAGCATAGGCATGAAAGAGGATACTTGGTAGTTAAAAAGGGGGCCCAAGTACGAAACGTGTGGCAGTGCGCAGTGGCGTAGGCAGTGTGTAATGGCCCCTAGTGCAAGGAGGACAGTAGGTTCTGTGGGTCCTGTTTAGAATAAAAATGTGAGTCAGTTTCTCGGTGTCCTGGTGCTGCTGCCCCTGCTGCACGGCAGGAAAGTACTCCCATGGGAGTCCCGCTGCAAAGAGTCAGGGCAAAGCGGCAGAGGCATAGTGAGGGGCTATATGACAGCATTAATTGGGGTGGGAACATTTGCATAGGTTTGAGGTGGTCACGCATGGAGACGCAACGTTTTTTTAAAGTGCACAGTGGTTTAAACAGGGTGTCAACATGCATTGGGAGAGTGCAAAACACACCTGTGAAGTGTTAAGGGGTCCTTGTGTGCAGGAGGGAAGTCAATCGGTGTGCCGAACTGGTGAGGAAGTTTTAAAAAATAAGCACTATATAAGCCGCCCTCAAGCAGAAGAAATACTCCTCTCTGAATGGCAAATACACGAAGCATGCAGTGCTGGCTCATCAAGTATTTGACTGCTAAAATAATTGAAATGTTAGTACCTTGCATTGCAAAGGGACTGAACTGCAAGTAAAAGTGAACTGCTTCAGCCCAAGGAGCTGCAGGAAAAGTGTGCAAACTACACCTGTCCTATCCTGCTCATTCTGTCATATTCAAGAGGGAGGTGGGGAAGGTATGATATCTGCGTGAAAAGACAATATCATTAACCTGTAATATAAAATAACACACTCTGGTTTTACACAACTTAAAGTCGCTCTTTTTATGGACCTCGCAAGGATGAAAGACAGAGTCGGCTCCACTAAGATCCAAAGCTGCACCTGGCAGATATGCATAGCTCTCTGCAGCAAATGCATTAACCCATGTAGCACTTTTATTTCACCTAGGTTTCTTGATGTTTCATGGCTCATCTCTGCCTCATTTTCAAAACCGCCAAAAATATGAAACGAAAGCAGTACAGAAATATATATTCACTGAGGCCTGTTCCACTAAGGGCTAATGAGGGTGTTGGAGGGGCGCCCTGTTCTCAGCCGGTCATGCACAGCAGCTGCCAGGGTCTGCTCCCGAGAGCATTCTGCTGCTCTTAGGCGCTAGGATGGGGAGGTGTTGTCTAGGATCGACTTCTTGGGGAAGAAGCCACCACTTGTGTCCCTCTCTTATGTATAAGCACCAGAGCTGCACAAGCCACAGTGTGTCAAAACACAAGTAAACAACCCTGCAAGAAGCTGGTGCAACTGCACACACACTGAAGAGCGGCCGTCCGAGCAGCGCGCGCTCTCAGTTTAAGGCAATCACCAAACCTAAGCAAGCCCTTAATATCCAATATTTGGCTTTATTTAAAAAATAATAATAATAAACAAGCTGCGTCCTCCCCTGCATCGTGCACTTGTCTAGCTTGGGGTTGAGGCTGGAGAACAAGCTCTCAAAAGCCATGGCCCTGGCAGACACAAATTACAACAAGAGGGGAGTAGGAATGCACGCACGACTAAAGAGAGCACTATTTGTTTGGGTGATGTGGTGATGGTGGGGGGGGGCTGTCACAGGAGGGCATAGAGTGGATACATATGTGCCAATGAAACTGCATTGTAGGATGGGGGTGTAGCCAATAGAGGCAATAAATACAGCCCTCCATCGCCACCTCACATTGATGAAATCTAGTAACACATTTAAAAAAACACCATCGTTTGTGGTACTGCCCGCAAAAGGTTCTGCAGATTAGTGCGCTTGGAAAGTCCCCCAGGCCGGACCAAAGAAGAAGTAAGTAAGTCAATTTTTTATTTGATTCAGACCTCGACTGAGATCAACAAATACAAGGATAACATTTTTATTATTAAATTTAAAATGATTAGATGATAAAACTTTTGCTTTTAAAACACACTATAAAATGGAGCAGTGACAATATTCTATTGCCTACCTGTACAACATTTTGCTTTTAAAACACACTATAAAATGGGGCATAACAATGTTCTATCGCCTACCCATACAACATTCTATAAAAATAAGATAAAAACTTCAGATTAGGCGTTTTAACTTTAGAACCGCTTCAAAAAACGTTTAAAAAACTTATACAGATTATGGCAAACAAATTCATTTACTGGAGACGTTACACAACATAATTAAATCTTGGGCCAAGAGTGCATTATACTTTAATTGAATTGGAATTATATAACGACGTCGTGCCGCTACTATACTCGCATTAGGACAGATTAGTAAAATGTGAAGCAAATCTTGTCGGCCACCTTTGCATAACTCACATATGCCTCTGGGATTATTTGTACCTTCCCAGCTAGCTAAAAATGTTGCTAAAGGGAGTATACCCAAACGTAAGAGTAGGATACAGCGCCTTATCCCAGGCTTTAGTTGAAAACGTTAATAGGGAGCATAGGATTTAAATTCTATGTTTTCTGCAAACACTTTATAATGCTTCAATTGAATGCAATGCTCTTTATCCAATTCATAACTGATTCTAGGGGCCAAATGTTTTAAAAACAATTTCAAGTGTGCTGGAGACCACTCCTGTAGGAGTACACAGTGCATTGAGAAACCTCAAAGGCTTTTTCCAAATTCCTATTAAAAGTATACCCAGACGCTTCCTCTCTAAAAGTCTCCAGTTTTAACAGATGCCTTAAGGTGTCAGGCGCTGCATGTAGTAAGTTGTATGCCCACCTGATGATATTTGCAATTACTCTAGCAAAGATTCCCGTTACCGATAGCTCGAGACGTAGTGCTTGAACTGGTACCGAATGCGACACTTTTAACAATTTTCGGAGTATGGTTCCTTCCTTTACTTTTATAGATTGCCATGTTTTAATTTGTGTGAATTCCATGGCATATGATAAAATCGGAGGGATTTTCATACCATAAACCTCCAACCTTGGTGTGAAATGTCTATTTCCTGTAGAGAAGTACAGTCTCTGTAAAGCCCCAACGTGGGATTCTGCCTTCCGACTTAAGTGTTGGAGGTGGGCTGTATCTTGTAAATTAGAAGTAAAAATACGGCCCAAATAAACATACTCTTTTACTGTCTCGATCGGTTCGCCTCCTAACGACCAAGTATAAGGTAAAGCCTTCCTTCTGCCACTGAAAGGGAGTGCTTTAGTTTTAGTAATGTTTGGCACCAGAAAATTTTCAATTGCCTAATTTAATTCATTCAGGGTTCTTTGCAAGCCTATCTGGGTACGGTCGAGTATAACGATATCGTCGGCATACATTAAACACAGTATATCAACTTGTGCTAATTTAGGAGGGTAATTTTTGATTAGAGAAAGACGCCCTGGTAGATCGCTAATATAGATGGAGAATAATAGGGGAGCTAATAAGCATCCCTGATTCAGCCCATTCCGCGAAGGGATAGGATTGGTTAGACCTTTTTTCCCCCATTTGGACTGCACCATGTTGATGTGTGAAGGGAGATTATTATTGTTAAAAGCTCTTTAGGAATCCCCATATTCGCCAATTTTCTCCATAGTCAGTCTATCTACGCTATCGAATGCAGTTGAAAAATCAATAAAAGCACAATATAGAATTTGAGCATTTAACATAACAAACTTATCAAGCACTGTTTGGAACACAGCAATATTGTCCAATGTAGAGTGCAGAAAAGCAGAGACTGAGGGCCATGTGCAATTACACCACCAATAGGAGGGTGTGCCTTTGCGGGAAAATCAAGGGCCATGCAGAAAACTCTTCCAAAGAGTCTGCTCTCCCTCCACCACCTTCACTGAAAGGAATGTGACACTGCCTCAAGTAAACTTCACACTCTGCAGCTATGGGCGGTTTCGAATGACCCGTTAAAGAGGAAATGCTAGTTATGTCATTGATATCTGCAGGACCGCACAGATTTGCATTTCCATGTCATTTTGTGGCGATTGTTTTCAGATTAACGCCAGCTGGAAATGTAATGATGCGGAGCGGCTGGAGTTGTGCCAGTGGATCTGGAGTTATATCTCCTGTTTAGCATTTTTTTCACTTGAATAAGCCCGCCGGCAGGTTTTGTAATCCTGTTTTTCAAAAAAATGATAAAACGAGTGTGCAAGTTATTGAAACTGCAGATATCAGCTTTACTGGAACAGCTGCTGTCACAACCGAGTGGGACTGAGGCAAGGAGAGAGTGGAAAGGCAAGTCGGTGATCGTGTTCTGAAAGCTAATAACCCCACAACCATCCTAAAACATGAGCCGAGGCAAAAGAAAAAGCAGTGCGCCAAAACTAACACAAGCATTGGCAGAGCCAATAGGTCTCGCCTTTGGGACCTTATAAGTGTTTAGCCATGCAACAGTTGATGTTGTTGCACCAAGGATATTGTGCTGGATAACTAAACACTTATAAGGTCCCAAAGGCGAGACCTATTGGCTATGCCAATGCTTGTTGGTTTTTTTTTGCACTTAAGCAACTGGCTCGGGCACCCTGCTCGGAGCTGGAAGCCAAGGTCCCCCTTTCTGTACCTTGAAAATGCAAAAACACTAAAGCAGAGACTTGGCCTAGACAGGAGAAGGGTAACACCACCAACCCGCATGGCAGGCAGGGCAGGAGCAGGCTTGTTGTATTATTTTCAGGCTGTGTACTTATTTTTGACGTCACCCCGCGGAAGAGTGTGAAAGTGACGTCATACTAATCCCGAACCGACAGGGCAGCTTGGATATAATAATGTCTTTGCCAACAGGGCTTTAAGTGGGACGAAAAAACTGGGTGGTCTGTTGTAGGGGCGTGGCCGATGTAATTAAGGGCGTGACTTAAGACACTTAAGCTAAAATTCTGTACTCCGCATAGGCCTTCGCCCCACTGGTATTTTG
This sequence comes from Calotriton arnoldi, assembly GCA_963921515.1. Taxonomy (NCBI): domain Eukaryota; kingdom Metazoa; phylum Chordata; class Amphibia; order Caudata; family Salamandridae; genus Calotriton; species Calotriton arnoldi. Next base: position 1,746,352 of record CAWUFW010000575.1, read on the forward strand.
CTGCGTCTGTCCATTCATCCAGATATATAGCACATCAAGTAACATTACACCTACAACAAGCCAGGGCTATTGGCTTTGTCAATGGTTGTAAATTGCATAAGGTAAATAAGCAACAACTATGACTTCATTGTATATAATATTAAAAATGCTTCTGTTCTTGTGGCGTAAGGCTAGAGCAGCCGACGTTCGAGCTGAGAAAACAGGTTTGAGCCCAGCACTTATTTTTGAGGGCCAGCATTTATCTATCTGCATTAGACGTTTACCGAGGGCAAATGAGGGAAAATGTAAAGAGTGGAAAGACGGAGGAAGAGAAAGACATAAACACAGTCGCAAAGGGAGAAAGCAGGGACATGCAGAAGTGAGATAAAAGCGAATGTGGTGTCTGTTATCGAATTAAAGATGAATGAGGAGGATTTAAGAATACACAGGCTTGGAATTATTCCGTGCGCGCACATTTAATTGCGCAGCCGCAAGTTTCAGAGGAGAGCTTTGAGCGCCGGCACCATTTCATTTACAAATTAAGCACTGGGCCTGATACTGCTTATATTACCTTTTTTGCCTTGTTACTACTTGCCTTCTGATCGTTACCTACTTCACGTTTCCCTTACAAATTGATCACCACAGTCCGAACATCCGGGTTGAAATGGGATAGAAAATAGGCCCAGCACCAAAATAAAAATGGCCCATGTCAGTGATTCGAAAGCTAAAAAATGTGGCCTATTTTTGCAAATTGGGGTCGTTTTTGAACGTGTAAAGACACGCAGTAAATGTTTTGCAAGGTATGGAAGACCGCATGGGTTTGAGCTTTCTGCACGCTATGTTTATTTTAATATCCGGGAAATCGACAGTAAACAAAAGTCCAGCAGACCATAAGACACGCCCACAAATAACCAAAAACCTGCCCACACACTGACCTATCAGACCTTCCCTTCAAGTAAGTATCGATTTACTGCTCTTCACTAAACGTTGACGATATAGATTGTCAAGGTACATGCATGTCAAGTTAAGTTTAGTAAACTGTTTACCTACATACCTTCGTGATATTTTTGTAGTCTGTACTCTTGCTACAATATTTTTGTGCCATGATATTTAAGGCTTGTTATTCGGGTGGTAAAGCGCCAGCGGTGACGTGAAGGCTAACACCGGCACTACGTTGATTACAGACTGTGCATTAATTGGTGTTATTGAACCTGGCAGCAAAGTTAATGCCAAAGTGTATTTCAATTCAAAATAGACGTGCGTCGCGCAATGACGTATGTGAGTTCAAACGCTCGCTGAGCGTGCTACTGACCATGAAACTGCCCGGTGAAAGAGTCGCAAGAAAGTAGCCCAGATCTTGTTAAATCAATACTGTTGTTCCGCCTAATCCTTACTACTAACCTGTGGATTAGGTTCTGTTTGAAAGCTAGTATGAATGATTGATCTTTCAATCAACAACAACGAAATGACTTTTATGTTGGGCCTAGCTTTCCTGGGATGTTATAAGCACAAGGTTGTGCAGTCAAATATCTAGTTCCAGGTCAAAGGTACAAACTAGCAACATTGCACAAATTCTCTGAGAGACGACTCTTTGTGGTCCTCACTTGTGAGACCATTAAATGGATGCGGACTTGCTGCTGGTTTTGACAGTGTTGACAGCTGGTGCCCACCGACGCGGGGCTGTCTCCGCCCTGTGTCTGTTCATACAGGGTAGATTAGAAGCCCTGAAGACTTACTGGAGGATTAACAAATAGCAGTTTTACATTATGTGGACAGGCTTAGGACCAGGATTGGGCCCAGTTGCATTTTCATTAGTGTTTCAGTCCAAGCTCGTTGAGGGTTATGTAAGCAGGGCGCCGCAGAGTGCTTTTTAAATAAAAAGCACAGTTATTTAAGTAGACCACAGAAGAACTATTTTAAACGGAATCCAATCCCAGTGGTAGAGGCTAGTAATTGGGCGAAGGGGAATTACTAGCAATGCCCCACTTGAAATCAGAGCAGTCGAATGGAGAAAGCCGGAGGATGCGATACAAGAAGTACATCACCCTCCTGGAGGCGGCCATTGGCATCACCCCTCTGAACAAGCGGGAACTCCTCCCCGGGGGCAGGCATGCCAACCTATGGACATTCTCCCGGTGAGTCTGTGGGCAGTCTGTGTTTGGGAGGTTAAAGGTCTTAACTGTATAGGCTCTACAGGAAAAAATATTGCCTGTGTAAACCGGTGTCTGAACAATAGTCGCGGTCACTCATTCCGGATCAGATCAATTGCTCCTATGATTGCAGTTCCATTTCAGAAATTGAGCAAATATATTTGTAAGCACTTGATTTTACTGTGCATAAAATTGTTTGGTTAATATGGATATTTTCTGGGAACTTCATAACCTATTTGGTTATTTGTCCAGGTAAAATCAAAACCTGTCCGACTTGTAAAGTTATTAACTTTATCAGAGCATCTGCAATCACCTAGTTCTACCCTAGCCCGACCTGTTTTTTCTGTTTTACTTTTTTGGAATGTAGACACTTCTTTCTGAAGAAGCAGAGGCTCTGTTTCCTGTTGAAACCCCACTTTGGGCAAACTTGTTCCTCACTATATTGTGCATCCGTTATATTAAATGATGTTCGTAATTGTTATGTCTAAATATTCACCCTTGTCCTTCACTCCACTTGGACGACTGAATGCATGCAATATTTTGTTGTCACTCACGGTGTCCTTTGCTGGCTTGGTGCATGAGCATTGTGAACACAACACAACATTGATAACTCTTTCCATGCAGGGAAACTTTATTTTTGTTCTCCCTTATTTGTAGAGGTCCTATTCAACCTGGACGTGCGTCCAGTGTCTCCGTTCTCCAAGGATTGGATGAATTGCTGAGCCTGTGTTTGTTCTGGTGCAGTAATCGACAATTATTAACCAATTTACAAATTGAGCCGGTTGTACGTCTACATATAAAAGAATTCTCCAGTTGCACAAATATATTCTGTGCTTGGAAGTATTGATACCTGCGACTCTCATGTTGCCCAAAAGGATGACTAAGGCACTCATCTAGAAAAAGCTAATTCTACATTAACCATGGCTTGACAGATGCACAGATAGATGGATGGATGGATGGATAGTAACAGCTGCAGGGCCAGTCTAGTCTGGTCACATTGCTGCCTGATACAACACCGCACACACTTCTTGGTCGCGACTGTTCTTCATCTCCATCTCTCTTTAGTAGCTGTCCACTGATTGCTTTAACTTAAGCTGTTGACTCCTCACTTGACTCATTGTCGTTGTTCGATAACTAGCTCTGCCATACTTAGACAGTGCTGTAATAATATATATGTGTAGTAACAATAACTTGGGCAAAGGTTCATGGCTAACCTGCTAATTTCTTGCAGTCGGGATGGGAAATTTGTGGAAAATTATGATTGTCCTGAAAACAAATGTACATGATCACTGCCATGTACCTTTGCATGTTACTTTATGTCTGTGGTACTGCCGCTAAAGTACTCTGTCCGAAAGCTAGAAGAGAGTTTGTGTAAATATAGAGAAGGGGTCAAGACTCAAGACTGAACCTTAAGGATAACTAGGTAAGAGTTTTCCAGCCCTTGATCTAAAATAAGAATGATCAGCAACATAAGGCAAAATCCAGGAAAGCGTAAAAAAGATATGCCAATGGTAGAAGACCGTGATAAGGGTCACATGAAAAGTGATCATGTTATTGGTATTTGACACTCATATAGCACGCAATTGGTTGTTTATATCGTATTGCAGCATACTTGATAGTCTGAAGATGACTTCCTAAAGGGTTCCAGTGTCTGAGTAGGTTAGTGCAGTGGTTCTTCACTTGTGGTCCGCAGACCCCTAGGGGTCCATGGCACATATTCAGGAGGTCTGCAGACGAATATGCCTCCTTTCCATGCATGCCTTTACTCCGCATGCAATTACAACACGGTCGTTACAACGACCGCGTTGTAACAACGCATACCATTACCCCGCAAGTCGGAACAGCGACTTGCGGAGGGGGGCGCTGGATGTTGGGATAGTACAATTTACTATTCCAACTCCAGTCTGTGTGGACAGTAGGGAAGGTGTTGGATTTTAAATCCAACACCTTCTCCCCCCTCCGCAAGTCGTTGTTACGACTTGCGGGGTAATGCGTTGTAATTGCATGCAGGGTGACGGCTGCGTTGTGAGGGTTGTTTACCCTGCAGACCCATATGACCTCTAACCATTATTTTCTGTCAATAATTTTAAGAATTTCGAGCTAAATAACTGGATAAATGTGGTTCCTCCTTCGAGGATTAAAGTTTTACTAAGTAACAATAATGCTTATTTGAGATCTACTGTATTGCCGCCCCAATCTACTTGGTCTATGTATTAATACAATCAATAAAGATATGTTTAGAAAAACAATTTAAAAAATATTCTTAGTCAGAAAATTATTGCTAGCAAAGGATAGAGCATGCCTGAATGTGCACAGTCGCTGTTTGCATTCAAACATTCTCAGTGCTGCACTATCAATCTGCTTCTGACTAAAACACGCTTGAATTGCGGATGTTTTTCTAGTGAATCACACGCATCTACACACTTGGCCGGTGTTCTAACTGCTCGGTCAAGTGAACGGAAATACCTCCACAGTTAGAGTACCCCTTTCAAGTAGGTAGCATGTACCTGGCATAATGAGTACCTGGTCTTTTAGCATTCATATAGAAGCTGTTTTTGTCACCTTTAGTCATAAAGACCCTGGATGTTCTCCAGCTTTGTTCATACCATGCTTAATTGCTGTCCTGTATCTGTCTGAGACCAATGTCAATCTGGTTACTACTGCTGTCCCACCACTTCTACTGAGAACTCTGAAGTCACATGATTGGCTATTGATTTGTGAATATGACACAAGTCTAATAATGGGACATAGTTGCTCTCTTTTAAGCAGTTGCAGAAGAAAGTAGGAGTGCTGAGTTCATATAGTGTGCACTTCATGTATATTTTGTGTATTATTATTATTGAGGTTCAAATCGTGGAAAGACTTGGCTTCCACCTGTGATTCAATAGGATTTAATAGCTAGAGCCGGCAATGGCCTAACAGCTAGAGCAGGCGACCTCGAAGCTCGGGAACCGGTCCGAATCTCGGCAGGGACACTCAACATCCTGTGATTCTGAGCAAATCACTTAATCTCAATGTGCCTAACAAAATGAATGTGTCCGTCTGTAACGCAACTGGTGCTCATGTAAAGTGCTCTGAAAGCTCTTATTCAGTTATCAAATGTTTGGGTGTTAAGCAGCTAGTGGAAAGATTGGCTGTTGGGTGATCTAGTATCCAGTTAGTTTGATATTCAGGCACTGGTGGATGTGTGGTGAGAGTTCTGCGTATGTGTTATGTTGTACTGGAGGTGGGTGGTGTGTATTGTTGTGTGGGTAGTGTTCGATTATGGGATTTATCTGTGCTTTGTTGGGTGTGCATTTAGTGTTCTGTTTGAGTGTTATGGCATGTTTTGCTGTTCGGCTTGGATGAGGTTTGGATGAGGATGTGTACTGTTGTGAACCTGTTGATATCCACCTAAGAGGATCAGAAATGAAGAAAGCACGGGGTTAAGATTTGTGACCAATACTAAGGTAGTTATTTTAAAATGAGGTTGTCCCAAACCAGATTGAAGGAAATGAATGTATATATATATGTGTGTGTATATATATATGTGTGTATATATATATTGTGTGTGTATATATATATTGTGTGTGTATATATATATATATATATATATATATATATATATTGTGTGTGTGTGTGTATATATATATATATGTGTGTATATATTCCTGTTACACCGTTCACCAATACTTCCTTTCCTCAGGAACAAACGGAGACGAACCCAGTCTTCGTGCATGTATTATAAGTTTATTCGTCCATCACCACAACCGCCATGACTCGTTTCGGCCTCACTCGGCCTTGATCACATGACGCGCTCTAGGAGTTACACAATCTCTTTTAAAGTGCCAAGTGCCTCACTCGTGCAAAATGGAATTTAGATACACATAGAGAAAATACTTTACAACTATCTTTCATAGAAACTGTGCAAATGCAGCAAACAATATTATTACATTTAATTGTTATAAGGGATTAGGTATTAATATAATGTTCATGTATATACTAAAACCAATCTGTATATATATATATATATATATATATATATATATATATATCAAGACACCAATCTTACACGTTCATGCAACAGATTGCGCCGAGCCCAGTATCCATTTAAACGTGGTTTATTACTTCACAATGATAGACAAACGCCAGGCGTTTGTCTATCATTGTGAAGTAATAAACCACGTTTAAATGGATACTGAGACTGGCGCAATCTGTTGCATGAACGTGTAAGATTGGTGTCTTGAGGTGAAAAGGATCGCGTCCTTGCCGGAGCCCGCCGCCATTTGTTGGCAGAAGTAACGCGAATAACTTTTGTTCTTTGTTATATATATATATATATATATATATATATATATATATAATACATAAAAAGGTAGAGTATAAATAATTCAACAATATTAAAAGGCATATTAAACTTTTTAAATCTCTGTATCAATTTGGTTGATAATATAAAAGCCAATAAATATATTAGTAAAATACATAGCTCCTATAAAAATTAAATATTGTTGTTGATTAAAACATTTCCCTGTTGCTGGTCATAGGGATTATTGTCCTAGCCCAATTCATTTGCCACGTTTAACTCGTCTCAAAGTTTATCTAAAAAGTGCTAAAGTGCTTAAATAAAATTAACGTGTATTGCCAGGAACAGCCCCTGTCCCATGGCTATTTATTAACTAACTAAATTTAAAAAAGAACCTATACAGAATTTCAATCAAAATCCAGTTCCCCTTTAGATTTATAGCATAAATGCTAATAGGCAACCGAAGGATATTTTCATGATGATTCTAATCAGGCTAGTTTAAAATGTACAAATTATAATGTATGGGATGCAGACATATGGACATAGGACACATGAGGGACTACTGATATATGAGGAATGGTTATGTTATAGACATCTAGTTTAGTATAACCATGTGTGAAAATCCTCACTAGAATTGTGTCCATTGGGGGTCTTGGTATCAAGTTCTATGATATACTGGGTTTCCAAGCGTCTTAATCTTGCTTCCCTATTTCCCCCTCTCCTCAAAACTGGGATCGAGTCAATCAAAAAATATGATAAGTGTTCTAAACTGCTGGCATGCTTCTCCTTAAAATGTCGTGCAATTGGGTATGTGTGGTCATTGTTAGTGATTGCTCTCATGTGCTGCAGTATACGTTTGTGGGCCTGTAATTTGGTACTGCCCACATACTGCAGCCCACAAGAGCAGACCAACACATACACCACATATTCTGAACGGCATGTAAGAAACTTTGTAATTTTCTTTGGAACTTCCGAAAATGGAGTAGGATACATTGTTTTATTAGTCCCATATTTGCATGCCCAGCACGTTTGGCATTTTACAAATCCTTTACGTTTGCTAAGCCAGTTTGTAGTATTGATGACTTCTGGACTACTTTTTACAAGATAATCCCTCATGGATTTAGATTTACGAAATGTGATGTTTGGATTCTTTGGCAACAATTTGCCAATGACTGGATCACTTCTAGCCACTGGCCAATTGTTGTTGATTATTCTACGTAGGGTATTTTGTTCCCTGCTGTATGTTAAAATCAATCTTGTCTCAGTTTCACTCTTCTGAATAGAAAGAGGATCCAGTAGAACCTTCTTCATCAGAAGTTCCTTTCTATTGATTTTGTTGGCTTTATCAATAGCTATGTTTAAGGTACTCTCCTTATAGCCTCGTTCTAGGAATCTTAATTTACTCATTTTTTGGGCTTCTAAAAGGTCTTCTTCTTTACTACATGCGCGGCCCATCCTCAACATTTCTCCATAGGGTATACTATGGATGAGATGACGTGGATGTTGGCTGGACGCATGTAGCGTGCTGTTTCCTGCGGTTTTCTTTCGATAAAGTTTTGTTTCAATTCTGTTGTTCTCAATATATACTTCCACATCAAGGAAACACACACTAGTACTGCTAATGTTAGAAGTAAAATGTAGATTAATGTTATTTTGATTAATGCTATTTACAAAGTTCTGTGCTGAATCTTTAGTGCCCTGCCATATTACGAATAAATCGTCTATATAGCGTAGCCAAATCCTGACATGATTGTCTACATCTGTTTTATGATCTCTGTTTAGTACCATTTCCTCCCACCAACCCATATGGAGGCAGGAGTAGCTAGGGGAGAAACAAGCTCCCATAGCTACTCCCCTTATTTGTTGATATACCTGGTTGACAAACAGAAAATAGTTGTTATTTAGACAATACAGAATCATCATACTGAGCATTTTGTTGTGATGTGCCAAATGTAGAGGTCTAGAATTTAAATAAAATTCAATTGCTCTCATCCCATCTTGATGATGGATGCTCGTGTATAAGCGATGTTACATCCAGACACATAAGTAAATAGCTCGAGTCCCATTTAAAATCATTCAATTGTCTCAAAAAATCACCAGAGTCCTGTACAAAGGAAGGTAACTGTTTTACATAATCTTGTAGAAAAAAATCTATATATTTTGATGTGTTCTCCATCAACCCGCCTATAGCTGAAATTATAGGTCTACCTGGAGGGGATGTAACATTCTTGTGCAGTTTGGGGATAAAATAAATTACCGGCATTACCGGAAATTCATTCTTTAAGAATTTCAACTCATCCATAGTTATTAATCCTGCACTGCGCCATGCATTTAGTTTTGAATAGTATTAATTCCATGAATTACGTACTATTTGCATGTTGCATTTTTTGTAGCAATTGTTATCTTCCAGTTGTTGGAGTGCCTCTCGCATATAGTCTTTGCGAGACCAGATTACAATATTCCCTCCTTTGTCAGAGTTTCTTATGATGATCTGTTCATTGTTTTGCAATTTTGTCATTAGTTTATTATATGCAATCTGAGGGTGAGTGAATCTTTTTTGTTGCCTTGCCGTTTTTGTTTTGAGAATCTTTATTTCATTTGTAACCAAATCTCCAAATATGTCCGAGTCTTTAATCATTAATGGCTGAAAGGTAGATCTAGGTTTAAAATTAGTTGGTGCTGAACAGTAAATTCCACCATTTGGGCTGCTTGTACCTTCATCAATGGCTGTATCCTGTTGCATCAACTCCTCTAAATTGGCCAAAAGTTCCGCATCTGCCACCGTTAAAGGATTGGTCTGCTCCTGGCTTTGTAGTTGACGTTGAACCAGTGGTGGCTGGTGAAATATGAAAGTGGTGGGGCGTAAAAGTTGTGGATTGATTTTATGTAGCGAGCGAACTTGATTGATACATGGGGGGGTTTGTGGTGTTCTCCCCTCAAGAATATTTTGAAAAGAGGAGTGCAAATAGCGCGTTTTAAAGCTAACTTAATTAACACATTTTGTGTGAAATCAAGGATCATAAAGCAATCCTGAATGTACACATCCTGAACTCACGTATTTGTGGGTGTTCTCGTATTGCATTTGCTGTTATATAGATGTTATGGCCAATTGTCCTGTTTCTCCAGGATTATTAATCCCACAACACATTAACTCCTTCAAATCAACTCAATTTAATGAACTGCTCCACTTTAACAAAACCTAAGCATCCTAGAAAAGTCTGCACAGCAGAGCACACTAAACTCACCAACAACACACACACTCATAAAACCAACACAGCATGGGAAGCCTACCCCTGGCAACTTGAGCCGATCAATGCTAAAAACAGAACCCATCTGCAGCACACATCAGAGACACCAAAATGACCCACTGTAAGCAAGCAATTACGCAGCGTGCACAATACAGAACATGATATACTGCACTCACGTGCAATCAACAGTGCTAAATGCACAGGACGTGAGCATCAAACAGTAGAAGCACCCACCCGCGCTGCCTGGAGGATGCTGGTTCAGAGACTCACTGCCATGACACTGTGCTGCTTGGGACAACAATATATGAAATTACTGCTATAAAGCACACACACGTGGGAAGAACCAGAGGAGAGTTCAGCTTGCAGAAAAGGGGCAAATGGCATTGGCATGTCGACTTGCACTGGAGCGGCATATATTTCATATGTGGATTAGTTACAAAAGTAGAGATATAGAAAAATGGCTGAAAATGAGAGTTTAGATGACAAACTTAAAAGTTTCACAGATGGTATAAAATAATTAAATAAAAATAGAGCCAATCCATTAAAAAGGGATGGTGTGCTATCATTTCAGCACCTTGAAGATGTAATGGCAGGCAGAGCAGGGCTATAGAAGTGGATGAATAAACAAATCAAATCCCTTGTATCAGCCTAGCCATCTTTTTGTTGCTTTTGATATCTGTATTTCATTCAGTTAATATGTGCAGTGTTTGACTTGGACTTCATCCTTGCATTAACCTACACCTTGGACTACATTCTTGGAATGATGTTAAGAGTGGGGCTGAACCTTCAACTCTCCAGCCCCTCCCCCTAGACACCTCTCGTCTTAGGAGACCTGGGGTGGCGCTGCAGGCTCTCTAGCACCTTGTACTGATCCGAAGCTTTGATGGATTACTGGACCGATTCCAAAGAAGCGATTTGGAATTAATCAGAATCCCGTCTGAGGTGTCACCTACACTGTCCACGGTGGCCCCACGGTGGGGGTCATTTATATATACCTACATGGCATTATTGCCAACTGTAGGGTGTCTCTGCACCCTAAAGCCTCAAAATACAGCCAGTAACAGAGTGTACTTTCCACATAGCGCATGCTGGACCGTCTCCAGGCACTTGGGTGTTTGTGCCTGTTCAAGGTGAGGGGCTGAGAGTGCTGTGTCCGGACGTTACTGAGACTCAGGGGAAAGAGACTATGGTGTCGCTCAGTCATCTTCCTAGACCCCTGCCTCCTCCTTCCGCACTCACGCTATGTGTCCCTGAAGATCCGTCCTACTGAGTGCCCACACACTGCGCACACGCACCTCCTCAGCTCTCTCTTTCTAAGCAGGGAGTCACTTGTCTTTCTTGAAGGTTTCACCACCTGTGAGAGTTGACAAGCGGCAGAGGAGAAAAATAATACAACTCAGCAGACATTGGTACCTCCTACAAGCTTATAGTCAATTCAGAATGCAAGTCCGATGAATAACCGGAGAGATGGTGTATTAATTATATGCATTATAGCACCTATATACAAGGTGCTTTGCAAAGTGAAACAACTAAACGGTACTGTACGTAATGAGACTGGTGTCTCCTTAGCTACAACAAGGGTATACTCTGTTAAAGACAGCGGGTGGTCGAACAGCAGTTTCCTAAATTGGAGAAAGCAGAGGCGGAATTGACAAGTCTATTTACTTTGTGAGTACGCAATGTACGCCGAAACACAGCTCTCCGTCTGACACACACACACACACACCGCAGGTGGTTGCTCTTATTCTAGGTGGCTATCATGCATTCACAGAGCTGCATTCACTGCACATACAAACACGGGGTGCCTATTTTTTTTATAACAATATTTGTTTTGAGCCTAGGTTATATCAAGGCGGTTTGGAATCTCTTCATCTTACCGGTCAGCCCGCTGCCTCTGCCCTTGCCATGCCCCTTTCTTCTCTGCAGGATGAAGTACTGGTTGCTGGCCCTCTCTGTAAACCACAGGGCAATGCCACGGCGCCGCTGAACATCCTCCGCATGACCTCAAATACAACAGCAAGCAAGGGGCTCACCGGCGCTGGCGAAGAAACGCTGCGTGTGCCAAAAAAGTCACCGGGATCGCAGGCACAGAGGGAGAAGGGGCCAGGCTGAAAACTAACTTCGCCCCACTCTTTCGCGCTCTTGGTTGAACTGCCGCTCAACAGGAAATGCCAAATCAAAAGACTGGGGGCGGCTACTCGGCTGTATCCTGGCATTTGATAGGGCATGGGGCGACTGTGTGAAAAACACGTCACCGCCCGAGCAGGATCCTATCTGCAGACGCCTGCACTACACTAGCCATGCGCAGCATACCTAATGGATTGTGAATGGAGTGGGGAGGTGAAATAAAGAGCGCTCCTCTCGTACATGCGCAGTCCATCTTCTGGACTCCTGCTCTCGCCTGCCTGCGTGCGCTGTGCGTTGTGCGTTGACATGCGCACTTCACATGAGTGAAGCACAGGCCGAAAATGTAAACAGACGAATTGTCAAAGCTGTCAATTCGTCTGCTTACATTCTTGCTGCCCGAACTGCAGTGAGCAGTTTCTTTTTGTGTTGTCGATGATGCGTAGTAGGGCGCTGCCCCGGCGCCCCTATGGACCAGCCACCACTGCGTTGAACTGTAACTTGTTCCGTTCTTGATTTGTTACAGTTTCACAAATGATATTTTTTAAGTTTTAATTTTCGTATAAATTGAAACACATCCACTCGTGTTCTTGCGTAATCAAAGCTTTTCTCTGGACAATATGACGGGCCCAGTTCTAGTAGTTGGGTTTCCGCTTTTGTTAAGACCATAGGAGACAAATTTACAACTGTATTTGTTTTGTTTGCACTTTTTATTTCCGTTGCCACTTCTTCTTGTATGGCGCTTTTTTGGTGTTGCTTGCGCTGCCAGTTGCATCTGCGCCTTTCTCCTCGTTTCTTGTTACGTTTCTGTTTGATTGGTTCTGCTGTTTGCGGGGTCTTAGTGTCTGTTTTCTGTCCTGTCTTAAGCAGTTTACTTCTTCCCCCAGCGAGAATTTGCGAAACCCCACTCTCCCTGTACTGGCACTTTGGTCTGTTTCCACCTCACTCTCAAGCGCCGAACTCAGATCCGACATTGAAGTCGAAGACATGGCTGTTTCATGTCCGCTGGTTTGTGCATGTTGAGATGTAACTTTAGAGGTTTTCAACATATCATATTTTTTTGCAAAGGTAAATACCTGTCCTTGCTCATAGTCCTGTTTATCTCGCTGGAATTTATACGTTTTGCGTTTTTTATTATTTCTTCTTCTTTTTGTAGTCTGACCAACATATCCTCACGGTATTTAGTTATTGTGGGCGTAAATTCTGTCTTTGCAATTTCCATATTCAATTCATCTATTTGGGCTTGTAGCTTTGCCCTATCACTTTCTGCATATTTGACCAAGATGGTAACCAAGCGCCTCGACGATTCGAGGTTGCAATCAGCCCACTCTCTCAACATGGCGGGATCTGGGTTCTCGTAACTTGGGGCGATCATTATGCGCAACCCCCTGGGGATGCGTCCAACTTCTAAATATCGCCCCAACGACTTGTTCTCCCACCATTTGGCTTGTTCCATACGCATGCATTTCTCCAATTTTTTTAACTTTTCCCTGATATTGATATTTTCCCCTTGTGACGAGCCTCTAGGCACCAGCACCCGTTCTTCAGTGCTGGGGGCATCATCAAACATAACTTCCGCCGCCGCCTCGCGGCTCCTGAGCGCGTCTGCGGTCATGATTGTCGAACGTGTATTAAACTTGATATTTTCACTAGCGGGTTCGGATCAAATGCCACCGCTAGTCTTGCGCACACCTCCCCACCGGATATTTTCCCAAACTTCCTACCTTCACTCGTGGTTCCGATTACGGGTCTTCCGACTCTTTTCCTCGTCCACACTCTGTAGGTAGCTTTACTGGGTATCCGGGGGCTCTTTTACTTTCTCGCGAGAGGATGCAAAGGAAATCCCGATAATGAAACAGGAAGAAG